>VWYH01009032.1:556199-725828 GCA_013399365.1 Pampusana beccarii
GATATCGTTTTTACATTTCATTTCTTGTCCTTTTTATAATAAAAATGGTAATCACTTCGCTTTTTTTTTTCTTCAGAGCATTTCAGTAAAGCTTTGTCTGTTGAGCTGTATTTTTCAAAATACTGGGTAAAAGAAATGAAGAAGATTCCAACCTTGTAACACGGCAACTTAAACAGTTACATCCTGCCTTTTAATACGGAATGGACAGTTTCACTCCTCAGATGTTAAAGCAGGAACCTCATGTTCCATGATAACCTGAAATAATCATTTCCAAAGGCATTTTGGAAGTGTCTCAGGAACACTTTATATCCTGGCAATCATCTCGTATTTTCACTTCTGTAAATTAAGGGATGCCTTAATGAGTCATTCGATGCATCTTAGGAAAACACGTGGCTTAATTCAGGAGAGTTTTGAGAAATGGTGGATTAAAGCTTCAGCTGGACAAGTGTCAAGTCAGTGTGGGGTGTAAGGTAGGGAGCTGTAGGTTACTGAGCAAGCATTCCTGTGGACAGCTAGGACAGTTGTTTTTTCCAACTTGGTTCCTAGTAACTCAGAATTTCCCGAGTGCTCTTCTCAATAGCAGATGTAATACTTTTGCGAGCTTGTGCCTTTTTACTTTAGAATACTAGAATACCCATATGCCGAGTTGTAAATCTGTAATCTGTCAAATTGCTGTGTCTTCTCACATATGACACAATTTGATGTATCTACTGTTCAAATTCTGTAGTCCCTTTTCTAGCCCCTGATGGTAACTGCTTTGATATACAGCTGTTTATTATCTGTTCAGAATTTCTGTTAACACCACCTCTTAGACACTTCTTCATATACTCATGCGCTGTTGGGGTAGGCAATGATAGAATTATTTTTCTTCTTTTCCTCCAACCTCATTTGTACTTTCTTTTCTTGGAATGTTTATTGTATTTAAATATTGTTGAAGAGCTGGTGACTGTCCCAGCTCGATTGTCCAGAAACCTGCTGTGCAAAGCTTTGCGAGCTGTCTCGGCTCTCAAACAGCACGTTCACTTTGCACGTTGATTTTTAATTGTGAGTCAGCTCTTATTTGCTTAATACTGCTGTAGCCATCATATCCTGATGGCAGACAAGAAATTTCATCTGCTGTCCAGAGTGACAGTAATTACAGAGCTTCTGTGATTAAACAAACTTCTGAATTTCAGGCTCGTGCCAGGAGAGTACCTTTAGGTTTGCTTGTAATGTAGTGCCAGTTTTCATTGGGGCTGGGGGGGGCATGCCAAAACCCTGCCTGTTTCAAGAAATCAGAGTGTTTTCAGTTGTTAATGGCTTATATAAAAGAGACATCATTTAAGTGTCAAGTGTGGAGATTAAGGGAAGAAATGTGGTTTCATTCATATTGCTTCAGCTCATTCATTGTTCTCCAAAGAAGCGTTGCCTGCTTGCTTTCCTCATCTTCAAGCTGTAGATTATTCTTAGCACCAACAACTTGATCCACTCCTTTTTTTTTTTTTTTTCCAGCATTGCCATGGCAACTAAAGAAAATATGACTTCGCAGAGAGGGATGTTGAAGTCAATACAAAGCAAGATGAATACCTTGGCTAGTATCCTTTCCTAAACATTTGTGCTGCCAGTGCATAAGAAGAGGTACAGTAACATTTTTCACTCTGTCACTTGGAGATCAAAATGCTTTGCGATGTTGGTGGTTGTATAACCTGTAGTGGTGGCATCACTGGTGACAGACAGACCGTTTGTTTTACCGGTCTCACTTGGTAATGTGGCTGAAGCATCTTAATGATGAATGTGGCGAATAAGTTGTTTTTACTCAAATTCGAATACTGCACATAAATCAATGTAGCTTAATTTTTAGGTAGAGATCTGCAATTTCATTTTACTTCTTGCCTTTTGCTTTCAAGCCTGTCCAGAACTGAAGCTTGGCATACACTGCTGCTTGTTACAGTTTACAGCTAACAGTGTCTGTCCTCTTGTCTGTCACAGTCTTGTGGATGTTAAGATTTTGGCTTGTTGGTTTCTTTTCGTATTTTGTGCTCATGGCTAAAGAATGTGCCAGATTGTCAAGTCGTGCATGTTTGCCATTTTCCCACTTACTCTTTCCTTTCTGTCATAAGGGCCAAAAGAGCAACAGTAGCATCATTTGGTTAGACAGATTACATCCTGAAGAGATGTATCTTGGTAAGCCATAAATTTCATTACAGTTCTTAGCAACTGGCAAGAACAACAAAAAAAAATTCGATAAGCTTTGGCCTTAATAGATCCTTGGTTCCAAAGACATGAAGCTCTGAAACTTATTATCTTGTTGGCAGTTGTATTTTGTACATTAAAAGATAGATTTACATCCCTAAGATTTTACAGTGGGAGGGGTTCTCCCTTATGTGCTGGACTTGAACAGTGCATCATCATGCAACGTGCATGGTTTTCACAGTCAAATGCCTTTGGTTGTTCCCTTCACCAGTAACACAACTCCATTAAATAAGCTCCACAGATGGTTTATATAACTGCCCCATTTTTTTCTTCATTCTCGTTTAAACACAATTATTAAAAGTAACTAAGCCTCACGTATTCGAGATTAAAGTTTATCAAACGCTGGTAGTTTAGGTGATCAGGTGATGAATTCTGTGTAAATGTGAACTCTAAGCTGTTCTGTTCTCTCTTTAATCTGCCTGTCTGTCATTAGTGAAGTACAGCTGTAATCCTGCTAACTATCAATCTAGGGGCTTTTACTGCATCTGCTTTCTCCAGCTTGGGAGTAGTTCTGCATTTCTTGCAGCATCGGGATTTCCACGTACAGACTTTGGGGCTCGTTAGTGAAGATGCCGTTTGCTGATATGCCCTTGACTCAGACTCCTTAAAGATCGGTTTCCCGCAGTGAACAACCTGATTCAAAGGATCAACCTTCGGAAACGACGAGATTCCCTCATCTTGGGTGCCGTTATCGGCATCTGTACCATCTTACTGCTTCTATACGCTTTTCATTGATGGATGTTCCCCCACGGACTCTGCTAAACTCATCACCACCATCCTCTGCCCCCCAGCCAAGGAAAAGTGAGTGGGGGGCACAACAGACTTCACAGAGCCGCTCGTCGTGGCCGGGGTGTCACCGTGACATCCAGAGCTTGTGACAGTAGACAGCAACGCTGGTTTGGGGTTGAAGCTGCAGTGTTTCTCTTTCCCTGCCATCCATCTTCCTTTGGTTAAATTTTGTGGGGTTTGTTTGTCTTTAATTCCCTTTCCCAATGCAAGGTAAGTAAATACGGGACGCTTACCAGAACGGGTAGAGCCGTTTCTGTGCTCGGCGGCACTGGGGAGTCTGGTATTGGCTGGTAAGTGGAAAAAGATGGTTACTCTTGCCTTGGGTGGAAACTCCGCAGGAAGCCGGTTTCCTCCGTAGGCCAAGCACGATACCGAACACAGAAGATTGCAGCTTTAAGCCGTCAGGTTGCTTTACTACTAAATACATGTTCTGTAATTCTTTTTTTAACTCATGGTTGAGATACTAGTTATTTCTGCATAATTTGTGCTGTGAAAACTGTGCTTCACACAAATTCCTCGAAGTAAAAAAAAAAAAAGGGTCCTTCAGTTCACTTTTTGCACAGAATATGAATAAACTACCCTCTGAGCAAGATTTGTAAGGTTTCTTGTGGCTTTAAAGGGACTAAAAAGTCCCTCTTTGTAAAAAGGGAGCACAGAGTCCCAGCAGCTCTTTACTGTAGTATTCAGTCATCTGAAAAGTGACCAAACATGAGTTCACCTAGAAGTAGTCTTTTGGGTGTAAATACTTGGATTTTGGCTGGCATCATAAGGGTCTTTGTAAAGACGCGATAAACAGTTTGAAAAGTCTATATTGTAATTTAGATAAAGTTATTCTAATAGCATTAATATTTTTACACTGCAAGTAGGATATCATCTAAACCGTCAATTGGAAGTGAAAATTATGATGGTTATACCTGAGGCAAATGTATCTGCGTGCAAAATTTTTGGACATAACTCCTCATAGTAAAGAGTTGAATGTATGAATAGCGAAACAAGTATTATTTACCATTATCTGGGGGGAAAGAAAAAATTTTGTCCAGACATGCAACACGAATCCTGTTGTGTCTGCATCTCTAAACAAAGCTGGCGTCAGGAATGGCTTTGATATCACAGATTTACAAATTTTACCGATTTTTCTGCTGTTTCAACGGCCCTTTTCCATCTGTCATATCATAACCCAATACATTCAAACCGAAGCACTGAAATATCTTTTTAAGAACTTGGTTAACGCTTTTCACAATCAATTTGCAGTGCTCCGAAGAGATTTCACGTGTCCCATTACCCACAGATGTCAGATGCTCTCCAGGTTCTCTTCTGGAACGGAGTCGGGCGGGACGGACACAGTTTTTTTACTGCTTTTTATAGCGTCTGTGAAGTACCTGTCGGAGGGAGTAGACACTTGTGCCTGTGTGTGAGCAAAACCACACTGTTGCTCCTAAAATGTTTGTATGGATTTGAAGGCTTATTTGCAGATTAATAACTTTGTGCTAAAAAGTCAACAAAAACGTGTAATCAGCCATCTTATCAGTGGGATTAGAAAGCATTTGGAATTATTACGTATAAAACTGGGGGGCTTGTATTTTAAATAAAGGGTGGTTATTTGGTTGATTTGGGATGTTTCTGGTTTGAAAGGAAGTGTTTATTACAGCGGTTTATGAAAAACCGTGATGGATAAAGGAGGTTTATTAATGAATCTGTGTTGGGAGATCAAACCTCTTCTCCCTGATGCTTTTTCTTTGATTCCACCACCACCCTAAGGGACCCTGATCAGCAGCTGTGCTTCTGTTTAGGATTTGTAGGATATGGTTGCTATATAGTTGGCAATATGAGATCTGCAGTACCGTAAATAAATTCATTTATTTAATCTTATAACCAGTCTTTTTACTGGACTTAATTGATTATTTGGTGCATATATTTAATCTTATTGTGTGAAAAAGCTGCTATGGAAAATATGTAGATTATAATAAATATGTAAACATAACTGATTTTTCATGTTATGAAAATGTTATGGAGGAACTGATATATTTTAGTATAAATTAACGGAAATGTGCTGAATTATCTCTGATAAAGCTTTACTGGAAACGGTTTCAGTGTTGGCAACCCCTCCGTGGCTTTTATTTGTGTTGGTTTCAAGACGAGAGGTTTTGTGTTGAAAAATACATTTAATTAACCTTGTAGTTTCCCCTCCATCGTCTTGTAGCGCTGTAGCAACACGAGCAGGCATTGGGCTTCGCTCTCTGGAGCGGGTGTTTGCACGTAGCCGAGAGGAAGGACTCGCTGATTCTCCCAAACATCTCTAATAACACGGACCTACAGTTAGGGTAGCGGACTGTACATGAAAAATCTCAAACCCCAGAATATAGGTTTGTATGTCCCCTGTTGCTAAACATGTTCTCTACGTTTTTCTTTCTGTGTGGTTCCTCTTGCTCTAAGCAAAATGAATGTGGTTAAAGAATTCTCGTTTCTGCAATTCCTGGCAAAGCTGCAGTTTCGTAACTCAGCCGAGTAGAATTGTGCTAAGAAAATTATTGCTAAGCCATACAAACGAAGCAAGTAAATCCATAGTATTTCCACAGGGCACATTTCCCCCACGCATACTCTTTTTAAATTTCTGCTTTATCCTTTCCAAGACACAAGCACTTATTTTAAGCTTGTCCTGCAACCCCTTAGCCACGCATTACAACATAGGTGATCGTATTGATAAATTTGATACCACGCTTCACATAGACATGAATATTTTTATCCTTGCTCTTTGACATTTTTTTTTACATGTTTATCTGATCTTTGAGCAGGGGAATTGCCAGGTCCAGCCAGGGCTTTGCCATCCTCTGTGTCTCTGGGACCAAGTGCTGTGGTACTGCTGATAATAGGAGAGTTTGCCCTTCCTGGGAAGGCACAACACTTTTTAGTAACCGATATTGGTTTCAGGAGCTTCTGCTTATCCAAGTGTGGTATAAATTCCAGCTGGATTCATTACACTGAATAATCAACTAGAGTTTTTCATTTGTAGTTCTAAAAGTCCTTTCTTTAGGACAGTCGTGGGATTACTGTGAGGAGGAGGAGTCAGCTCCTCGCCGGGTGTTGAAAACGAAAGAGCAAAAGTAGATTTTTGAGGTGATGTGAAAGTTTCAGATGAATTGTCAGCAGTTTGAGCTCCGGGGCTGCTTCCTGGAGCTCCCCCAAAGGGAGCAGAGTCTGGTCCACCACTTCGGCTTGCCTAACTCATTTAGTCGGGACTATTTAACTCTCTAAACCGAGCAGCTTGATGCATAACCTTTGCCTAGTTTTACTTTTTTTTTTTAAATTCCCAAAGCTTTCGTTTGCAACAGGAGGGAAAGGTAACAGCTGTATCACTTCTGGAGGAGGAAATAGTTCTGAAACTCCTTAGCACACTGTGGGCTTCCAAAACCCCTCGGAGCGGTGGTTCTGCCGAGCCCCGCGCGGTGCAGGGGCCACGAGAACAGACAAACCTGAGCCGTATCCCAGCTGGAGTCCTCGCTGGGCCCCGGATCTCTCGTAGTTGAAGCCAGTGTGATGCTTTCCATCCCAAATACGTAAGCAGTTGTTGGTCTGTCTACTACTGAGTAAGGAAAGCAGTTTAAATTAACATTTGTTTGAGACTTAAAAAAAAAACCCCTTTCTGGCAAAATATCCCAGTCCAGACCCTTGTAAGTGAGTTTCTGATTGCACTTTCTGATTTTGGGCTTTTCATATAGCTCCTTGAAACTTATTTTATTGTAACTGTAATTATTTTTGTTCTCACCTATTGTGCATTCTCTGTATGTAATTTAAAAAAAAAAAAGCTTTGATATGTAATTTAATAATAAATTAGAATTCTAAGCGAGGTGCTTTGTTCTTTCACCGTGACAGTCTTTGCCTACCTAAACTTCAGCGAAGATGCAGAGAAGATTGGTCTCTCCGGTTTGGGATTGTCCCTGACCAGTACAAATTAGTTTGTTGTCCATTTTTGTACCAAGTACCAGATGGAGCGCTTCCTGAGCCCAAGGGCTCGGTCTGGCGGGACGCGTTCCTGGGCCTGGACTCCCCTTCGCCTTTGAGCCTACGCATTGGAAGGGTCTGAATATCTGAATAGAATCACGACTTCTTTTCCTGCTGTTCTTTGGCAGATGGAACAAGGATGCTTTTCTTTAGAGGTAAGCTTTAAAATTTTTTTCTGGATATCCGTAGTATAAAACATTTAATTCCCAAATGCACACCAGAACTGATGTTGAGCTAAGAGCCTACTGAGGTGCTTTCCCCACATTTTTGGTACTTTGCTACATTTTGGTTTGGGTTTGGTTTTTTTTACCCCTTTCCGCACTCACAACACGGACACCAAAAATAAGCTGATACTTGAACATGGTAATAATCAGAACAATTGTAAAAACCGTCTCCGCAAAGTTCTGTCGTAGGCTGTGATTTTGTGGCCGTGCTGCGGTCTGGACCCTCCCTCAGGTGTTCAAACCAGGCAGCATCTGCAGCTGGTGGGTTTGCAGTTGGCACTGAATCTTTTGATGCAGCTCAGGTTTATTTTCTCCAAGCAGCAAATCTGCCTGGCAGCGCGATACCTGTCTGTGTGCATAGGGCTTGCAGTGAGCAGAGGTCGTTCTCTATTCCAGAGCTGTCGTGCTGTGTCTGTACTGCTGCTTTAGAGAGGGAGCTGTGTATCCTTAATGTGCCTACTAAATATTCAGGAATGACCATATGCTTTCTCAAGGGAAGGCTTTGACTGTACGTTTCAAGATAGAGAAGAAACTTCAAAAACTGTTTTCAAAATGGAAAGGCAATTCTGGTTTCAGGTAGTGGGAAGTGCAGTTTTTCCAGTTTGCGCCGCCGCTAATAAGTGGTGCATAAAATCCCATCTTCGTTTGGATTAGAAAATAAATTATTAATGGAGCTGAATCCTTTTTTCCAGCTCCCTGTACAGTCAATAATTTATAGTGGCACAGGCGTAAGATATATATTTTTAACCATCCGCCTCCCAGAATACTGTTGTTCATATTGAGAACTGCTGTCCTTCCTGACAAGCTGAGGCGCAGTGGGTGGTCGTGCATTATGGATGAGCCGAGCTCGGCTCCGCTCGTCCTGGTGCAATTCCACCGGCAGATTCCTGCTCAAAGGGAGCCCAGCGCTCCATTAGAAATGCAGAGGGGAAGGCAGGAGTGTCTTTTGTTTTCTCCGTTTCACTGAACGTGGGAGATGTACTGCTATGTGGCCTTGATTTTCGTTGTGGTTTTTTTTTTTGAATGTTTTAATAGAAAATCTGAACGTTTACAGTAGGTATTTACATCTGAGTGCCGGCCTTTTATCCAAAACAGGTCTTCAGGTACAGGAGCTGCGCTGTCAGCACTTGTGCTCATTAACCACTCGGAGCCTGCTGCCTTCATCCTCCTCCTCCTTTGCAAGCCATCGGGGCCGTTACAAGCGTGTGCTGCTGCTGCTCAGCCCTCACTTCATCTTCCCCGTGCTGCCACGCTCCTCGCTCTTTGTTCCTAACAGGACCCTGAGGCTTTGCTAACCCAGTTTTGCCGGTGCTACTAGGAGAGGAATCTGCCCGTAATCAAAGCCCCTGTGCCTTTGAACCGGCGTTTGCAGTTCTCATTGTGGATCGTTTTCTGCTTGTACTTTGACTTTCAAGCCCTGTGAATCTGTTGGTCAGTGGCGTGATTTTCAGAGGTTTCTGATCGTGTCCATTTAGGTTGCTGGTCCTGCTTTGCCTTTGCTCGCTGCCCTGCCCCTCAGATTCTCCTCCTTTGCGTTGTGGGTGTTCAGCTTAAACTAGACGTTTCAGACACGTTATTTCTGGTCTCATAATTTTAATTTCTTTTAAAAAAATCTACCCTTCCTTTGAAGTTCAGAAAGACTGTCCCAGCATAACTTGCGGCTTATCAATCAAAGCCACAGCTAGAGCCCTAGCTGAGAATTCACCAATAACCGCTTCAGTGCACGAGCCCAGCGTGCTCTTCCACAAATGCTGTGAACAGGTGGGGTTTAGACCCTTCAGATGTTGTTTTCCTTCTTTTCTTATCTTCGTTGCCCATACCCATCTGTCTGATGCAAGGTTCTTGGAAGCGGGGACAATATTCTTCATCTTTTGTCTTTCTGAAGGTGCAGTAAAAAGAATAGAAGCTCCTCGCTGCAGGTTGCAAAGTCCTGTTTTGCTGCTAGCGATACAGTGGAAACTTCCTTGCGATGTTTGCTGGTCCGTGTGCCCGTGTGTGGCATCTGCAGACCCATCTGACTTCAGACCTGTGCTGATCTGGCTTCTTTCAGGGCGAAATGCTGCTGAAACGCCAGGATTTCTATTTTTTAAGGGAACATTTTCGTAAAACCGTGTAGGATATTCAGGAATATTGCAGGTGTAAAAAGAAATGGTGAGTAGCTGTGAAAGTGCTGATCAGATGTCCCTGGCAGGTCCGGCTATTAACACACAAACAATTGTCTCGTTAAAGAGTCACTTCACCGTGCAAGGACCTTGTCACCTCTGGAGGCTGCGGTACCGGTGTCATGGGGCCAAAGAGGTGGGAGATCCCATGAGCATCGCCCACCGTCCACTGTAGGTGGGGGCTGAACCAGCACTTGGGCTTTGTCAGCTCATCTCAATGCGAGAGAAACACCCCAGCAGGGAGGCCGAGTGCAGGAAGGGCCCTCCATGGATATTTCCCTGCTGCGCTATAAATGGAGTTCCCTCTAGGTCAGGCATGTATCACCAGTGCTAAATTTACTTTAAAATATTACTGAGGTGGGGATGTTTGTGAGTCAGGTCTATAAAAGCAGGCGCTGCTTATGTAAAAAAGTGCAGCGTACAAAGAGGCAGAAGGCGGGAGGGCTCCCAGCCTGCAGCAGAGGCCGTTGCTGCTGCGTCTGCCCTCCCGAAACAAATGGGTCTTTGTATTCAGGTAGCAACTGTGCCTTCGGGTTGTGTCGGTGCCTCGTGGCAGGGCTGCGGGATCTCCTGGCCAGCTCTTAGCATCCGTACGTTTCAGGAAATGCAAACATGAAGCCTACGCTCCGGTTTGGATGAAGGGCTTTAAAAAAAAATACAGAGAAACAACAAACGTTTGAGGGACGATCAATTCCTGTGATGCTTCAGCTCCAGTTGTGCCGCGGTGCCTCTAGGAGGGGAAAGGAGGAGGGATGGGAGGGATGCTGCCGCGGGGGGTTCGGTATTCAGACATTTTTTATTCATTCGGGTACATTTATCTCTTTGGCCTTTGGAAACCTGAGGCTCCTGGAGGCAGCTGTGCCTTTGCTGGCAGAGCATCGCCGTGCGCTTTGCCGCGTCAGGCGGGCAGACGTTGGCCGTTCTGCACCACCAGCCTCCTCGGGTCTGACCGCAGACACAGCAGCGGCCCAGGGGAATGAGCTTCTCCTGCGCTTCCTGAGAGAGAGAATTTCCTTGACGCATCAGCCGAGTCCTTTCTGCAAGCTCGGTGCCTCTAGTGCCCTTCGGAGACGAGGCCTGGACCGGCTGCGGTCTGGAGCTCTCGGCAGGAGAGGCTGAGGCGAGTGATCCCCCACGCAGGGGAGGAAGAGCCTGTTCCACGGCTGTTAACTCATTTTTTTTGGACCACTTCAGCTCGTACCCGTTGTGTATGTTTTGCAATCAAAAATCAAGGTAAAAATAGAGCATCGCTTCAGATGCCAGTTCCGTCAACATTCCTTGAATTTTATTCCTGTTTCCTGTGTACCTGGGGAGCTGTTTCAGACCGTAATGAATTACAGTGCGGTGGGTGAGGTGCCGTTTCATTTTCTGCCCAACTGGAATTGATGAAGTGATCCGTTTGCATCGATCCTTGCTGGGAAGGAGTCTAAAATACAAGTTTTATGAAATTGGACTTGAGACCAAATAATTGGAAGAAAACGCTTTAGAATCTGCAGCCTATAATTAAACATTTCCAAGATACAGCGGGCTCAGCAGAAGGAGGCATTTCTCTGTGAAGACTTCCCGTCGTTGCTTTGTTTCACGCTGTGTGCTATTAAAGCAAACAACTTTGCAAGCTTCAGAAGCATTCGGCAGCTCTGGAGCAAGAATAGCATTGAACATTACAGCCAAGCTGGAAACAATGAAGGCCATCCTGGTTGGTTGGTTGTTTTTTTCGTGTAAACTTGGTAGCTGAGCTCATAGAGAAATCCCCATTACTCTATTTTAGGTATTCTAGCAATTGAAGGGTGGGAGTTTTCGTCTTCTGGAGGATCCAGCAGTGACTGCTGTGAAGGAAAGGTCCTCACGTAGAACAGTACCAGCTTTGCAATTCATACTTACCTCTGCAAGCCGGGCTCTTCTTTTTTCTATTGTGTAAATCCTAACCACTGGTCCTTATACAAAGTTTATCGAATGTGTCTTCTCTGATTAAAAAAAATAGTTTGAGATGTGATAGGAACATCTACCTTGTGTCAGGTAGGACCGTTGTTAGGAATGAGAGAGAAAATGGAAACAATTTCCCTGTGTTTTTTAGTTCATAGCTCCTGTCTGGAGCAAACTCTTGTAAACCAGTTGCAGAACTGGTGACCAACTTTTTGTCCTTTGCTTGAACCCCAAAGCTCATGCAAATTCATTAGCGAAGACAAACATTAAGAGGTGAATGGAGAGCCTATAGTGTTTAGTAGAAAACATATGCAACATGGAAATTGGATGTAAACCTCTTGCTGTTCCTTTGCGAATCTATTATACATGAGCCCATCAGAGCAGCATATTAATAAAACAGGAGGCCAAAGCACTTGGCACTCCCAGCTCTTTAGCGAAACATCAGAGGAGAGCCTGTCAGCTTCGGTCTTTGAAGTCTGGAACTTGCATCTGCCCAGCTGCGCCGGTGACACGGTCAGGACGCTCCGAGGGGAATCTCACCACCAAGGGGAAATCTTCACATGGCGTGGGGGTTTTTATGTGAGGAAAATCCTCCTCCTCCAGGACAAACCCTTTGTTCTTTCTTGCTCAGGCTTCTTGCCTGCTGAATTCTTTAAGCAATACACAAAGAAGGCCAAAGATGGCTTAAAGCAACATCAGACGTGTGCTGAGACACAAACTGCATCTGTTCCTTGAAAGCTGTCCCACCAGGACCACCCTGTCCCAGACTCTGGTCGTGCACAGGTACCACCAGCCACCACCACGAGTCTCTTTGCTGAATAGTGGGAAGTAAGTCACACCGAATTTTCTAAACATCTGCGTTTTGTTTCTCCATCAGGACAATTAGAGGTGGTTCTTCGGACCCCCGCTGCAACGACACCGCATTGCCAAGGGCCCTTGTGCAGCCAGTGACGCCTCTTGCGCTTCTGGGTGCGCAGAGGCCGCGAGAGGATGTAACACGGGCTCGGTGCAAAGTGCGGCCTCAGTGCAGAATGGGAGTAGCTGTGGTGTGGTGTAAGTTTGGACCTGTGTGGCTGTGAGTATTCGCTGGGGGCTCTTAAAGATACAAGTTTGAGCAGCTGATATCCTGGCCCTAGTGTGTGACGCTAAACTTCAAGACCACTAATTTAGGTGGTGTTACAAGGGGAGAGTATTTAGGTGTAAGAACCAGCAGATCTAGCTTGAAACTTTATTATTATTAGGTTATTATTATTATTTATTAGTGATTTGAAACTTGCAGTTTTCAAGGCAATGGGGAATGGACACACCGAAGAACAATCTACTGTTCCTTTGATTGTTTTCTGAGATGCACGTGAGGATAACAGACCCGTTTTACATGAGTTTGTGAACATTCAATCTGCATCCTCTCTGTCTTTGAGTATATGGGGGGTTTGCTTATTTTTTTTTTTTTTCCCCTCCAGAAAAAAATCTTACAGCTTACGTATTTAAGAAAGGAAAAAAGCTTTGTATCATAATATCACCTATGAAAATGACAGGCAGACCGAAGCCTTACCGTGTCACATCAGAGGCCCGGGGATTTGGGCTTGGACCAGAACGGTGGTCTTGCACGGTCTGTTCATCCTGCTGCGTGGCCAATGCAGGTATAACCGTTTAATAAACGTGACCGCAGCAAGTCAAAGGGCTCAATCTGTTCCATGGCAGCGTTTGCCGCAGAGTTATCGCCCAGTGGGCTCCGTGGGGAGCGGAGCCACTGGGGGTGGCTCAGTGCTCCCAATGCCTCTGTGGCCGTTTCGGTGGGGCCTGACCTGCCCCTCCTGGAGGGAACCCCATCGGCAGGACGTGTTCCAGACGGGGCCATTGAATACGTTTCTTGCTGAATCACGCTGCAGGCTGCCAGTGTTGCTGAGAATTCACATCTATTTTTTTCTTTCTTTTTTTTTTTTTTCCCATCATAGACATGGATGGAAGTGGAAGTGCTGTGTCTGGTAGCTGCTCTGGGGCTATCAAGCCTCATTTTCGATCCCTGGTGGTGGCGGCACCTGCCTCCCCTGTGCATGCTCTGTGTGTGTGCTGGGCTGGGAGAGGGAAGGACCCGTCCTCGGGAGGCTGCGTTACCTGCACTAAGTCCTACCCTGAAGTCTGGAGAGCTCGAGCACACTGCGACAGAGCGGAGAGTAACGCAACTAATCCAGCTCAGCCTCGGTGAATCTCCTCTCCAAGCTGAGCCGGGTTGGAAGCCGCGTTGTTGTTCGTTCCTGGAGGGCGTTAGGATTCAGCTGAATGAGGTTGTTGTGCAACTGATCTTCAGCACGGATCAGCAGCCCTGCCTGACTGCTGTGCCGTTACACAGAAATGAACTCCGGTGGTGACCCAAGGTGCGTGTTATACACAGCCAGCAGCTTTCCAGCCTGATTAGAACTGCTCCTGGGAAAAGACTAAAGCCAATGTTTTCGGTCATGGCTGAATTTTCAAGCTTTGGCTTAAGAAACTTTTAAAAAGCGCTCGCTTCCTGGGAGCAGCCTGCGTTTAGGCTTTTTGAGTTGGGACCAAATATCGCTGTGCATTCTTGAAATCTATGGTTTTGATCAATAGTTTTGTTTTCTTAGCAGATTTGGGATTTGTCTCTGTTCTCTCTGACTTGGTTGTTCTATTGAACCGCAGTGGCAGGGCCAGCAACAAGAAGCAGCTCCCAGTGGCTGCTCCCCAGCCCATCCCTGTGCTTATATGTATTATTTGTAATCCACTGCACCAAAACACCAGATGATCTACTTGCTCTTGGAGCATGAAGTAATAGTTAAATGACTGGTTTGGCTTTTTTTTTTTCCTAATTTAGACAGAAGAAACAAGTTCAGCTTTGACCATGCATGTTACAGTTTAATTTTTTCTCATGCCAAGAAATACAAAGAAAGTATATAAGATATACCATACCATCCTGCAGAAAAAGAAACGTTTATCAGCAAAGAGAAGCACCCAGCTGCAGTTCCTGATGCGTTCGTGCTGTCTGTGAAACACGGCTCTTCCAGTTTGGGTTCAAAACGGGAGGAGCCGGTGCATGGATGGTGGTTGTGGCAGTGGGGGGAGAGACCCTGCACATCCACCCAAAGGGTCGTCTCCTGGGCACCATCTGACGACAGCACCCGCTCCAAAGTGCTATCAGGGTTGCCTTGGTGAATCCTGCACACATTCCCTTTCTGATGTTTCTTATCCTGGATGGGTATTTATAGGTTTCAATTTTGCTACCTACTGGTGTCAGCAAATGCTTTACAAATATTCCTGCTTTGAAAAGGCTGCTTTCTCCCCCCCCACCCCCTTGGCTTGTGCCCAAGCATGGGAGTCTTCAGTCCAAATCTGTCTTTGCCGATATTAAAGGATGTATGCTGGAAAAGAAAAATCGACCTCAAATCTGAAATAATTTCAGCTTGACTGTGCGGCCCTGGACGTGGTTCTGTGGTAAGTAACAAAGCGATAGGGCAAGAATGGGGGGCATCAGGGGAAAAAAAATCAAAAAGTCGTGGGACCAGCCCAATGGGTGCATTTCTGCAGCCTCTCCCTGGACTCAGACAGAATGGAAACGGAGTTTTAATTTTATCTCGAAGGCGGGATCTGCTCCCCTTGTCTACATGGAGAAGTCTGTATTTGGAAGGTCAGTTCCTGCAGCGGTACCTGCTGGAGTCCACGGCCTTAGAGGAGCAGGTTCTCTGCCCCTCGATAACCCCTTCCAGCAAAGGCCAGCAATGGCATCTCATTGCCAACAAGACCTGTCTCGGACTAAAGAAAAGGCAGAAGATGGGAGTGAAGAGCCTGTGACGCTCGTGCATTGCTCAAGAAAGCAAGTTAAACTGGCAAAGATGGGGAGAGAGGAGCAAACTGGAACAGAATGGAAATACCGACTAGAAAAAGCAAATTCATCATCAGTGCAGCAAACTGAAATCAAATCTTTTGTCACTTTCTTTCCTCCCTTTGGTCTCCTCCGCAGGTACCAGCCAGCGTTTGCTGTGACCGACTGACTCCCGCTAGACCTTCTCTGACCGTCGGTCATCGCATCCTACAAGAAGGTGTATGAAACCAAGCAAGCATGTCTGCTCAGCAGCAGCAAAACACTTGTTCAGCTTAAGCCTTGGATTTAGCATCGCTGTGCCCAGCAAGGGCTCTTCCGTGCCACCCCACAGACCCCGACTGTCCCCAAAACGCTGGGGAGAAGAGCCTGGGGACACCATTGCCCGTGAGGGGACACCATTGCCAGTGAGGGGACACCAGCCACATGCTCTGCTCAGAGGCTCTTTCCCGAGCAGTGCAAACCGTGTATTTATATCCCACCAGGACCTCACACTTGTCGATCGTAACTCCTACTTCAGCTTACATTTAGAGACGTTTCCCACCTTCTCCATCTCTTCAGCAAGCTATCCTCCTACCAGCTCAACTTCGCTGTCAGGTAAGGCTGGATCACCACCACAGCTCTTGGATCCCTCACTTCTGCCCCACTGCCTGCTTCACCAGGGGGCAGAAGTTGGCCAAATCCTGAGGGTTTCATGGCTGTTATAGCTGCAAGCACAGAAAACTCTGTTCTGATGTGGGTGCCTAGAGGAGGCTGCAGCGGGTGGCAAAGAGCTGTGGTGTAAGCAACAGGGCTTGTTTGTGGGGATGGAGAGGAAAGCCTTTTCATTACATAGTTTTTGTTATCACACTCCTGTGCGCTAAAAGCAAAGGTAAGGAGAAGGAGCGGTTGTGCTTGGATGAGGAAAAAAAGGTACTTTGCACTTAGGTGAACACTAAATAATCAAAATATCATGAGGGATGCTGTTTGTTGTTCCCCAGATGTAGACCAAAGGAGGGGCCGTGCCTGCTGGTGGCCTCAGGATGAAGTTTGGCCATGATTTACCCCCTCGTAACACAGTCACGGGTGAGCTGGGTGTCAAGGGTTGGGGACTCAGCAACTCCTTCCTTCGCAAATACAAGTTAATGCACCTAAAAGAGCCAAATAGGCAGCTGAGCTGGGATAAAACCACGTGTGACATGGAGAGCAAGGATTTAGTGGCAAAACCTTTGCAAAATGTCAGGCTGCAAAATGTACGGAGAAGTTGGCAGAGAGCAGGGAGAAGAGACTTTCCAGATAACCCTGGGGAGTTTCTTTCTCATGGACTGAAGATCCAGGTTACAAAGAGAGAAAACATCTTGTCAGGAATAACTGTAAAGACTTTCCCCTGGATTTAAGTGCAGTACAAGGACCAAAAAGCTGTATTCAGGAGTGCAGAGCAGCGCGATGGTATCTAATCAGAAAGAAGATTAAAAATGAAATGAGTTTGTCTTAGTTTTTCATTAGACTGAATAGTGAGATGAGAAGCAATTGCCTCGGCGGCCTGGTGGTACAGGCTGAAACAGGAGTATAAGCCGTGTTTGAGCACATGCAATAAATCATCACTGTGGGGTTTTTTGGGAAAGCTTCTGCCTTCTCCTGCATTTGGATGAATTCTGGTACCTCTACTGCAAGAACCATTGCAAGTTGCCTCACAAAGCCCCCTCATTCCTACGACTGCAGGTATTTCAGTCCATTTTGAAGTGTAGCGTGTGTTTTTGCTGAGATCCCTTTGGAAAAAAACAGATTAAAAGACAATCTAAATTCACTCATATTTATATTAAGAGAAGGAAGAAAAATCGGTTTATTTTGGAGCTGTGCAGTGCACGTGAGACTGAGCAACTTTGCCATCCATGCAATTAGAGCAGCGTGATGCTAACCCACCTCCTGGGGCGTGGCGAGGTTTAGTCCTTTAAATGTGGTAAAGCATTTCAGATTAAAAGCTTTATATAATGATAAAAGAACATTTACATTCTTACTTAATACTTGGCGCTCTCGAGTACTATAACTCATTGTGGTGGTTTTTCCGTGAATGTCAGCTCTTCCAGCCCAGGGAGGAGCTTGCTCAGCTTTACCATAAACTGAATTTCAGCAGCTTAGAGAGCAAAGGGCAGAAGATGCACGGACAGGCAGGGCTGCCCTTCTGTACCACAGAAAAAATAGCGTGTGTTTGCCAGCAAGCAGCGTTTCACACCGAGCATCGCTCAGTGGGCCCTGTTTGCTGAAGCTCACAAAAAATTAATTGCAAAAGAAAGGTTGCAAATTTGGTCCACTTTAGAAGCCAATAGTTTATAATAAAGCACTGGGAAAGCAGCCCAAGAAAGTGCTGTAGTGATGTGCTATTGCTTGGAGTCCCTGGAATCCCTTTTAATGTAGAGAAAAATGTTAACAGCCTGTCTAGGGGATTTGGCTTTCTTACCCCCTGGATTCAAATAACGCCTAGCAAAAGAAAACGCTTTGAAGAGGAGCAATCAGAGAGCTGACGAGAGTTTTCACATCAATGCCCGTGGCTTTGCCCGTTAGTTACTCCAGAGTAACTACAGCGTGGATTTACCCTGCAGCCCTGCCCTGTGCTAACCCTGTGTGCACACTCGCATACCCCAAAGAAGAAGTTAGTGCCAACCAGTCATGTTGTCAAGTTTCTCATGGTGTGCAGTAGATTCTCCATGTAGACAAGCCCTTGGAAGCATTAGATTGGGTCTAAGGCTTGGGGTTTGGGTTTTTTTTTTCAGGAGATTGATGGTAGGGAGCAGAAGTGCCCTGAAGCACCTTATTTCTCAGAACATTCCAGATTTCCAGGTCCCAGGCTGCCAGGTGGGGACAACAGAAGGGCCAGGGAATGGCAGCTCTTGGCCACCAACTTGTGCCCGCAAAGTTTTGACAAAAGAGAGAGGCTCAGCTAACACGGAGCCAATGGTTATGGCCAGAAGCCATCTACAAAGCCTGAATAAAAGAACAGGTGATGAAACTTTGCATAGTCTGGGTGGCTGGATAGAGAACCCAACTCAGGAACAACCCGCGGCGAGGATGGAGTTGGGGGCGGGAAGAGAAGATGGGGATGGACGGAGGCTCGAGGGAGCGCGTCAGGATCAGATCCCGCGGGAAACGGCCGAGGAACCACGTGTTGTGGAAGACGTGGCGGGGCACGGGGTGCCTATAAGTGGATTGGGAGGAGCAAAGTCTGTTTTCTTGTTATGATAAATAGAAAACATTCAAAAGTAATACTGTTTGTGGAACTGACGCCAGCCAGTTCTGGGGATGCTGGAGGTTTTCAGAGATGCACGAGAGCGTGTGAGAGGTGCAGGACAGGGGCAGGGACCTTAACCTTCTCCGTGCCTCTGAAAATCTCCTGGAAGACCCTCAGCTGAAGCCCAGAAGGGTAGGGGAGATGAGGACCGACAGTGGTGGGGGCTGGATCACTCTGAAGCTTTTGTGTGATGGACATGACATGACATAAATGTGTAAGTGGGCAGAATGGGCTCTCCGTGCCTTGATACTGCTGCTACAGACTAACCAGGCTCTTTTCTGAGCAGGGAGAGTATTAACCTCACATTGGGTGCACAGAGAGAGAAATGTGTGGGTTCACAGAGAAAGCATTATTTTGCCTTCCATTAAAAACCCCACCGTGGGACTGGGGTGAGAAGGAGCCTGGTGTTCTCATGCAGCAACATCCTGCTCTGCCAGCTCTGAGATCTGCCCTAAGTGTTAAAAGAGCTTGTAGGAACAGACATGGAGAACATTCCCAAAGGCATGCAAATGGTCATTGTCTCTTTTTTTTTTTTTTTTCATCAAAAATACAAAAGCACCCACCACATCCTCCAGCTCTTGCAGCTGCGTTTCGTTCGGAGCAGAGCCATGGTCCTGCTGCAGCTCTGCTCTCCCTCCTTCTCCGTGGAACAGCTCTCAGCTCCCAATGGCAGTTTGAGCTTTGTTTTTTGTTTTTTCTTTCTTTTTTTNTTCGATGATTTAAAAACCAAACCAACAACGCCCCAAAAATTCAGTGACTTGTGCCAAAATTCTTAGGAGGATTCCTCGGAATGTCCTGTTCTCGCCTTAAATTTTTCTTTTAAAACAAGCTTCGTTCTTGAAACTCTCTCCTCCTCTTGCGCTTTAATTGTCTCCCCACTCCGTGAATTTTGCTGGAGGGGAATGAGGTAGTAGACTTCCCCCTTCTCCTCTCCGCTCGGCATCTGGTGTCCTTTCCCATTCCTTCTTGTGACATTTTTTTTAAACCCATCACTTGTACAAACTCGTTTCCAAGAGGCGGTGAAGTAGAAGCATGCGTTCCTTCAGACGGCGCTCCAGAGCAGGCTGTCTAGGGCTGCCCACCTACACTGTGACAATTTTTTGTTGCAAGGCTGAAAGTAAAAACCCCAAAAGGAAAGTTGTCTTCCTCCTCTTCGAGGTATTTGCATGCTAAAACATCTTCTAGGAACCTGTAAAACAGAGAGAGTCTTAGGGCAGCTTCCAGCTGTCACAGATGTTTCCCTGATGCTCGTGGTTTGGGCTTTGAGTGTTTCTGAGGTTCCCATTTGAGCTGCGCTGCCCATTGGTCATGCTGGTTTTGACAAGTGTGTTTGTATTTGGGAAGTTCCCCAAACATTTTGGGTTTGCATTTCTGGGCAGGTTGATTTATGATCCGAAACCCTTTGGTTTTTACCCCACAACACGCTTCTAAACCCACCGCAGCCTTTGCCAGGGCAAGACCTTTCACCAGAGGGACCTTGTATGGTCACCACTGCACTATCGGCCAGCACGGGGGGGACTTTCTGTTCTGGTCATTAGAACAGTTTGGGTTGCTCCTACCTTTGGGTTGCTCTGTTCTCCGAGATGTTTATGTGTGCGTGCAGCTGGTGATGGTCAAACCAGCCTGGACCATACAGGTGCTTAGTGACCTAGCCCTGCAGTTAGGTGGGAATGGAGCACTGCCTGCCCTGAGGGGGTGGGCAAGTGTGTCCTGGGCTGAAGACAGGAGCCACATGAGGTTCCTGTTTTAGCTGGGCTGGGGAAAAGAGAAGGAAATGTTACCTCTGACGCTGAGTGCAATGTAGAGCACGATGATGATGGTCCCCAGGATAATGGAGACGATGCTGAGCAGCCTGGCCATGCGGCCGAGTCGCCGGGCTCCGTCCATGTCCCCTTGCTGCCCGCTGTTCCTCGACTGGGGGAAACAGAAAGAGGCTCTTGAGAATGGCTCTGGGTGACTCTCTGGCTGTATTCCCCAAAATGAGAGCTGCTGTGTCAGCGGGGAGCTGGGTCTGCTACCCTGGGCTCTCGCAGGGTGCCACACATGTCCCCATCTCCACCTGGGACACCGTTCTGCTTGCCCTGGGTGGGAGCTGGGCTGGCTCAAGTCTGTCTTCTGTTGGAGTGACTGAGAACTGCCCCAGCAGGGGACAGGAGGTGCAGCACAGCCAGCAGCAGCCCCTCCCTGCCTCTTTCAGGGAAAACCCTGAAATTCTTGACTTTATTCTCCAGACGAGCTCGCTGCTACGGGGCTGTGCAGGGGTTTGCATCCCCCAGGGCTACCACTGCACTTGGGCAGCTCACATACAGGACAAGCATCCTGCCTCCCTCTTCTGCAAATGTATGTATAGAGAAGCGATGTATATTGCAAGTTTAACTATCCCCAACAAACTGAAAAAGAAGCAGCGGTGACATCTCCATAGCAGCACGTGGCCCCGTTGCTGGCCATCGGAGCTGAATGTGTGTGTGAGGAATGGGCTTTGACAAAGCCAGCAGGATGGCTGGCTTTCATCTTGTGCTGGGATGTGCTTTGGTGCCTCTGCATTACCCTGAATTTCTGCATCAACATAGATGGGTTGTGTTCACCATCTCTGTTTTTAAATGTGCTCCTTCTACAGTGAATTCCTGCTCTCATGTGTGCTGTAGGGAGGGAAGGAATAGCCCAGATAGCGTCTCTTTTCTGCTTCTAGTTTCATTGTGATTTCCCCTGCTGCTCTATTGATTTCTCCAGGCAGCTCAGTGAAAGCTTTTCCTGCTCTGTAACTAAAAGAAAGGGCTCCCTGGCTGTGGCAGGGGCGGGGGAAGGCACCAGCAGGTGCTTGGAAATTATCGTGTGTGGACTCAGTAAAGAATGAAGGAAGATCCCCAAGAGCTGGAGCCAGAACGGGACTTGTCTGGACCTGATGTGGGTGGGCGCTGGCATCTTAACAGGAGGCTCTTGATGGGATAAATCACAGCGGTTCTTGTCTTTGGGAACAAGTGGCAAGCCAGGGTGAATGGAGAGCACAGGCTGGAGCTTCCCTTGGAAATTTTGCTTTATGCTGATCAGTCAGGGCTGGCGACCCTTGGGCTCAGCAGAGGTTCCAGCTGCAAGGGGCTGGACGGGTTGAGCAGGATTTGAGCTTGCACCCAAAGGGAAGGACATGAGACTGGATGAGGATGGGCTCACCAACACCTTGCCTTGTGCCTGATGGGGCAGTGAGGGCAAGAGCAGCCTCCACCTGAGCTCAGCACACACAGCAACCTGAGGACTGAGCACAACTCATCAGAAAAAGTTTAATACACTGATGCTTCGTAAACTTTCAGAGTAAGTGATTAAAGAAGAAACGCTCTCATTCCTTGCTCTTTTAATTTGCAATCATTTGGTTCCCATGTGAAAAATACTGAAGGTAAGAATTCCTGGTGAGGGAGAAGCGTTACGGCCCAAAGTGTTCCCCAGCCTGCTGGAGCGAGTGCGCTGGGCTCCCTGCTCTTGGCCAAGGGAGGACCCAGCACTTAGCAAAGAGCAGCTGTGCGGTGCCACAGCAAGATTATTAGGGTGGAATTACTCACCGTGTGTCAGCATTCGCTGTGGAGAGGCTGGAGCCCCTCCATCAGCAAAACAGGAGCTGCCTGCTCGGGAAGAAGCAGACGGTCTGTGACCAGCACGGCTCTCCGGACCAAAAAGCCTTTCCAAATTCACGCAGAGCCCTTCTGCCTCCCATGAAGCCCATCGGGAAGGGGGTTTGGAGGGAAGGAAAGTGGATAAGGAGTTTGAAGGTCCATTGGTAACATTTTCATCTGGTTGGAAAGGCTTGGAGCAGGGGGAAAGAAAAGCAATGTAGGCTGGGTGGAGGGAGCAGGGCAAGGAGAGAGCCCAGCATCCAGGTCTATCACCTTGATCTGGTGGAGGAGTCAGGAAAAATCCCTTGATCTCACTGGGGATGGGGTTTTGTAGACACTTTAACTGCCTTGGAGCAGTTATTCTTTCTTTAGAGATGCTTTTAAGTATTTAACATTTTTATGTGGGCTAAAGGCTTCTTCCCCTGCCTGTCTCCAGCCAACCCAGCTGAGCTGGGTCTTGGGACAAGAGGGAGATCTGGGGCAGCTCCCCTGGCCCCGTCCCATGTGCTGGCTCCTCCATTTGGAGTCTGGCTGCTAAAGCTGGGGAAACCCTGAGTTAAAGAAATAAATACGCTAGTTAAAAAGAGCTAAAGGTGGAAGTGTATTAAAACAATCCCACTTTCCTTTCTAAAATGTGTATCTTGGAAATAACTGTGCTGGAAAGGGTCCCCTGTTAAAGGCTGGTGGGTTGGTTTTTGTTTTGGTTTTAAAAAAGAAAAAGAAAATTAAGAGTCAGGAGGCCTAACCAGCACTAACCATGAAACGTCATGGAGAATTCAAATGAACAAATACTTGATGTTGCTACCCCATTTCCCATTCATCCTGCTTTAATACCATTAACTCTCTTGGCAGCACCAAGACCAAAAGGTCACCAGCCCCAGGCCAGGCTGTGCAGTAGCCCCTGTTCTGTAGTGCCCAGGTAGGTAAAACGCAGCTCTGAAGGTTTCCAAGTAGTAATTTCAGTTTGCACCCCCACGTAAATAAAGTGGTGGAGCCTCAAACAGGCAGCTGCATCCCTGCAAACATCCCGCTCTGCTCGCGTGCCACCCTCTGTTACAGCGACCCCACGCTGACACCAGGAGAGCTTAAGACCTTGTTCCCTCTGGTCTTGACGTACGTTTGACAGACAATATCCAAATCCATGGGATGCAGCCAAGAGCCTGTTTTCATCACAGAACAGGAGGTGACAAAATGAAGCCTCATGGGCTGGCGGTGAGAGAAGGGGAGAACGCAGCAGCGCCGGGACTGACCGCATCCCTGCCCTGCTCACCAGCAGCTTCTGACATTTGGGGTTTTTGTTAGGCTCAGGTTTTTGTAACAAGTGTCATATTTTTGCAGAGTATGAGTTAGATTGCAGTGAAATATGCAGTTCTAGCTGTCCTCTAGGGAAAATATATAGGCTAACGCGTTTGATCTATTTATCACTATAGCTCCTGGAAGTGTTTACTGCTCATTTATTCTGAAGAATTACGAAAAATACATCAGCATTGGCATGGGGTGTTTAGCAAGAGTTTGTTACTGTACATATATTATTCATCGGTGTGGAACGGTTTGATTACAGCTCTCTAGTATCACTAATCCCATGTTTTGCTTTCCACATAAAAACATGAACATCTTGTTTATTAATCGAGACTCGCCAAGGCAGAATAGCTCAGAAAGGCTTGAGGGCTATGGGGGAGCAAGTCGCTGTGTGTGTGCCAAGGGACTCCGTATTATGACAGAGTATTAGAAAATCTGAAGGAACTTAGAGGTGGGGCTGGAAGGGCAGGTTGTGCCACAGCACCCATAGAGCCAGGTAAGTCTGGATGATTCAAAAGAGTTATAAATCTTCCCTCTTTTCAAACTGTTATCTGTTCAAGTTACTGTTCAGAAGGGTTATTTTCCCTAATAGATCATCTAAGTCGTCCTGTTGCAAATGAAGGCAATTGCTTTTCTGTGCTAGTCCCAGGGATGGAGAAGATGAATTGTTACCTTCTCTTCCCCCACAATCTTTCCCAATTTATGAACCGCTTTGGATGCACTCTGCTGCCTTTCACCAGTTACTCAGAATAAATCATTAATCCTCGACACTTGCATTCTATTGAAGAAAACATTCTGAGAGAGGTATAAGGCAACATCAGACTTAGATAGATGACTGTGCCATTTAAAATGAGTAAGGATAGTTTGACTTCTCCCACATCTTTTGGGAATGACAGTACTTATTTTGGACACCAAGTGCTGTGCAGAATTGCTCTTGGCATTACTTTATGCTGGTTCTAGCTGGATTTACCTTTCTTTTTCATTTCACTTCATTTTTTTGGGAGTTTTAGGTGCTGGTAAGTGACCTCTCTGCTTCTTCCCCTGATGCGGCTGCACCTTGGGGCAGGGATTCGATAACAACAATACAGCATGTGTGTGTGGTACCCGGCCCTGGCCTGCACGTCTCTGAGCTGGGTCCCACAGGGCTGTGCTGTTCTTGTGTCCATCACCCCCCCTGCTCCAGCTCAGGGAGGGACCTGAACCCCTTAGTGCAGCCAGGTCCTCGTTTGGTCAAGAAAATACATCCAAGGGTCAGCGGAGGAGCCTCCAGGTAACTAATTTCCGGGAGGCCAGCGTTATCAGGAGCAGGCTGGGGGCTAGAGCAGATCTTTTTTCTACCTCTGGCTATTTGCCCTGCTGGGATCTGAGAGAAGCTTTTGAAAAATGATTTATGAGACACTGAACCCAAAAGCATTCATTTGCTTTCTTCTCTGCTTGCTGCTTATTACCAAGAAGAAAAAAAAAAGCTTTCATGCGCAAAAAGCTTTGACTTAGGGAAGAAAAATACAATTATAGAGCTAAAGGAATGTCAGCACATTGTGGAAAGGCCCCCCTACCCCCACCAGGCACCAGGAATCATGAAAACCTGATTCCTGCTCAGATTTATGTGTGGTCAGGCACTCCTGGCATTTATTCTGTGGGGACACCTAAGCCTGTGGGAGCCTCAGGGGTCACTGGGAAGTAAATTCCTCGCTGGTGTAAGGAGGGGAAACAACAGCTGATTCCCCAAGAGCTGTTCCTGCTGGCAGGAGGACCCAGACAGATGTTTCCCAGCTCCCCAGGATCAGCACAGAGCAAGGATCACTCGCTGTCCTGCTCCGCTAACCACGCAGGGGTCCATGGCTGGCATCTGGGGGCGCATGTGGGATGGTTTAGGCATGGCCAGGACTAGAAAGGGCAGTGACAAATCCAGTGTCCCATGGGACAAGGAGTGCAGGGGCCACAGTGAAGAGGCCAGAGGATGCACACTGGCTACTAACGTGCTGTGCACTGGAAACCTTGTCCAGAAGAACATGCTCATCCAAGTGTGCCTTCTGCCTCAGTGGCCACACAGGGCTGGGCTCAGGCACCCTCTTCCCCAGCTGTGGGTGGGCTCTGTCAATGCTGTCAAGGGCCTTAGGAGCAAGGGGCAGCCAAATAGTCCTATTGCCTTGTTGGTCCTGCCTCCCTTTTCGTTTAACACAGTAAACACACACCACTCCCTCCTTGTCTAGCAGTATTAACTGACTCCTGCTCTTTTTTTACTGTTTATTCTTCTACTCCATGGGGCTTATGTGGCCCACGGCACATCCCCACTGTGCTGGAGGCTCTAACGCCTGCAAGGGAGAGTGTGAGAATCTATTTTGCATGAAGGCTAATGTGGTTGGAAAATCCCCGTGAGAGACCTTGTTTATTACCATGGATATGCAATGCTGAGCTGCTTTCCCTCTCATTGCAGTGCAAAGCCAAACAAGGCTGGCTGGTTTCCCTGTATGCTGCCTAAACAGGCTCTGCCACACAACTGTACGACGCAGATGACAGCTGGCACTGGCAGAAATGATGATTCCTCCTCAAAATGGAAACTGGTCTCTCTAGAGGGCCTTCTGTGGCAACCGCCAGTGCCTGCCTTCAAGTTGTTGGTGGTTTTGGGGGAAGTGCTGGCTGCAGGTGCCCCTCAATGTATTTTTGTGTACTAAGCAGGTAATTGCTTTCCCTGAGATGATTTTCAAAGAAAACATTTGCTTCTGTTGCAAATCAAGGGCATAGAAGGTGCCCAGGGGCTGTAAAAGCAGTGGGGTACACCAAGGGGTAAGAGGGTGGCTGTACTTGCAGGGCTGTGCTGGCTGAGCCACCCATACCTGAGATGGGTGGGAGGCTGGCTGGCTTTTCTTCTCCCCTGCTCTGATGTTGCTGCATTTGCTGAGTTGTGGGGGGAGACGTTTAATGGAAAATTGCTTCTTCAGGGCAACTAAAAGAGCTGCAGGTGCAGCCCGTCCCTTTGAAGTGTCCGATGGCAGGAACCAGCCTCTAGCCAGGGATTCCCCTGTGCTGCAGGGTTGGGCTCGGCTCTTGGGAGATGCAGAGGGAGATCCCTTGTCCTTGCCTCGCCTCTCCTCGCAGCTCCTTCCCGGGGAATCCCGGCAAGATGCTCTGGACCATTGCCTGACGGCAGGGACCGGGCTTCCCGGAGCCCTGCTCTGGGTGCACCCGGATCCCACCCCAAATCCCAGACCGTCCCTCTCCATCCCGCTGCCTCTCCCCGGGTCCCCGCCAGCTCGGAGAGCCCCTGCCCGCCTCCACCCGCCTCCCGGAGCCCGATCGAAGCGTCCTGCGAGAACCGAGCAGCGGCACAGCCCGGCATCTCAACGGGAGCTGGGCGGGCTCCTCCCGCGCCGCTCCCCGCCGCGCCCCGGTCCGCGCCGGTGCAGCACCGCGGACAGCTCCGGTCCCCGCCCCGGTCCCCGCTCCGGTCCCCGCTCCAGCCGTCGAGGGCGGTGGCGGCGGCGGCGGAGGGAACCGGGCGGGTCCGGGCGCCCGGCGAATCCCGCACTCACCATGATGGAGAAGACGAGGCCCACGATGTTGATGGGCCAGACGGGGCAGAAGCAGGAGAACATGGCGAGCAGCAGGTAGTCCCGCGGGCGGCTCTGCTCCGGTGCCGCCGTGCTGGTGGCCGTGGAGGAGGCTCTGCCCAGGCTGAGCCGGGACGGCGACAGCGGGGCCGCCTCCAGGTGCCCGACCGACACCGACTTGTAGGCGAGCCCGTGCCCGTTGCGCTCCGCCTCGGCGGCCAAGGCGGCCGTGAAAGATTTGGAGCCGCGGAGGCCCTTCTCCTCCCGGCCCTCGGTGGGCGCCAGCAGCTTCTCGGTCTCCTGGAAACGGGTGGGCAGCGCCGTGCCCGAGCCCGGGCCCGAGCCCCCGGGCGCGGCGCCGCCGCTCGCCATGGCCCGGCGGANCCATTCCCCTCCCCCCCCCGCCCCCGGGCCGCGCTCCGCCCCCGGTTCAGGCGGCGCCGCTGCCCCCGGGGATGCTGACGGGGATGCGGCGGGGCGGAGCGGTGGGAAAGCCGGGGCTCTGTCCCGCCCCACCGACCCCCCGCTCTTCCCGCTGCAGCGGTACGTGAGAGCCCAGCCCTGAAGGGGCTTGGCTAGTGCCAGCGGGGCTCGCTGGCCGCCTCCCGCCCCGGAGGAGCAGGGGGATGCCGAGGGCAGCTTGTGCTGGGTGCCGGCGCACAGATCCCTGCGTTCCTCCTGGCTGAAAGCCTTTCCTGGGCACGCTGTGTGGGTCTCTCCCTGCCCTAACCGTGCGTGGGTGACCCTGGAGACACAGCAGCTGGGGACAGAGATACAAAATCAGTGACAGATGCGGTGTTGCTACATATGACCTGCAAAGGAGAAAGGGTGTAGGGGTGGGTTATGTCCTGTAAGGCAAATAACAGCATCCTTGGGAGTGGGGGATGCTGTGAGGGGTAGGAGGAAGGACTAAAAAAAACCCACAGAACCTGGGAGCCTGGCAAAGAGGGATGTTTTCCACCCATTCTGTATTATGCTTCAGCTCCAAATCTGTCAGGAATTTCTGCGGCAGTGAGTGCCATCTACGGGGCACAGCCAGCACCTTCTGCCTCTCCCAGAGGTGCCCAAGGAGCCTGCTGCCAGCTGGGGAATGTTCCCCGGTGCCAAACACTGCCCAGAGCCTGCCAGGTTGCTGCCACCCCCCGACGGCCCCCAGGGAGTTACCCCATCCCACAGCCTCCGGGCAGAATTAGGACTCAGGTTTTGTAAATGTGAACGGGAGAGCGATGGGATGACCCTGCCCTGGGGGGTGTCATGGGGTTATGCCTTCCTCCCTGCTCCTGCCTCTCTGGCCATCTGCTTCCATCTGTCTCGCTTTGACCGACCACCAAAGCCGGAGGTAAAACCTGGAGATGTGAATTTGGGTAAAGGGAGGGGTTTGTGTCTGGTTTAGGGCTGGGTTTTGCTTAAATCTTTGGATCCTGCTGTTGCTGGACTCTGAGTCCCCATGTATTGGGTGTTGAGGGGCAGAGCAGGAGCATACGCTGGTCCCAGGAGAGCCAGAGCAGGGGGAGCCGCCTGGCACAGGGATGCTGTTGGGAGAAGCAGGATTCCTTCAGCAGACATTGCTGCAGGCCTTCTCCTGGCAGGGGGAACATCTGTTGGAGATTAAAGCCAAGATGCCTCACACCGTCAGCACTTTAGAAAGGCTCCTTCGCTAAGCAAAGAGCTCTCCCTCCCGGCTGCTGCTAGCGTTCCTCTGCTCATTGCCCAGCTCCCTTGTCCCACCGGGGATTAAGGCAGGAGGAGGAGGAGACCCTGGGGAAGGACTGGCACAGCGGAGCGGAAGGTTGAGCTCGTTGTTCCAGCCTGTGCCCCCCCAGCAGGGCAAGAGCTCAGGCTGTCCTTGGTGTGTTGGCAGCCAGTGCTGGGGCTTGGCTGGGAGAACTGGGGCGGAAGGGCTGGAGGAGCTCTGCGGGGGCTCAGCACTGCAGGAATCACGCTGTGATTTACCCTCTCCAAAAATCTGCCGGTTGTCGTGTGTGTGGCAGTAAAACCTTGCCTAATTCCTGTAGCAATTCCATTTTGCTGAGCCCTGGGCAGAAGAGAGCCCCCCCCAGCTGATCTGAGTTCGCTGAGCTGGAGAGAAGGGGCCGAAGGGGCCTTTCAGGTAAAATTCCCCCTCCTCCTTCCCGCCAGGACTGGCTGGGAGCACACCATCAGCCAGTCCCACCAGAGCCACTTTGCTGTGATCAGGAGAAAACTGCAAATGGATGGGTGGGTTTTATGAAAGCCGACATCTGTCTCCCCGCCTGGCCAGGGCTCACAAATCTACCGGGCACAAGCGTCTGCAGCAATGAGCTTAGCATCAAAAGTCCCAGGGCGCTAACGTTTTGCTGTTTCTGCTCCCCTCTTTTACTGGCAGGAGCCAGAGTGACCAGCCAGCCAGGGGCTTTAGCGTGATCCCCACGGTCCATCTGTCCACCCCACCCATATTAACAGCCAGCGCTCTGGTGTTGGGTTTTAAAATCATGTTTTCTCACAGAGCAAGCAAGAGAGAATAAATAGCAGTGGCCATCAGCAACAGTGAGACCTCACAACAAGAAACCCAGAGCTGCAGTTTCCAGAGGACTTTCCACCTTCCTCAGTTTTCCTGCAGAGCAGACACCCACAGCCGGGCAGCACCGGGGTCCTGTGCGGTGTGTTGGGGTCTCACAGCTGAGCTCTGCATCCCGCAGCGCTTCTCTCTCGCGCAACACTCCCTTCCCGCTCCCCCCGTTAGTCCCGTGGATGCGTTTACCTTCCCGGCACCGTCTTGCCGCCCCAGTCCTGCAGGTCAGTGGATGGGGAGGCACTGCTGGTATCCCCAGCTCTGGCAATAGCCCAGCTGCCAGGGGACCGCTCCAGCCAGGGCATCTCGCAGGCTGCCCGTGTATCTCTGCTGGCCTCGGAGCCCGGGGTGGTGGGTCACGCTGGAGCAATAGGCAGGGCTGTGCATGGAGTGATCCTCCTTTTGGCTCTTGTAGCACTGGAACTGCTTCTCAGGGGAAAACGCAGTGTAGAGAGGGGACGGAGGGCAGCGCTGTGGGCCGGCGGCGCCTGCACAGCTGGGCTCCCAGGGGAACTGGGGGTGGCTGGTCTTCGTCGCTGGCTCCCGCACAGGGACCCCAGCCCGGCCACGGCACTCGGAGTGGGCACAGGGCCAGCAGCGCCCGGCGCCGTGCAGGGACAGGGACAGAGCTGTGATCCTGTTGATGGCTCGCCGAAGGGTAGCGATTTTGGAAAGCCTTTTGCCACCGAGGTCGTGTTTGAGGGCCAGCCGCAGGGCATTGAAGGCTTGGTTGTAGTCCAGGATCCTCTTGCGCTCTCTGACGTTGGCAGCCATCCTCCTGGCCTTGGAGCGAACCGGCCTGCTCCTCTTCCTCACCTTCATCCCTTCGGTGTCCCCCAGACAGGTGGATGCTTCTCTTCCATGGGAGACCCACAGACCCTGCCCATAGCACGCCTGGGGTGCAGCCCCCCGTTCCAGCTCCTCTTCCGAGCTGTCGGGTACTGGTGCTGTGCCTTTTCCTATGGCTGCTCCCGACATGGCTGCGGTGAGGGGGAGCGGGAGAGGTGCTGCTGCGATCCTGCCTCCTGCAAGGTGTGGGAGACACTCCCCCAGGGACATGCAGATGCCTCTAAAAACCCCACGGTGGGGCTCGTCACGTGGCTCCCTCCCGACCCTCCTCACCTGCCTGCAGGTGTGCTGCCTGCTGAGAGGCACAGGGCGAGCCCTGCCTGGCCTCTGCCCGCAGGGATGCTCCTCAGCACGGTGCTGGGCTGGGGCATGGGGTGCTGGTGCCGGAGTGCCCAGAGCTTGCAGTGGGATTCTCACCGGCCCCAGGGAGGGAGAAGCACCTCCACCAAGCACACAGCGCAGTGGTTGCTTTAGTCTCTGATAAGAGTTTGGTCACTACAAGAGTCCCTCATGCTGCTCTGCCCTCTTCTCCACTGGACAGGCTGGCGGCTTAGCCTGGGCCAGGTCATCCCTGGGTTTTATATGGTGCCGTGAGGCACAGCCTCATGGGGCATCACCACCCTGCTGCAGAGCTTGGGCTCTGCTCCCACACGCTCACTGGTGCTGCAGCATTTCTTCTGTTTCCCAGGCAGGGGAAACTGAGGCATGGAGTGACGAGGTTGCTGAGGAAAGCAGTGAGTCTTGTGCTTGGGTGCAGGAGAATACAAAGTGACTCCTGCCAGAGGAACAGGGCTGGAGCACTGAACTGAGACAGCAACTCAGGGCTGCACCCAGTGAGCTGGGAGCAGGGAGGTCAGTGGGTGCCCGGGTAGGAGCCCCCCCGGGAGCCAGCAGAGGAATGCGGGGGCTTGGCACGCCTCTGCCCTGCAGAGCAGGAAGCAGGAATGTGGCAGGGGGGACTGGGGCAGGTGATAAAACAGCTAAAGTGCTACCTGCCTCCAGAGCCTTCCTGTCCCTTCCCAGCAGTGGGGAGCCCGGGGGCAGAGCTGTCTGAGCTGCTGCTGCTGGGCCTGCCCAGCACTTACTTTGGGAAGATGATGCTGAAAGCAGCTGCTTGTTTCCTGCATCCCCAGGCTGGTGGGACAGAGGGACTTGCCAGGTGCGGAGGCTGCGGGAAGGCCAGGTCCCTGCCCTCCGAGCAGCACGGGGCTGCCACGTGTGTTTGCCCATCACTTCATTAGCGAGAAGTCACCAAATAACTTCCTGTGCAAGCGGTAACATGTTGAAAAATGGCTCAGGAGTGGGTCTGACAAATTGTTGGGGTGGCTGGTGCAAAAGCAGAGCCCCAGGAGAACGTGGCCCCCCCTTGAGCCATCTCTTCCTATCTGATTGTCCCGTCTCATGTTTGATCAATAGCTACAATTAGTGGGGGGTTATTTGTCTATTGCCCTTCTCCTCTCTTGGCTCTTTGATGTCAGGGCTAATTTAGGTGCCTCTGCTGCAGGAACCCAATAAATCAGGAGCCAGGGCCTCAGGGAGAGGGGAGGACTTCAGGACTTCAGCAGGACTTCAAAGGAAGGTGAAGCTTACAAATATTTTTGAGCACTCACCTGTGCTCACTATGGCCCTCTTGTTCTCCCCAGCAGCCTTCTGGCCACCCAGTCTTGCTCTGCACAGGAGCAGATGCTCCATCAGCCACTGATTTGCACAGTGAGTTCTGCTCAGGAGCAAGAGGCTCTTCAGGATGCTTCAGGACGGGCACGCCAGGGCCACTTAGAGACAAACCCATTCAAAACCCAGCTAAGCAGGACAAATCCCTGCTGCAAGGATGTTTTTGCTGATGTGGGAGGTCAGCAGGTGCAATATGGAGCAGATGCAGAGGTTGCTGACCTGGGCACAGCCCCGTGTCCCAGCCAGGGAGATGCTTGGGCAGCAATGGGGGCAGAGGGCAGGCAGCAGCTTCCAGGAGCCCACCAGGCAGGGCAGAGCCCGCTGCCCCATCCTGCCCGCAGCCCCCAGGAGCTGGATGGGCAGCGCTGCTGGGGGTTCCCAGCATCTCGGCTCTGGGCAGAACTGGCCCTGCAGGGATCCAGCCCCAGCTCTTGGAAATGGGCAAGATGAGACCATAAATCACAGGTCAGCAGATGCCACCTGCTGCCTGTAATTAGTGTATCCCGCTGGGCTGTCCCCACCTCGTCCTGGATGCTTCCTATCTAGGTGCCCATTACAGGGTGGGAGGCCAGGAGGAACGCCCACCCTGGCCCTGCTCCCTTGGCCCCTGCTGATTTATCACGGTGTGCTGGAGAGATTTATGGGCTGAGACAGGGAGCCAGAAACGTGTTGTAAGGCTCTGCTGGGCCTGTCTGCCTGAGAGATGATGAAAGAGCTGTAATTATCCGTCGCCATGCATAAATCAGGCCACTCATGGCACCCCCCTCCTCCTTCTCAGCCTCCACAAAGGGGTTTGACCCCCAGGGATACCCCACTTCTCCAGCATGTGTCACATGGGACGTAGGGCACTCATGATTGCTGGGCGCCTCCCCATCCTGGGCAGCATCCTCACAGCTCTCATGGGTCCCGCAGCCCAGAGGAGTGTTTTGGGTGTCTTTGCCCCGTGTTTTGTGTATCTTTGCTCCTAACACTGTTGCTGAGTAGGGGCTGCAGCTCCTTCAAAGGGCCCCCGACTGGCCACCTCCCTCCTACATCCATCCAGCATCCCCAAACTGCTGCTGCTTCCAGCTGAGAGCTACTGGGGCCATTTAAGAGCACAGCCCTCACTGGAGAGGAAATCCTGATGGTGAGGTGGCACAGGCTGGGGGGGCTGCCTGGCTCCTGGCAGTGTCCCAGCACCATCCGTCAAGGCTGCACTGGGAAGTACAGCTTTGCTGAAGAGACACCACAGAGAGGGAGCCCACAGTGGCCCCCTGGCAGCAGAGCCAGGGACTGGCACACAGGGAGGTGCCACCCCTGCGCAGAGGAGGTGGTTGTTGCGACACTGCCTGTGCCCTGCGGGTAAATAAATAGGGCGCTTTGTTCCTGCTGGGGCATGGCCAGGTGGCACAAGGGACACAGCCCTGTGAGTCATCCACAGCCACAGCGAGGGCCCTGGGAGGAGGAGGGGAAAGCAGCTCCCCGCAGCCACACAGCCACTGCCTCCAGCACCCCTCGAGGTCCTGCACCCCAGCATCTCCCATGGCACAAGGGAACAGCTGACCCTACCCAGGGCATGGGGTTGGAAATCACCATCCCGCGGGGCAAGAGTGAATGCGCTTCCCTGGCAGCTTGAATGCAGTGGGCACACATGCTGTGGCATAGAGTGGGCAAAAAGCCTTACGTAGGCCTTAGTCACCCACCGCAGGAGTGTTTGCCTGCCCCTACATCTGGTGGGAATCGTCCATCCGTTCTGAGATCAACAGGGCAGGCAGTGACAGAGCGTCACTGGCCTGAGGATGGGGATGGCCAGGAGATGGGCAGAGCTCCATAGCAAAGGCCGGGGCACACGCTGGCTTGGGGGCACAGCAGCTCGGTGGCACAGGAGCCACCCCACGCCTTTGAGGCTCAGCTGTTCTGGCTCGGGGGCCAATTTCTTGCAGCGCGTGGGATTGTTTGTGCCATTAGCTGTCGCTTTGTTAGCTGCTCTGACGCTGCCGGCACCAGACGCTTGCTCGCCTGCACAGCATCCTCTGGGCCACGTCCCGCAGCTCCTCCGGGGACACACAGAAATCGGGATGGAGGAACCGAAGGTCCAAACCGCCGGGAATACAACACCCCCTCCGCACCCCGCCGGGGCTCCCAACGTCCGTCACATTTGAAGCCCGGGAGCTCTTGCGCTGCTCCCCGGGGAGCGATCGGCAGCGGCGGCGCTACCGGGCGCAGGTGACCCGGCCTCTCCCTCCGCCGGGCCGGCAGCCGCAGCCGAGCCGGGGGGCGGTGGCCGCGCTGCTCCCCGCCCCGGNGCGGGGGGATGGCGGCGGGCGAGGCGCTGGCGGCGGGCGAGGCGGCCCGGGCGGACTTTGCCCGGCACTGGCAGGCGGAGTTCCCGGGGGAACCGGCGCCCCGCATGGAGCTGGGCTCGGTCCGGGCCATGGAGCGGGAGCTGGAGCGCTGCCGCCGCCACCTGCGCCGCCTGCAGCGGGCGCTGGCCGAGGAGCGCTTCAAGGTGGGCTACCTGGAGGCGGCGCTGGCCCGAGTTCCCCCGCCGCCGCCCCCGGCCCTACCCGCCGCCCCCCGCCCGCCGCCGAGCCCCACCGGCGGCCCCGAGGGCAGCTCCCCGGAGGGAGGCAGCGGCGGCAGCTCCGACGCGGAGGACGCGTCCTCGGCAGGTGGGTGCCGCGGGGGTCCCGGGCCACGGCACGGCCGAGGGGGGGCCGTCCCCGTCCCGCATGCCAGGGCATCCCACAGGAGCGACGAGGGTGTCCCCAGCCCCTGTGCTATCTCCGTTTCACGGTCAAGGGCATCCCTTGGCCGAGGGCACCGCCAGCTCTCGTGCTGGCCGTCCTGAGCTGCTATGCCATGTCCATGGCACAGTCAAAGGCACCCATACCACATGCCACGATGCCGCTAAGGCCATCCTGAGCCCCCGTGCCATCCCTGTCACAGTCAGTGCACCCTGTGCCATGGCATGGCAGAGGATCTTCCGGTCTCCCCAGGCTCTCCCCATCACACAACCAGGGACAACCCATGCCATCACATGGCTGAGGCTGCCCCAAGCCCTTGTGCCATCCCCATCAAAGAGCTAATGCCACCGCAGCCCCTGTGCTGTCCCCATCCCACCACTAAGGTCACCCCAAGCCCCTGTCTCGTCCTTGTACCACTTCCAAACGCAGCCTGTGCCAAGACCCCATCGTCGGGCATGTGAGGAGTGTGGGTGGCTGGCCAGTCCCCTGCATGTGGATCTTGGTGATGTGCCACTGGCCCAGGAGCCACCTCTGGGGCTGGGACACTGCAGGAGAGTCACTTCCTGTGGATGTGACCTGGCTCGCTGGGACACCTGTGCTGGGGTGACACCCTGTGATCTCTCGTGGGGAAGTCCTGGAGCCGCTAAAGCAGAAGCATGCCAGAGTGCTGAGGTGTCTCAGAGTGGTTCTCTGGGCGGATCGAAGATGATATTATTTTGCAACTCATTTTGTGGCACTGAAGGCGCAGCCAGCTAGCGCTGTCACCTATCACGCTGCCCTACTTCCAGCGGCCTGGAAGTTGTTATTGCATCAGCTTTAATCCTGGTTCAAACGGAGTCCTGACAGCTAAGGAATGACACTTTTTATGTTGCTAGTTCTGCAGCTGACTTGAGTTAATTTTGTTCTTGCTCAATTGTCTGGGGTGGTGGTTTTTCCCCAAGGCTGTATCGTGCTGGTTTAAGATTGTCTGGCTAGCAAGCACTCTGATGTTGAACCACGCTTAATATTTAGTGTACTTTATATTTATTGCGTTAGTCCACAGGGCCAGGGAACAGCTCTGTTTCGGTTTCACCTTCCCAAGCTGTCTGGAGGTGAAACATCCAAACTACATGGCTGCTTTGGGTGTTGTCTCCATGCCAGGTTCGCTCGCATGTGTGTTTCTGCCCCTCCACGGTCAGTAGGAACATGGGAGCCTACCCCCAGCCCCATGGCAAGGACCGAGAGGGTTCCGTGTGTCACCTAAAAGGGCACCCCAAGCCCTTCTCCAGCTCCCCATCAGTGGGCACCTGTTGTGGTTTTTGGAGAGCTGCTCAGCAGCTGAGGAGACTTGAGTGCATCAAAGCGACCAAGCGCAAATCTTGCCCTCGGATCTTGCATTTTTTTATATCTGGGTAATGCTCCTGAATGTTTCCAAACACTCAGGATTGTGCAAGGCTCTCTTGGGCTGGGCTCATTGAAGGAGCTTCACTGGAGCACTGGTCCTCCAGCGCCGGCGCTGTGCTTCGAGGTGGCTGGACCAGGACCTTTGGGGCCAGTCGGGGTGAATCTTTTGGGCAAGACGTTGAAATCCAGTGTTGCGGCTGCTGGGATTAAATGTGGCCTCTTCCTCCTCCTCCTCCTCCTCCTCTTCCTTCCCTAAACGGGTTTCCATCATGGTCCCCAGCTCCTGCGCTCATCCAAGGAGGCAGCGTCCCCTCCACCGAGCAGCCAGCTCCTCCGCCCGTGGCATGGCCGGGCTCTGTGCGGAGGTCGGCTGATGGTGATGAGCTCTCCCCAGCCTTGTCCCGAGCCCTTCCCGAGCATCAGCACTTTTCTTTGTTGCGTGTTATAAGGGCGCCTGTGTGCACTGACGGCGCTGACATTTAAAAGCAGAATTTGAGAGTACAGTAAAACGCGTGTGGTTGTTGACTGGATCCCCCTTTATCTGAACAGTTCGTTAACTTAGTGCTCCCATTGTTTTCTTCTCGCTTCTCTTTATTTTTTTCATATATAATTAAAAATTCCTGACCGCGCTGCTGTTTCCTTCTCCCACCAGCAGTTCAGGTGGTGTGTAATTCGGTCATGCTGCTCTGTCTGGGGTCCCTCAGTATTTCAACGTGAATTTTGGAGCTTAACAGTGCTGTGGCTGAATGTGATCAGTCCCCAGCTATTCCACCATAACCTATGGCAGCGTTATCTGGACAGCAAACGAAGGCATGTTGAATATTATCTTTATGAGAATTACTAGAGAAAGACAGTGGTTTCCTTTAAGTAGCTTTTGATTAATCTGATTTAAAGCAAAGAAACCTGCAAAGTGCCCCTGTTTGCAGCTATTGCATGAGAGCAGCGCGTGTGACAGCCAGATACATGATCCTGGCATCTGAGATAACGCCTGTGCCAGCTCATCCGGGACCAACAAAATCTGAGCGTCAGCGAGCAGATGGCTAAAACGAAGCGTGGAAAGGACTAAAATTCCCTTCATCTCGGCCGTCACCTGTCCCTGTGGCTAAACACGCAGCTGGCCTCACAGCTGAGTATGCGCGGGGCTGTGCCGGGAGGTGGTCGGGGTGCAGCGGTGCTTCGGCTGGGTGCTGCCTCCATCCCATCCCTTTTGCCGTGGCACAAGTTTGTGGTGAAGGTTCTGGTGCTGTGGGTTGGTACCCACGAGGAGAGGGTGAGCTGAGTGGGTGGGGGCTGACTGTGCTGGTGACCGGGAGGAGTGACACTTAGTGCTTTGTGTAGCCAGGTAGCGCACACAGAGGTGGAACAAACCCGGTGTTGGGTTTCCCTGCTTTGCCCTTGGGAAGTTGAGAAAGACGCTGGCTTTGCTGTGGAGCTGGGGTGCTGTGGGAGCTGCTGAAGCTCCTCTGGAAGGCTGCTGGGTTCGAGACCCTCCAACCTGCCCTGTGAAGCGCCTTGTGTCCCGGAGACATGAGCTCTGGGGTGGGGAGCGCTGACATAGCTGGAACAGTCCGTGATGGGGTTGGCTGGTGGATCTGGTTACGGCAGGATGCTGTGGCTGAGAGCTGTGCCGTAAGTGAAATCCCCAGCTCTCTGTTTAGCTGGAATTACAGTTTCTGCCATGGAAAGATCCCAGAGTCACGTGGGCTCAACTGCTCGCCCCGCAACCCTGCTGGTACCTCAGGAGATGGGAAGGGGGGCTGCGGGCAGCAGTGGGGTCCCTGCCTCAAAGGGTGGTGTTGGTGTGTGCACCAAAGGGGACGGACCCTGGGGCATCTGGAGTCCTCAGGGCATCGGTGCACTCGTTCCTGTGCACCTGATGCGGGGCTGGATCACCATGGGTATCATACTGGGGGCTCCTGGTGTGACTTGGGTAAAGGCAGGACTTGGTTTTGCTGCTCCGTCCCTGCTTTCAGCTTGTGCTACTGCTGGCAGATACATGATCCTGCAGAAGTGGCATCTCTGTCCTGGAGAATCTCCTTTGTGGCGCAGCAGTGCTGTGGGCAGGACTCTGTCCTTCTGTCCTGAGCCACCCTTGGACCCTGCTGGTTCCTGGTCTATTTCTTGAAAAAAATCCCATAAAGCCCCAGCAAAAGAATAGAAAATAGTGAGCAAACTCCAGAGTTTATCCCAGTGCGCCTCTTTCTGTCTGAGGTAGGTCATGGCATGCAAGAGGCAAAGGAGTGGCGATCCCGAAGTGAGGAGGTGCATGAGTGGGACTTGTCCTTTCCTGGGACTGCATCGACCTCCTCTGTATCTTGTTTTTTGGTTTTGTTTTTTGCTTATTTATTTTTTTCCCCGCTGTTTGAAAGTGCATATTTGGCTCTGAGGATGCTGAAGGTTCTTCTTCTGGCTGGGGAAGGCCAGGCGGATCTGCTGTGTTTAATTTTATCTGCTTAGGGAAGAACAAAACCACAGCGTGTGTGTGCCTGCTGGGGACCTTTGAACCGTCTCCATCTGCTCTGGGGCCTGGTGGTGTTTTGGGAGGTGGCATTTCTTCACAAACTCCCCTGATGGCAGCGTGACAACAACCCCTGTGTGATGTGGAGCTGCCTCCCCAGAGAGCTGTGCTGCCCGAGCCGAGGACTGAAGAGTTAATGCTGGGGCAGGTTGGCACCGTTAAAGAAAATCATAAATAAATGCAAAAGTTCGCGAGGCTGAAAAGCCTTTGAGTATAATAGAACAGTTGCTGTCTAAAAGCAAGGCTTTTAAATAAGAGCAGTAAGTGCTGGTGGCTGGAGTAAGTTCTCTGTGATGGGCAAATAGTGGAGGGCTTGTACAGGAGCTGGAAGAGCAAAGGGGAAACCTGGGACCGGCTCTGCCTGTGGGCACCACTGAGGTCTCTGCTCCAGGGCAGAGCTGGCAGCGGCCACAGCATCTGCTGGGTGGAGAAATGCCTCATCCTGGAGCTGGCACTCTGCGAATGGTGAGAGGATGGACACGCAGTGGGGTTGGGGTCCCTGTCCCTCTCACGGGGCAGGGGGGCGGTAAGTGAACCAGCCCCGGTGGGCACATCTGTGCTTCTGGCAAGCTGCTCTGGCTGGTCTGGCTTTCACCCGGCTTTCACCCACTCTCGCATCAGCGAAACGCAGTTGCAGTGGGAATCTGGCTGTTGCCCAGCATCATGAACCTGCACCTCCTCCCAACCAGATCCTCAAAATTGGTGTGAGCGTTCCCAGGGCAGCTTCCTCCTCTCCCCCAGCATGGCTGTGGTACCCGCTCTTGTTGGCTCAGAGATGTGGCAGCATCCCTTGCACATCCCTGTGTGCCATCTGCTCCCACTGGCTATTTTTCTGGGGCGGGTGTTTGCCCAGTGGCATTTGGTGCAGAGATGATGCTGAGCTCCCCCAGCTTAGCAGCATTCAGGCCATGAGCAGCAGCGCTGGGCTGCATAGGCTGCCCCAGAGCCCTGCGGAAGGGAAAGTGGGAACACAGTTCCCCTTTCGGTGCCCGTGGCTGTGCCACTTTGGCTCAGAGGTGGTCCCCTGGCCCCCTCGGGCTCGGTGCAGCAGTGGCTGCTTGTGGGGTGCTCGGTGGTCCCCGGTAGCAGCAGCAGCAGGGCACGCGAGGAGCCCTCATTTGGTGGCTACAGCCAGAAGTGCCTTCTGGGGCCTGAATACATTTGCATTGTAAGTCTGTTGAAATCTGTTTGTGGTTTTGTTTGTTTTGTTTTGGTTCTTTTCCTCCCTGGAAGGACACTTCTGTGCAGCGGGCTCTTTGTTCGGGCAGTTTCTCCTTCCCTGCTGCTCAGCATGGGCAGTAGTGCTGCTGTTTGGGATCCCAGCGAATGGCTCTGCTCTGTGCTCTCCAGGGCCAGCCCTGCAGCCGTGAACAGAGGCAGACACTTTCCCCATGCCGACAGGGGAATAATATTCCCTTGCGTTAGAGAGGGGAGCCTGGTTTAGCCAAGGCAGCTCACTAAAGTGTGCATCCATCCTGGGAGAATGGCACCTCTGCCCCTGGTTCGTGGTATTGCTGGGTGTTCCCTCCCGCGGAGGTCAGCCAGAGCAGCGCCACGAGCGCGACCAGGTCTGAGCAGCCAGAGGGAACACACAGATCTGGCTGCATCCCCACGAGACATCTTCAAATAGACTTGGCTTTCCCAATACTAGTTACTTTATCAGTGTTTGCTAAGCAGGATAATTTGCATATGTAGAGCAGTAGCAGCAACACTTTTTTGGCTGTAGCTGGGAAGCAGAGCCTGGCCAGCCCACGCAGAATCCCAAAGGACCTTCTGCAGATCTGCCCTGAGATAAGTCCCAGCTGCAAAGTTCAGGGATTGTTTGAAGATTTGGCAGATAGGCAGACCTTTATGCTCTGACCGGGGCTTTCTGCCATGGGCGGTTTTTGTTCTGACGCTATGAACCAACACCTCTTCCTTCTCCTTTGCAAGTCCTCCAGTAGGAAGCAAACCTGGCCGAGCTGCCTTGGCAGAGCTGGCACCGGGACTGCGGCGCTGGCAGATACGGCTGCGATCTCATCCCTCTCAGAAGAGAGATGCACTGCGATAGCTAGGCCAGGCCTTAATCTGGTATTAGAGGCTTTTTTCCTGTGAGCAGCCACCACCTTTCTTTCCTTCCCTGGTATTTTGAGAGGCCGAGGGTGTTGCTGCTGTGGCTGGCTCACTGCCCTGCTCCCCACACTTGCTGGGGGGACATGCCTGGCTCTGGTGCTCTACTTGGCTCCCTGAGGGCAGGAGGTTCTCAGCAGCTGCCCTGTGCTCTGGGCACCTCTCAGCCATGCCCTGGGGCCAGTAGACCTTGGGGTCGATGCAGTGCAGACCTGGGGGTTTTTGTCCTGCAGGAAAGCGATTCTGGGGGAAAAGTTTAATGCTGAGTTGGACTGAGGAGCAGCATGTTCAGGACACAGGACCTGCTGTGTTCCTTGGTTGGGAGGGTAGAAACATTTTCATTTATTCCTCTTTTCCTCTTCTGCAACCTCTGGCAAGGGAATAGCTGCTGCTGTGCACCAGCGAGGGACAGCCCAGACCTCCCGGAGAGCCCAGCAGAGCGGGCACAGGAGGAGCTCGTGTAACTGGGCTCTCGGCCGCATCTCCCACTGCAGCCCTGGGCTCTGCAGCCCTGGCTGTATCCCTGCCACGGCTCCAGGACATCTGGGCTTCACCTCTCCAACCAAAGGACTCTGAGTGTTCTCTCAGTCCTTGTCTAATGCTACCACTTGTGTGGTGCCCCCAAATCACCCTCTCCCACCAGGAAAACATCTCCTTTGTCCCATGCCGGCATTGGAGGTGCAGGTGGCTCCAGAGCTGCTCTCTGGTTGCTGCAAGCCCAGGGTGCTCACCAGTAGCCCCAGTCCCAGGTGGTCACCATCAGCCCCAGCCCAGCCCTGGGCAAGCGCTGAGGCTCATGTGGCTGTGGCTGGAGAAGCCTCTTGCACAAGAGTCCAGAAATAGCGATGCGTGGGCTGGTGAGCAGGGGCTGGGCAGATGCCAGGCAGACAGACAGACACCAGGCAGGCTGCGCGGGGCGGCCGGTGGCAGGGAGGAACTGCAGGACTTGGCTTTCGGCTCTCGCCACAGGGATGCTCCCAGCTGGAGCTGTGCTGGGGGCGGTTGAGAGGGTGGAGAACGTGGTTGGCAGCATCTTCTCACCCAGGGCTGCTCTGTGTCACTGCGGGTGAACCTGCTTTAGCAGGTGGGTTGGACAAGATGATCTCCAGATGTCCCTTCCAACCCCAACCATTCTGTGATTCTGCAGGGTGGTGGTTGCCTGGGTGTGGATGCGTGAGTGCTCCCCACAAGCCCTGGGGAAAGGAGGGAGGTTCAACTGCTTTGCAGGTTTTGGAGTTTTGTTGTTGTTTGTCCAAAGGTGAAAAAAGCATGAAAACCAAAGTACAAATAGAGCCCAGCAGTTTGGTGGGGCTGGTTTGTCCAGGTTGTGCAAGGGAATTTGCCTGGATTGGTGTGTGCAACCAGATATGGCCCATCAGGTGGAGCACATGTGCGGCTCTGGTTTGGGCATCTGGGTGCTTGGGGAGGCTTTGTGGGACACCTGCCCAGCCAGGCCCCAGGGCACTTGCCTGCCTGGTTCTCCTGGGCCTTGGCACTGCCCGTGCCTGCTGAGTGGTGTCATGCTGGGGGCATCTGGCTGCAGAAGGGCTCGTGAGGGTCTGGTGGCCCATGGGTGGCTCCTCCAAGTGCTCAGCTCATGCCCTGCCTTGGATAAAGACGAAGATGTGCAAAGGGGGGTTTGCATGGTGGTGTGGAGAGGCTGGTGCCACAGGCAGGAGCAACCAGGGAGTGTGTCCAGCTGGGGCAAACGTGAAAAAACCCCTGTGTGCACACAGAGAGCTGTGCATGGAAAACTGGCCACCCTGGGGGGCTGCTTGCTGCACCCATGGCTCTGTAGGCACCATGCTAGAGGGGAGCAGCTGCACCTTGTGCTGCTGCTGCTGCTGCTATGGCTGCTGGTGCTGCTGCGGTGCTCCCCGAGGTGTGAGCGGAGCGTGGTTTCCTGCTGTGAACGGGGCTGACGTGCTCAGCCCAACCGCTGTCGCCTTCCTGGCAGCTCGCTGTGCCGGTCGGCAGGGCCTGGTGCTGCAGGGGCACGAGGTTTGGCTGTGGAGGATGAGGGGGATGCTCCATTGGGACCTGTAAAGGATGGAGTGGGGTCGAGCCATGGTACTGAGCTGGAGTCTGGGCAGCAGCGAATGGGGGAGTTGGTGGGTGACAGAGACCGGTGAACACTGTCACACCGTGGCCACCCTTGGGCAGGGCTGGCACTGCCTGTGCTAATGGTGTGGGGACAAGGGGAGTGTCAGTACTGGGCAGTGCTGGGGTGATGGTGCCCAGCAGCATCCTGTGGGGTGGCTGGGGGGATGCACTTGGCTCCTGAAAATAGCCAGGAGTGGGGCAGGCAACCATGTGAAATGACAGCTTGGGTGTTGCACCCTGTGCTGTTGACTCAGAGTCCGGTGACTCAGAACCTGTGCGGGCGACGGGTCCTCACCGCACTGGGGCTGGGTACAGCCCCCCGAGGGAGGCATGGCTGTGCCAGGGGCAGTCATGGCTCCTCACCCTGGATGCCTGGTGTCTGTGGCTCCATGTGCCCCAGCCGTGCCAAACCACAGCCTTGGCATTGCTGTGCACTCCCAAAATGTACCAGCTGTGCCTGAGCCCAGTGTGCACATCCCTGGGAGCGGGGTTCAGGTGGTGGCTGCACCTCAGCAGGGTCCCCTCAGGTCTCCCAGCCGGGGTGGTTGCCAGTGCCACCCGCGTCCTGGCACTTCATGCTCCAGTGGCTCTACCTTCCCCTTGTGCCCAGTGGAGCGTTATCCCTCCTGCCCGGTTCCCATCTGGCCCCGGTGCCTGGTTCAGGCTGAGCCCGTGGGGATGCGTCCAAGGGTACAGGCAGGCGATGCTGCCCACACCGCAGGGACAGGGGCAGCGGTGCCGGCACAGGCTGAACGAGGGCAGCCTCTGCACTTGAATGCTTGGCTGGTGCCCTGACATATTGAGGTTGATGACTCTGGCACTTTATATTTCCTTTGGCTACATGCAGCTGGGGAGGGTGGTTTAACCCCTGCCTGCTCACGCCCTTCTCTGCCAGCCCCAGTTGTTTGGGGCAGGGCAGCTCCTGGGGGTCCTGGTTCCTCCCCTGGGAGCAGGGCCAGGAGGAGCCTGTGTCGTTCAGCCGTAGTGGTTTGAGGAGCTGGCGAGGTTTTGCTGGGGAGGGGACACAGCATCCCTGGGTCATAGGAAGGGGACAAGACCATGGTGGAAAGGGTGATGGAGCCGGGCTCCTCCTTTCCCCCTACGCTTCTTGAGGTGTCTTGGGGGGCAGCCGTATTTCCCTGTGCCACCACTGTCCCCTCCTCCTCCTCCCCAGTCCCCAGACCCCAGCAGAGGGTCGGCGTGGCTGTGTGTGGGGGGATGCTGAGCTCGGCTCCCCCCGGCGAGGCAGGGGCGGGAGGCGGGACGCTGCCATTGCCAGGCAGCACCTCCTTCCCTGGGCACCCCTGGCAGAAAAGCCGCTGTGTGCCCAGGCAGGCGGCCGTGCCCTGCTCTCCCATCCAGCCCCCGCCTGGGCCTGCGTCCCCCGCCTCCCGCCCTCGCCCGCCGCCTTTGTTGTGAGATGCGAGCGGGCTGGCGGGGCTGAGAGCTGGCGTAGCCCTCCCGAGCATGGAGCCGCTGAGCCACCGCGGCCTGCCGCGGCTCTCCTGGATCGACACCCTCTACAGCAGTACGTGCCCTGGGCTGGGGGGGGCGAGGGGGGCCCGGGTGGTGGGTCCCTTCCCTACCTGTTGTGTAACGCTGCGTCGCGCTGGGGAGGGATGCTGTGGCCGGGATACTGTGCCGGGGGGCTCCTGGGCTGAGCCCAGCCCAGGCAGGGGGCAGGCGATGCTGGCAGGAGATTGCATTCCCCTCCCTGAGCATCCCGCACACCCCAGTGACAGGGCAGCACTGGCCGGAGTCGATCCGGCATCCTCCAGGCTCTGGGGACCTGCTACCCGCACCGGGGGGGCTGCATGAGCGGGATGGGTGACTGTGACCCCCGTGCTGTGGGGCTCGCTGGGGCTGGAGCAGCCTGACAGATGGTTCTGCCCACGGGGGTCCTTGGGGACGTGGGTGCTTTCTGCGCCAGGTCCCATCCCTGTGTCTCTGTGGCCATGGGAAGGCTCATCACCCCGAGCCGTGATTTTTGCAGCAAGCTCTGAGGCGCTGCACTGAGGATGCTGTGGCAACGCGGTGCTGGTTCCTGGGGCTGGCAGCCGGTGGGGATGGGGGCATCCTGCAGCAGCACAGCGGGTGTGAACCCCTCCTGTCCCATGGATGGGCAGCAGGGAGGAACGAGCCCTGGAGCTGTGCTGGTCCCAGTCTCAGCAGCAGCCAAGGGAGCCAGGGACACAGCTCGGGGATGGGGGGGCTCGGTCACGGTGTCTCTGTTGTTCATCTTGGGGGAGTGCTGAGCTGCATGGGCACCCCAGCAGTGGGTTTTGGGGTGCAGTGTTGAGCTCAGAGCCTGGCATTTGTGGGGCAGCGAGATTTGGCACGAGTGTGTGGGAAGGTGGGATGCTCTGGAGAAGGGGGCACGGTGCCACCTGCACAGATCTGGCATCTGCTGTGCCCTGCAGGGAGTGGAGGTTGTGGGGGACACACTGTAGATGGCCGAGCCCCAAAAAGTTTTCTAGCCCAAAGCATCCAACACCCCCCATTCCCAGCCTTGGCATCTCTGCAAAGCAAAGGCTTTGCCATCCCAAAGCCTGTTCCAGCCACCCTCACCGTGGAGGGGAGAGGCACAGCGGGGGCTGCTTGCCGTACTCATGTTTTGGGGTATGCGAGGAAGAGTCCGGCCTTCATCATGCTGGGGAAAAGTGGCGGTGGCGGTGTGGAGGAGATGCTGTTTGTGTTGAGCCACTCTTCGGAGGAGGCCCGCGGAGGCAGGTCTGAGGCCAGCTCACGCATCCGTGTTGTCATGGTGAATTTTCACCCATGCACAGGGAAACCGAGGTGTTTCCTCCAAACCTTGCAGGCTCTGTGCAGATGCTGGGCTTCTCCCGTTGGTGGGATAGGACAGGCAAGCATTGGGGTGTGCCGATGTGCTGCTGGGTGTGTGGCAGCAGCACACACCCAGCTGGAAAGTGGAGAAAATGCCACCCTGAGCTGCTGTGACTGCGCTGTCACCTGCCCAAGCTGGGCAGGAGCCAGCCACTGCCCGTAGCCATGTTCCCTCTTGGGAACCATCATGCTGGGATTAGCCTAGGTCAGATCTGGGAAGATGTGACATAGCAGAAATGTTGTTTTTCTGGGGAAAATAATCCCTCATGTGGATGTGTTCCTGGCTCTGTCACCCTCCTGGGGCCATGTGCCACCTCCCAGGACCCCTGCCCTGGTGGGGGTCAGCATCCCATGGGTGTCAGCATCCCATGGGTGCCCCTTTCTTGGTGCGTTGTGGGGCCAGATCCAGCTCAGGGCCACAGGGCTGCATGTGGGAGCTGGGGTTACAAGGCTGCTTCAGGCCAGGGTGTCCTTGTCCCCCAGAGTGGCTCCCCTGGACCAGGGTGCTCCCCTCCCCTCAGTCCCCATGCCTGGGGTGGAGCAGAAGGATTTCCACTGCTGCTAAAAAATGAGAGCAAAAATAGCTCTGGGTTTTGGCACGGGCACAGGAACAGGCTGCAGGGGCAATGCAGCTGTGGGGGAAGGAGGGAGGTGCTTGGTTTGGGCTGGCTTGGGTGGCGGGAGCACCCCACAAGCAGGGAGGCGCAGGGGCCAGCCCCTCCATGTCCCCTCACCCAGCAATGTCCCCCTCGCCTGTTCTGGCTGCTTGGTGGTGCTTGGTTCCCTCACTGCTGGGGATGCTGAGGAGGTCGTTCTGCCCGGCACCTCCAGCTGAGAGCCCTGTAAATACTGCACATCTGTGAGTGGCACAGCTGGAGCCATGGGGACACATCTTGTCCTCCCTCCTGCGGGAAGCGCAGAGTCCCTCTCCGTTTGTGCCTGTTGGGGCACTGCCTAGAGGTCTCATCCCCAGCTTGGCTCTGGGACTGGGATGTAGGTCTGCTCCAACTGGGAGCAATGGCTGTGTGAGGGCCAAGTTGTTCCTGCATCCCCACAAGCCAGTCCCTTCCCCCTCCGTGCCATCGATGCCACCTTCTTCCCTGCACTGCTGCGGGTGTCACCTCCCAGGGTCCCCAGTCGCCTCATTAAAGCTGTGTTCCTCTCGTTACCTTGCCACCAAGCTGCCCCAGCCCAGCTTCTCAGGTCTCTCACAGTTCCAGTGCTGCTCTGGGTGACAACATTGACTGCCCCATGGTTAAGCCTGGGCCTGCAAACCTTGGCCTTGGTGGAGGGGAAGCCTGATGGCCTCTGAGTTGGTGTGCCTGGTGGGGACAGCCAGCTTTGTCCCCTCTCTGCTGCCTTGGTTTGCCCTTAGACCTGCCTGGCTGATGGGGAAGGGTGCTTGGGCGAGGAGTTTGGGTTTCTCCAGGGCGTTCTCAGCCTGGAGATGGTGCCTGGCGCGGTGGGCTCAGGAGAAGGTAGGACAGGTTAGAGCCAGGGATCCCCTTTCCCTGGAAGCTGAGGACCAGGGAGAGCACTGGGCTCCCCCATCTCTGCCCATCCAGCTCATTCATTCCCTGTCACCTCCTGGGTTCGATGGGGGCTGTGGTGGCCTGGTGAGGGTGGGACCCCAGCCTCTGAAGGATGGTTATTAACTGCTAATTGCTAATGAAACAAGGTCTGAGAGGGGCTGCGGTGTCCTGGCAGAGTCAGAATGCATCTGGCCCATGTCAGGGCTCTCCCCAGATGCACGATGGGACCCCCCCATGTCTCCCACCAGCACCAACAGGGCTCCCTGCCTGGCAGGCTTTGCAGCGCAATTTGATTTAAAGATTTATCCATTCTCAGTATGAAGGCAAATGCAATATTAATGTGCTGAGTGGTGTTGGCGGGAGTCAGGGGAGTCCTTAGCTGGGGTGGCAAGGCTGTGGGGGGACGAAGTGGCAGCGGCGCAGGGTTTGGTCTGGGGTGGCTGCTCCATCCCCATGCACCCAGTTTTGTCTGGGGTCTCTGACAGTGTCTTGGTCCCTCCTGGGTGAGGGGTGCCAGCTGCACCCCGTGGCCACCCCTGCCGCAGCCGGGCTCCCTTCCCCCTCCCCTTTGTCAGCATCTTGGGGCTGCTGCAGCCGCCTCTTCCCGCCGCCACCGAGCCGCTGCCGTTTCCATGGTAACAGGTTAGGATGTACCCTGGTCCCCCGCTGCGCCCCAGGGACCCATTGCAGACCCCGGGGCCTGCCCACTTCCACTCAGGGCTCCGGCTCCCCAAAATCACTTCCTCTGGGCCGTAGCTGATGAGGGAGACAATGCGGGGCATCCAAAAATGGGTGCTGGTGTGGTGCAGCCATGGCCTCAACCTGCGCTGGGGGGAAAAGCGGACCCCTTCTGCCTGCTCAGTGTGGCCCAAGCTGCCCACCCGCCATGGAGCTGCTGCCATCCCCCTTCTTCCATGGGGGTGGCACTGTCCTCCAGGCTGCGGACCCAGGCGTCCTGGCACCCGAAGGAGGACGGATATGGGCAAGTGGTGAGGACGGTGGCTGTGGCTGCCAGTCTGGCTCCATCTCTCCCCGGGGATGGCACGGGGATGGCGGCTGCCGGGCAGGCACGGCAGAGCCGCTCGTGTGCGGCCAGGGCGTCTGGCAGAGCAGCTGTCCCTGCGCAGATGAGCCCCACGGCCTCTCGGTGCTGTTAATTATGCAAATATAGGGAAGTGTGTCGAGCAGAGGCTGCCCTGCGGGCCGAGGATGCTCTGTGTGATGCCCTGCCTGCTCGCCAGGGCAGGCAGAAAGCCGGTAGCTGAGGCCAATGGGGCTGGTGCGAGCATCCATGTCTGTGCGTAGTCCCAGGTATCGGACACGGGGTCAGTCACCCGCAGGTAACCGTGGGCTGGGGCAGTTGTGGTGTGCCATGCAGTCACCCTCGGCCATGCCACTGCCTGGATGCTCACCATCACCCTCTCTTCCCCTGACAGACTTCAACTATGGTGCGGATGAGTATGATGCCGAGGGCAATGAGGAGCCCAAGGCGCTGCCAGAGGGCTCAGAAACCATGCCCTACATCGACGAGTCACCCACCATGTCCCCCCAGCTCAGCGCCCGTGGCCAGGAGAGCGGGGATGGCGTCTCGCCCACGCCCACCGATGGCCTCGGCACAGGGGTAGGTGCTTGCGATGTGGAGATCTGCGCCGGGTGCGGTCGAAGCCGGGGCTGCAGGTGCCCAGCTTGGTGTGTCAGCAGTGTCAGCAGCGCTCTGGTGCTGCTGTGACCTGGGGGACTTGTCCTCCGGCATCCCAATCCCTGCTGGCCGTGGCTCTCTGGGTTCTGAGGAGCCGCTCCCTGTTGTGCTGCTGTTGGTGAGGGTGCCGTGTCTGTGGGACACGTCGTGTCCCTGCCCCGCTGTGCCAGGCCGGTGGCAGAGCCAGGACTGCGTGGGCTGGTCAAGGAGTGGGGTCCGGGTGCTGGAGCCCAGCCGGGTTTGCTGGGAAGCGGGGGGTTCCCGGGGTCCCCTGCTCCGGGGAGCCCTTGGGGACAGGGCGCAGCCGCTTCGCCGGGCTGCCGGCTCCATCTAGCGGCACTTGACGATGAGCTGCCAGCTAGAGGGGACACCTTGTCCCCCGCCTCTTCTGGGGAACTTAGATTTAACCGCTTCTCTCCCCCTGCTCTTCCGAGAGCACCCTCGGGAAACCCTCGGGGTTTATCCAGGATGTGTCACGGGAGGGATGTTTGGAGAGTTGCGGGACGGGAAACCAAAGGGAAAAAATACTTTTTTCCAGAATAAAAGTGTTCCTAAAGCCCGGGATCAGTGCAGCCCCTGTCCCTGGAGGCATTTGAGCTGCCATCCCTGTTGCCGAGGTCATCGGGGCTGCCATTCCCGGTGTGTGCCCTGGGCCAGTGGGCTCTTGGCAGGATAGCGGGTGCCTCTGACTCCCCGGCACAGGACTCGGGGCTGCTTTGGGGAGCATCCGCCTGGCCCCGGGGTAACTCCCCCAGCACCCGCTGCTGCCCAGCCTGAGGGAGCTACCGGGTCCCACCGGGGGCTGGGGTTTGGCCAGGGAGGAGGCCAGGCTGGGAAACGTGAAGGTTTTTGTCGTGGCAAGAGTTAAGCCGTTAACCCGGATGCTGAGGCAGAGGAGGCGAGAGGTGTGGCTTCCTCCCCAGGGCTGCGCAGCATCCTCCTCCTGGCACCCAGCACCGCAGCGATCCCTGGGGAGGGAGGGGGGGCTGCCGGCCCTCTGCCACCCTCCTGCACCAAGGGCCCTGTCCCAGAGCTGGGTCCAACCCACCTGGGCTCCGGGCCTCTTGTCCCCAAGCGTGACATTTGGCACAGCCCTGCGAGCCCCAGCCCTGATGCCCCGGTGCCGGGGTTTGGCAGTGGGGTTTGGCAATGGATGTGCTGTGGGCGATGGGCTCTGTCCCTGGGGGCTGGCAGGGACAGCAGAGGGCGGCCCTGGGGAAGTGGAGTTTTGGGGAGACTGTGGGGGATGCTGGCAAAGCAGTGCCCTTGGGGCTGGTGGAGCATGCTGGGGCTGGAGGCGGGCGTTGGAGCTGGTTCGGTTGGCACTAACAGGATTGGGAAGTGTTGGAGCTCAGCGTCAGCTCTGCCTCCATCTCTTTATCTGCAGCTGCTTGCGCCAAGGCTTAGTGGAGTGTCATCGTTTACCCTTGTGATGAGCAATGGGCTTGTGTGTGGGTCCTGCTGTGGCCGGTGGCACGGGGTGCTGGGCTCACCCCATCGCTCTTCTCCAGTCAGGCAGGACCAGTGTCACTGCCTTTTGGAGGTGTCACCTCCCAACCTGGGAGCTGGAGGAGGTTTCTGGTGGGTCATCTCTTCTTGCCTCTGGGTGCAGACTCAGCCCATCTGTCCCTCTCCTGCCTGGGAAGCGTGAACACCATGGTCATGGTGTGGGGTGGTGGCTCTGCCCCTGCTCGGATGCTGCTGGGTTTGGCACTGCAGGTGGCATTCCCCTGGGCAGGGAACGCTCCCTGCTCTGATGACCTGGCTGTAGTGGGCATGGTCCTGCTGCCCTGGCACAGGCTTCTCTTAGCAGAGCTCGAGCTGTGGCATGGACACATGGCTGGGCACTGGCTCTGGAAAGTCCCTGTGTCTGTGTCCCTGCCCACTTCTCATGGCAGGAGTTTGTTCCAGGCTTGGACAGGCGTGGGGAGGAGGGCTGGCTCCTGCGGGCAGAGCGTGTGCAGCCTCTGGTTCCCCTTTTGCCACGGAGGAGCAGGGGGAAACTGCTGAAACAGCTCTTGCATTAGTGTCCCCTCCTCCAGGCTGTTCTTGCCCCATTCACCAGGTCCCACGATGTCCACTTGCAGGCGTCATGGCACCGTTCGTGTCTCTGCTCCCCGGCTGCCCCGGGGTTGTGGTTGGACCAGGGCAGTGTTGAGGTGCCAGTGCTGATCCCTGTGGGACGTAGGCAGATGCTGCGGGAAGGCGTCTGTCTCAGCTGTGTTACCCTGCCCTGAGTCCCCTCTGCGGCAGGGAGAGGTCCAGAACCCTTCTCGGGGTGCAGAGCCAGGTCTCCTTGTGGGACCTGGTGATACTGCTGCCCTCCAAGGTCACTTCTTGCTGGTGGCAGTCCCCGTGGTCCAGCTCTCTGCCTGCCCGTGGGACACAGGAGGACCAGGGGGCCACAGCAGGCGGGACGGCTGCTCCCCTGTTACTGGCTGCTCTGCTGGGGAAGAGCACAGGGGTCTGACGGGGCCAGGGGACCCCTCCCCATGGGTCTCGCTGGGCATCTCTGCCAGCGTTGGGGGAGCCTGCTCGGGGAAGGCAGTTGCTGCCGCCCCAGCCTCGACCACAGGCCGCCGGCGGAGCAGCCCCACCTCCATCGCCAAGAGATGCATTTCCTGTAGCGAGCGCGCAGGGCGGAGCGGCGGGGCTGGCTGGGGCGCAGGGCGGCGGGCAGCGGCCCTCCAGCACCGGCGGCCCCTCCGGGCTGAGCGGAGGCCAGGGGAGAGCCAGGCTGTCCCTCTTGTCCCACTGCTGGTGACCCCGGAGTTGTCGCCGCCGCCGCTCAGAGGCGGTTGTGCCGCCGCCTCGGGAGCGCCTGGTTCTGCGGGCGGGACGCCGGGGCCGAGGGCCGGAGCTGGGACAGGCGGGAGCAGCGGGGATCCCATAATGGCTCCTTTCATCCCACGGTTGTGGCCGGCAGCCAGGGCTGAGTCAAGCCAGGCCAGCTTGGCTGTGTGAGCCCCTCACCTGGAGCCTTGTGGGGTCCCCCCTGGCCCCCACTGCCCAGCCGGCCATGGAGGAGGAAGAGGAGGCCATAGGGTACCTGGATAAAGTGCTGGAGGATGAAGATGACTCAGAGCCAGGAACCCCCACCAGCCCCGGGTCTCCGTTCTCGGCCGGCGAGAAGGTGGGCGGTAGGGGCACCCCGCTCCCGCGGTGGGTGGGGGGGACGAGGGGCATCTTGCTGGTGCTGATGACACTTGGGTCTTGAAGCAGCTCCTGGGTTGGTGCGGTGGATGCTGATGGGGGGCAGAGCTGAGGGGGCAGCGGGAGCATAACTGCAGCCCTGCTGCCCCCCCAGGACTGCCTGTGGCTGAGGGCACGGGACAGGGCTGCGCCGGCCATCGGGTGCAGAGGGCTCAGTGCGCGCTTGCAGTGAGCACCCAGCTTTCCTCCCACGGGGAAGTGGGGGCCACACTTGTTGCTGCGGGGTGGGGGGTCGTGTGGCTCAGCAGAGCCGGTGCCGGATGCTCAGGAAAGGGTTGAATCACTCTCTGCCGCTGTCCCACTGCGTGGCCACCAGCAACCCCAGTGCTGGGGGGCAGCCATGGGGGCACAGCCCAGCACCCTTCTCTCACCCACCTTACTGGGGGTCCCTGGGTTCCCCCGGGGGCTGGCACAGGGCTGGAGGAGGGCTCTGGCCTCGCTCTCCCTGGGGTCTCCTGCATGGGGTGGTCGCCAGACTGTTCTTTAGGTTTGCTCCTCTGGGACCTGGGGGTCCAGCTGGCATCGTCCCTGTGGGTCGCTGTGGGCACAGACAGGCCCCTTATCTCTCCAGCTCCTGCGCAGGGCCCGGGCTGGGAGAAGCAGGAAGAGCCCATGACTAATCGGTGGCAAAAAGCCCGCGAGCTCCCAGTGCACAAAACTGCTTCCCCAGCCCGTGCACCCCCCTGCCATGCTGGTCACCATGGCCTGGCCAGGTGCAGCCTCGTGGGGAGCCCCAGGGTGGGCGTCTCGGTTGGCGGAGCAGCCGCAGGGCTGGCTGGCAGACACCAGGGTGTGATGGGGAGATACTGACCTGTGGCCATGCCCACCCTGTGGCTGTGCACCCCTGGCTGTTTGCAGCTGCCAGACACAACATCCAGGGCTGGCAGGGGTGAGGCAGGACCGCCAAACTGTCCTGAGGGGCTTATTGCCCAGAGCAATTGATGTCCTCGTGGCTTTGCTTGGTCCTGGTCTGGGTGGCAAAGCCTAGCTCCTGAGTGTGACTTTTTTTTTTTTAAGTGGGGAGGCCAAGGCACACCAGGTGTTCGAGGTGGTCCTGGGGCTGGGGTGCCCATGCTTGGGTGCTTGCAGAGCCTCACTGGTGGGTCCCAGAGCCCCCAAGCTCAGCCATGCATCACCCATCTCCCTGCCACAAGGACCGTGCCACCGGAGCTCCAGTGCTGCAGCAGACCCAGGCATGGGCTGAGCTGCCAGCAGTGTGGAGTGCCCCACACAGCCCCGGACCTGCCCCAGTACCACTGGGCAGCGACTACTGGGGTGGCACTTGGACCACTGGGGTGGCACTTCCCTGGGAAAGCTTCAGCTGGGGAAAAGGGTGGTGCTGGATCACGTGGCAGCACCGCCGGCCGCCAGGCATGATTTCACCGGGCGCCTCTGGACTCTGCCCTGGGAGAGTCCTGCCGTGCCGCACGCCACCCTGGAGTGCTGCCAGCACTGCCGGGCTGCTGGCCAGCCGGGAGCAGCGAGGGGAGCAAAGTCAGCGCAGCCCGTGGCTTCCCAGCTGGCTCCAGCCTGGCTGTGCTGCCCAGCGGGCACATGCCCGGCCCTGACCATGGAGCTTCCCCGATGCTGGCAGGGACACGTGCCCATGCGTGGATCCTGGGGATGGGCTGGTGGGATGAGGAGTCTCCTCCTGTGCCACTTGTTGGCTCAGCGTGGCTCCTTCCTGTGTTGCACAGGGCGAGCGAGATGCTGGCAAAGGTCTGGAGATGCGGAAGCTGGTGCTCTCCGGTTTCCTGGCCAGTGAGGAGATCTACATCAACCAGCTGGAGGCCCTCTTGTTGGTGAGCACAGTCCCCAGGCCAGGCACCCTGTCCAGGGATGTCCCCCAGCAGGGAGGGATGGATGGGTGGTTGGGTGGGTGGATAGGTGGATGGCTGGATAGGGAAGCAAATGGGTGGATGGATGAGTAATTTCTTCCCAGACAGCCTCCCCTGCTCAGGTCTGGCCCGGGCACTACCAGGGCAGGAGTAAAGCAGCAGCAGTAGCAATACTGGAGCCAGCCTTATTCTGGCCCATCCGTCCCCATGTGGCCTTCCCCTGCTGCCAGTCTCCCTGCTGGGGCAGTATTTATAGCTCCAGTTCCTCTTGCGGACCCACTGGCCCTTGTGGTGGAGACGCTGTTGCACAATGCAGGGGTCACCACCACCACAGACGGGGAAGTCTGCGGGGATGTACGAGTTGGAAGTGGCCCCTTGGTCCAGCTGCTGGCCAGGACCCATCCTGGGCAGCTCAGATCCCCTTCGTCCCCAGTGTCCCCAGGCTCCACGGAGGAGGCAGCCATCAGCCATTGCTGCCTGTGGTGCAGTTGCAGCACTGCCTGCGGGATGCAGCTCCAGGCTGCCACGAGCCCTGATGTGGGACCAGAGGAGTCTTAGGGTCACTTTCCCTCCCAGCCCTAATCTTCAATGTTCTCCCTTCTCCTTCGGCAGCCTATGAAGCCACTGAAGGCCACAGCCACTACGTCACAGCCTGTCCTCACCCTCCAGCAGATTGAGACGATTTTCTACAAGATCCAGGACATCTATGAGATCCACAAAGAGTTCTATGACAACCTGTGCCCAAAAGTGCAGCAGTGGGACAGCAATGTCACCATGGGCCACCTCTTCCAGAAGCTGGTATGCATCTTCTCTGGGGCTTGCTCTGCTTGGAAGAGGAGGAGGACCAGGGAGATGGAGCATCGTGCTGTGGGGCTCAGCCCTGTGGTGTGGCTCACGCCCTGCCATGTGCTCACCAGTGGCCGTGGGACTCATTGCATCTCTCCCTGCAGCAGCCGCTGCTGCCTGCCTGAGCCCCCCTGTCCTGGGATGTGAGTTAGTGCAGCCTCCGTGCCCCTCGCTGCAGTGGGGACTCCCACAGCTGGTGGGTCCTGGGTGCAACTGTGGCAGGGTTTTGGCTCGAGGTGCGTGGTGTGGCTTTGCCACGGGGCTGGCAGGAGCCTGGGCATATGGGTGACTCTCAGGGAAGAGGTGGGATGTCGCTGCCATGGTGACTTTTCAGGATCATGCTCAAGGTCCTGCTGCTGCTTTGGACTTGCTATGGTAGCACGGGCTGTGCCCCTGGGTGCTGTGGCCTTGCGGAGAGGAAAGGGGGAGAGGGCAGGTCGAAGGGTGTTGAGATGTGGCTGTAGCTTCAGCCCTTGCTGTGTGGACACACCTTGGATCTCTGATGGATTTTGGAGGTTGTGGGGTCACAGGGCTGGGCGGGAGCCCCATCATCCTGCCCCACCATCCTCACGCAAGAGTCTTGGCGGCTGCCTGGCCCCTCGTGCTGGGGGGTCTTCAGCATCCTGGTGGGTGCCTGGCTAACCCCCGCTCCCCGCAGGCCAGCCAGCTGGGGGTCTACAAGGCCTTTGTGGATAACTACAAAATCGCGCTGGAGACCGCGGAGAAGTGCAGCCAGAGCAACTACCAGTTCCAGAAGATCTCAGAGGTAAGCTGGGCCAGGGCTGTGCTGGAGGGACAGGGCTGCCATGTCTGGGCTGTCCCAGCACAGGACAGAGAACATTGTCCCCATGGCTGAGTCGACCATGTGTGCCCTGTGGAGATGCTCTCCCTGCCCTGGGGACTCTTGGGGACTGTCCCTGAGCAAGGGTGCAGAACAGCGGCTGTGCCAGAGGGTCAGGGTCTCTGGGTGTTGTGGGGTTTGTCTGCTGCCTCATGTAAGTTCAGGTCAGGCTCAGCCCTCACTGCCATCATTTTTGGGGTGCAGAGCAGCCTGCACCCACTCACCCCATCCAGTGAGTCTGGGTGCCGGGTACCTGTGGCTCATCTCTTGCTGGCTGCATCTCCAGGTTTGGCTCCCCTGTAGAAACGGGGACCTCGGTGGCTACAGCCCGGCTCCCTGCTCCCCCCAGCCCCTCTGCAGTGCAGGCTGTTCAGCTCGGTGGGACCAGCAGCCTCCCAGGGCTGCTGTGGGGCTGGGGGTCCTGCTCCAGGGTGCCCCACAGATCCACTGCATCCTGGCTGCTGGGTACAGCCAGAGCTGCTCCCAGCCAGGCAAGCCGCCTGTGCAGCCCCCACCTCCACCCCAGCACCCGTGTGTGGCCTCCAACCTGGCTGGGCTGTGGCTGGGAGGAGATATTGGGGTGCAGGAAGGGTGGGGGAGGACCCCATGACCTTGAGCAATGACCTTCCCCCCCACCCCAGCCCCCCATGGGCTGCTCTGATGGGCCTTTCCCTCCCTAGGAGCTGAAGGTGAAGGGTCCCAAGGACTCCAAGGAGAGCCACACGTCCGTCACCATGGAGGGTATGGCGGGCGCAGGCGTGGGGTGGGGGACGCAGCCTTTTGTCTGTGCGCGGGACCGGCGCGGATGAATTATTGAGCGGCTCCTGCGAGTAGAGCCCTTTGCATTCCTGTGTGCGGAGCCAAGGAGGAGGGGGCGCACCGCAGCTCTCTAGGATGCTGGGGGCTTGCAGCAGCCCCCCACCCCCTGCCCACCCCCTCCTCCCCGCCCGCCGGCTGTGCCGGGAGCCGTGCTGAGGGGCCGATGCCGATGCTGTGCCGCAGCCGGGCTGAGCTGCCGCGGGGCGGCAGAGATGGCTGCGCGGAGACGGGGCTGCCATGGAAATTCTCATCATCGTCCGTCTCTGCTGTAACTGCACCTATGGTGAGGTGGGGGGGTGTGGCTCTGAATTCGGGTGCCGGTCGGGAGCGATGCTGTGGGGGCACTGGCCCAGGGCTGGCTGTCCTTGCTGGGGGTTGGAGGCTGCGTCGTGCTTTGCAGCTTGAAGTTGGGAGCGTCTTTGTTCCAGGCTCTATTGAATCATCTTGGCTCTGGCACATGTGGCCACGCGTTCGCTTTCCCTGCTGGGCAGGGACTCGTGCTGGTGGCGGGACAGCAATGGGCTGGGGTGGGCAGGGGGCCCCCCTCTGCCTGGGCTGTGCCGTGGGGATGGCGATGGGGAGGGGTCCCCGTTAGCTGGCCGGAGGCTGTGAGCATGGTGGAGCTGGAACGTCTGTCTGTCGGCAGCACCGGGTGTCCCTGCCTGCCACTGCCTGTCCCCGTGCTGCAGTGTGCAGGGCAGCAGTGTTGGGATGGTGCTTCGACCCCTGGGGTCTCTGTAGGTGGGGGTTTTGCTGCTGCTGGGGCAAGCTGGGTTCCCCTTGCACCCCAAGCTGGCTGGGGCAGGGGGATACAGGGTGTTTCATGGGGTGGCAGAGCCTGGTGAGTGCAGGCGGGGATGGGACCTTCCGCTGAGCCGAAAGGGAAACTGAAAAAGCTGCCAGCTGCTGGGGGTGACGAGCGGCTCTTCCTCTCCACAGCCACCGCACAGCGAGCTGGTAGTGCTGGTAGTGCCAGTGCTTGCGCCGAGCCCGGGGGGGGTTGTCACCCCCCGGGATTCCTTCACCCTGAGGGGACGCACTGGCACAGCCCTGGTGGGGATGTCCTGGAGCCGGTGGCAGTCGGGGCAGAGCTGTGTTTGTGACAGCCCCTTCGGTTTTGCCACCCACGATCTGTGACAGCAGAGCGTGGCAGGACACGGTGGCTGGGTCTGTGTCCCCATCATGTCTTGTTTCAGGGCAGGAACAGACAGGCCTGGCATGGGGTCGTGACTGGAGCAGATGGCCGCTTAGTGCCACGTGGGAAGTGCCACGTGGCAGTTTTTCAGGCTTGTTATTCCAATGGGGACCCCATGGGTGCCCAGGCTGCTGGTGAAGCCCCTTGGGCACAGCCCCAAAATCAAGGCAGGCATTAGGCAGCTGCCAGCACTGAGCTCTGCCCTCACCCGGGGCTCCAGCCCGGCTGTGGTTTCTCTTGCCCCCTCTTGCCCTGACACCTCTGGGCAGTGATGTGGTGGTCCAGCCATCGCCGTCTCCACGTGGAGCAGACCCTGGACACTTGCCCAGGGCTCTGTGCAGACCTGGGGGGGCTCTCTGGGCGTTTGCTCTCCCCTCCTTGTCCCTGTGGGGTGCAGTGCTGGCTCTCACGGCTGGGAGAGGGGCCGAGCCCCAGTAGTGGGTGGCTGCTGACGTCTCCTCTCTCCCCACAGCGCTGCTGTACAAACCCATCGACCGGGTAACGCGGAGCACCCTCGTCCTGCATGTGAGTGTGACATCAGTCCTGGGGTGGGGGGCAGTGGGCTGTGCTCCCTTGGGTGCCAGGGCTGGGATGGCCTTGCTGGGGTGGGAGGCTGCAGCTGTGCCCCGTTACTCCTGGGGACCTGTGGCTGTGGGGAGCACTGCTGTGGCGTCCCCGGGTGGGTGCTGCAGGCAGATCAGCGCCCTTGGGCCGCTCACCCACCCCGTTCCCTTCCAGGACCTCCTCAAGCATACCCCAGCTGACCACCCCGACTACCCACTGCTCCAGGACGCCCTCCGCATCTCACAGAACTTCCTCTCCAGCATCAATGAGGACATTGATCCCCGGAGGACAGCGGTCACCACCCCCAAGGGGGAGGTGAGTCAATGGGGTGGGCAGTGCCTGGGCACAGGGAGAGGGCTGAGCCCTCTGCCAGCTCCTGGCTGGTGTCTCCACCCTGAGGAGCATCATGGTGTTTGGCCATGAGATGTAGGGTTTCCTCCAGACACAATCCTGGGTGCAAGGTTAGGGCTCTACCTCGTCTTTGCTGCTTGCTGGCACCCTACTGAGCATATGGGATTCAAAATAGCACTCGGAAGACATGGATATTCCCATATTGCTGGCAGCCGAGCCATGGAGAGGGACGGGAGCATCCATCCCCTGCGTTTTGGTGGCCTTTGCTCCCTGCCCGCTCTCACGCCAGCCGTGCTGCCCCGCAGACCCGGCAGCTTGTCAAGGATGGCTTCTTGGTGGAGCTGTCGGAGGGCTCGCGGAAGCTGCGGCACGTCTTCCTCTTCACCGACGTGCTGCTCTGCGCCAAGCTGAAGAAGACGGCGGTGGGGTAAGGAGGATGCTGGGCATGGGGAGGGGAATGTGTCGCAACCCCCTGTCCTCCAGCAGAGAGGAGGACGTGCTGGGAGGGGCTCAGGCACCACTCAGCACCTGCGCCCCGGCCGCAGGAAGCACCAGCAGTACGACTGCAAGTGGTACGTGCCCCTGGCCGACCTGGTGTTCCCCTCGCCGGAGGAGTCGGAGCACTGCCCCCAGGTCCACGTCATCCCTGACCACGAGCTGGAGGACATGAAGATGAAGATCTCGGCCATCAAGAGTGAGGTGCAGAAGGAGGTGAGAGGAAGGTGTGGGTGGTTGGGGAGGGCGTGAGACCTGCTGCCATCCTCCGGGGTCAGGGATGGGACGTGTGTGGGCTGAGGACACCTGCGAAAGCTCCTGTCTGCTCCCTTTCTGCAGAAAGCCAACAAGGGACAGAGCCGGGCCATCGAGCGCCTCAAGAAGAAGATGTTTGAGAACGAATTCTGGCTGCTCCTCAACTCACCTGCCATCCCCTTCCGCATTCACAATCGCAACGGGAAGGTGAGGAGGGTGGGCTGGGGGTACAGGGGGGCTCAACCCAGCTTGCATGCAGCTGCCACATTATCCTCTCTTGCAGAGCTACCTCTTCTTGCTGTCATCTGACTATGAGAGGTCTGAGTGGAGGGAAGCCATTCAGAAACTGCAGAAAAAGGGTAATTCTGGGCTGCTGAGGCCCCCTCAGGGATCCTGTCTCCTCCCAGGGACCTCGAGGAGGTCCCACAGGATTGCAGCCTGCTTGGTCCCTGAGCCAGCAACGGCTGTGTCCCTCTGAAGCTGCTCTCCTGTCCCCTCCCAGACCTCCAGGCCTTCGTCCTGAGCTCGGTGGAGCTGCAGGTGCTCACGGGATCCTGCTTCAAGCTACGCACCGTCCACAACATCCCGGTCACCAGCAATAAGGACGGTGAGTGTCCGCTGGGCTGGTGGGTCCCTCTTTGCCTCTGGATGTTGCCAGGGGGAGCTGTGGGGTCCCTTGGCTGGAGCAGGGTCCCTGCTCAGAGACCCTGGCTGTGAAGGGGACAGCTTCCCACCAGGTGGCACTGCCGGAGCGGAGTTGGGCTCCAAGGCAGAGCAATCCCGGCTGCAACATGGGGCTGCTTTTGGGGTGTCTCCAGCACCCCCACGGCCTGGGCAGGACCAGGGTGTCCCCAGGGTGAGACCCAGACAGCCCTCCTGGGGCTGGAGAGCTGGAGAGCTCGGGACGTCCTGCAGGGATGGTTGGCAGCAGGGGATACGTGTCCTCTTCCAGGCCTTAGGGATGACCCTCTGAGGGGTGTGGGACATTGAGGTAGTCACCACAAGTACCTAGCGCTCACTGTGTGCCAGCCTCGGGGACAGCCAGCCTGCACACTGGCCCCAGGGCACAGGAGGTGGCCGCTGGTACCTGACGTCAGCCTCTGCTCTCCCCATTGCAGATGATGAGTCCCCTGGGCTCTACGGGTTCCTGCATGTCATCGTCCACTCCGCCAAGGGCTTCAAGCAGTCTGCCAGTAAGTCGGGGTGCCCACCCTTGCTTGGGGGGAGCTGGGGTCCAGCATGTGGCCCCGCTCTGTCCCCAGTGATCCCTTGGGAGCCAGTGGGGATGTTCCTTGGGTGCTGAATGGTGTTTGCTCTCCCAGACCTTTACTGCACGCTGGAGGTGGACTCCTTCGGCTACTTTGTCAGCAAAGCTAAGACCAGAGTTTTTCGGGACACCACCGAACCGCAGTGGAATGAGGTGAGAGGAGGGTGGGATGCAGGGATGGGACTGTGCCCCCATTTACCCTTCCAGTCCCAGCTTTGGAGCTGCTCTGGGGCTGAGCCTCCCTCGCTCTGCACCCCAGGAGTTCGAGATCGAGCTGGAGGGCTCCCAGTCACTGCGCATCCTCTGCTACGAGAAGTGCTATGACAAGACCAAACTCAACAAGGACAACAACGAAATTGTGGACAAGATCATGGGCAAGGGGCAGATCCAGGTAGGCGCTGGTGCTCTTGGGCATCTTCTCATCCAGTGCTGGACCTCTGGGGGCAGGTGCCTGGGCTGGGAGGGTTGCTCTGGAGTGATGCCTGGGGTGGGCGATGCTGCTCTCAGGAGCGGGGTACAGGGGTCGCAGCTCGGGGTTGCTGGCAGTGAGGTGCGGGGTGCGGGGATGGGCTTGGCATCCGCCCCAGGAGGGCTCTGAGCATGCAGCCCCCCATCCCTCCTTGCCAGCCGTGGCTGTCCCCCTCTGCCACCATCTGCCTCCCCTGTGCCTCCATCAGCCGCTGTTATGGCAACGGGGGTTTCCAGGGCAACGGCTGAGCCACCTCTGATTGGCGGTTGCCAAGCAGGGAGGATGGAGGCCTGGGCTGCCCTGAGATGCTCCCAGAGAAGGTGCGTGTGGGGGGCCCAGGCAGCCCCCAGACCCCACATCCCCCCCAGCACCTGCCTTGGGCCAGGCTGCGGGGAGGCCCAGGGCAGGGGGGACAGTTCAGGATGGGCATGCCCCTGTGTCTTGCTGGTGGGGACCCCCGGTCTGGCTGCCTTCCCAGCTGTGCTGGGGACAGCGTCACGCCTGGGACACAGCCTGTGACCCGAGGCCACTTCAAAGGGCCCAGGGCAGCCGCCTGCTCCGTGGGAAAGTGGCTGCGGGCAGGTCCCGGGGGAGTGGGGAGCAGCAGGGAAATGCTGCTGGGGAGGGGACTCTGCAGGAGAATGTCACCACACCAGGCACAGGATGGAAGATGGGGGCTTGGCTTTGCCAGCGGCTTGTTCATACCCCAAATCACCTGCCTGTTGCCCTCTCCCCACAGGTATGGCAGTGTGGGGGTGGCACTGGGCCAAGAGAGAGGGCTGGGGCAGGGAAAGGGCTCAGTGCCCCACAGGGATCAGCCCAGCTGCACTCTCGGAAATAGCCTGGGTCAACAAACATGAGTCACGCTGAGGGTTGCAGGGGCCGGGACGGGGACAGCACAGCTCGTCCCCGCCATGCGAAAGTTGTAGGGAAAGAAATTAAGAGACACAAGGCCCTGGGGCTGCTTATGGCAAGGCGGATCTCGCTGGACGGAGCAGTGTCAGGGTTGGGGCTGTCCCGCTGTCACCCAGAGCCACAGCTCAGCCCCTGCCCCAGGATCGGGGTGGGTGACGGGGCAGGGACGGGGCAGCACGGTTACAGCCTGTGGGGCTGTGGGCTGTGCCAAGCTCCAGCACTGCCCCTTTGCCTTGAGCTGTTCAGGCAGAGATGCTGCCCCAAATGGTCCTTACCCCAACCAGTCCCTGGGCTCACCATGAGCTGCTGCTGGCCACCGAAGCATCTTAGTGGCATCATGGGCCAGTGGCAGAGTGGCGGTGTGTGATGGGGACGCTGCGGCCCCTCTGCAGGGAGCGGTGGGGACCTCTGAGGCTGTGGAGGTGTCACGAGTGGGAATAGTGTCCTGCCGGCACAGAGGACGTGGCTGGATCCATGGAGGGGCCGGTGTTGGCACCGTCCTCCTCCTGAGCATCCTGGCAAGCAGCTCTAAGGGGTCTGTGGCGCGGCAAGCGTTGGACCCCTGCCCCACACCCCGTCCCCGTGGCTGGTGGTGAGTGGCACCCAGTGCCGTGTGGGCCCAGCCGTGCCACTGGCTGCTCTGTGGAAAGGTGTGTCTGGGCGTGGGGATGGCTCCGCTGCAGCTCCTGGTTGGCTTTAACCCTGTTCTGTTGTTGTTAACTCCATTTTGCTTGCTGTTTCCAAGGCTGGGACATGCCCTGGTCGGGGTAAGGTTGCCATGGGGGAATCTTGTCCCCGTGGAGGGCTTGTGTCCCCAACACTGCAGGGCTCAGCCCTGCTCTGCGCTGTCCCAGTCGCTCCCAGAAACCGGGCTGCCTCGCACTGGTCTGTGTCCAGTGGGTGCTGGCAGGGGTGCCCAGAGCTGTGGCGGGTGGCAGACAGGTGCTGGGGGTGGGCAGAGCAGGCTACGAGTGCTTGTGCCCACACTGCGGAGGGGAGAGGCTGGATCTGGCCCCTGTGCCCTGGGCTGGGTGTGGAGATGGGCAGCGGGTGATGAAGGGGGTCTCGAGGTGATGGGGCTGGATGAGCAGCCCCTTCCTTGGCCCCTGTTTGATGCACGTGGGCGATGTGGCGGTTGAAGTAGAGCCTGTGTTGTCATGGGCACGGTGCCTGCCGTACCCGCAGGCAAGAGCTGCCCGTCTGTCTGTCTGTCTGACCCCCTCAACGCTGGGCTGGCGGAGACTCTGGAGGGGGAGATTTGTGGTGTTGGGGCTCCCTAGACCTGCAGGGACCCACAGGGTGACCCACGTGGCCTCAGGGGGCTGCTGCAGGCTGGATGGGGGAGCAGTCCCCCCCAGGCTGGCACCTTGCCATGTCCGTGCCTGTCAGGAGAAGCAGCAGGGAGGCAGGCAGGGACCCTTCCAGGGCTGGGGTGCTGCCTGCACCCCCTCCCCTTGCCCCACCACATCACCCCCTGGCAGTGGGCTTTCATGCCCCAGGACAGGCTGAGGGGGATGTGGGGTGTCCCTGCCTTTCCCTAGGCCTGACAGGAGACCCCAAAAGTCCCATCCCTGTGCCAGCAGCTGAGGCCGGGAGGGCCAGCCTGGCTCCTCCATGGAGCCGGGGTCGCTGTGGCTGGCAGCAGCGATGCCTCCGGGGGCCGTGGCTGCTGATGGTGCAGGGAAGCGGATAACGGTGGATAACGGGTAACAGCGGGTAACGGGTAACAGCGGCAGGGAGGCCGGGCAGCCCCTCCAGCCTTCCCGAGCGGCAGCGGCGGGCGGCAGGGCGAGAGTTAAACGTGTGAGGGCCGCCGGGGAGGGGGGGCTGCCTTTGAGTCACTTCCTCGCAGGGGGAGGGAGGCTTTTGGGGCTGCCGAGCTGCCTCTCTCGCCAGCCTGGCTCACACCCTGAAGATGAGCCCTGCCTGCTCGCCTCCCCGCCAGCCCAGCCGGGCTCCCCTCGCCGGCCCCTGACCCCCGGCCACCGCTGACCTCCTGCCCGGCGCAGATGAGATGCGGGTGCTGTCCTAACCCAGCCCCAGCCACCCCCCCAGGCCCTCCCGGCCGCCCTGGTCTCGCCTCCCCGGAGCTGAAGCATTCGTCGGGATGACGGAGGTGCTGGTGCAGCCGGACGGCAGCCCCGGTCCCGTGGGCGAGCGGTCGGAGCGTGGCGTGGAGGAGGCCGAGGGGAAGCGGCCCCCCAACACGGGCGCCCGTCTCTGGGGCAGGGTGCGCAGCAAGCTGCTCCGGCAGAAGGTGCCTCTTGGGGTGCGCGGTGGGGGGCACGGCTTGGGGGAGGACAGTGGCAGGCACCAAGTGGCCTTTGGGATGGCTTCACCATGTCGCTGGGCTCTGCTGTGCATGTGGCTTTTTGGCTGGTGGCTTTGTGGGGTGCGGGGGGCTCTGATATAGGGGGGTTGTGCTGCTTGCGGTGAGATTGCTGTGGAGTCGGTGCGCAGAGCAGGGAGGCTGTTTGGGTGCTTTGGGAGCTCTTAGAAGCAGTTGACAGCCTGTGGGGTGCTCGTTTCTCTTCTTCCCTCTCCCTCTGTGCACTGAGGGGCTGGTGGAGCCTGTGCTGTTTGCACTGAGGGGTCCCCTGCAGAGCCAGGGGAGGGAACCCCCCTTGCCCAGCTCTGTGGCTTGCCCAGGATGCAGCGATGCTTGCCGGCTGCCCGGGGCTGTGACACCCCAGCACGCAGTGCCTGCGCACCCCCTCTCACTGGGGTGCTGCTTGGTCTGCAGCCCCCCACCCTGGGGCCATCCAGGCTTCCCTGAGCTCACAGCCTTGTTGCAGCCACATCACCTGGTGCTTTGGGGGAGGACGAAGGCAAGGGTGGGCAACAGAGGTGACGAAGGGGGGGACGGCACCATCGCAGGTGGTTCCAGAGTCCTCAGGATCTCATGGGGGGCTCCGGGGGTTTCCCGGGGTGGGTCCCCCCTGTGCAGGGTGCTGCTGGCTCGGGGCGCAGCTGTGGCCACAGGCAGGAGCTGCCTGGGCACTCGGCGGTTCAGTTTGGCAGCACGGGGGTTTGCTCGGCAGCGGGGCTGCCTGTGACGCAGCGGCATTAACCTCGATTCTGTGTCGCCGCCGCTGCTCCCGCAGAGGGGATTAAGGGGCGGCGAGGGCTGCGCGGGGAGGCTGCCCGGCGGCTGCTGCTGGCTGTTGCTGGGTCAAAACATGAGGGGGTTTCATTTCCCAGCCCCGTGTGTCCCCCCCGCAGCCACCGGCTTCCCAGCCTGCTGCTGACTGGGAGCACTGGGTGGGCTGCAGGAGCAGGTTGTGGCCCTGGCGGGTCTGTGCGTGGTCCTGGTGTGTTGTGGGTGTGTGCTGCTGCTCGGGTCGCTCTCAGACAGGGCTGTGAATCGCTGCTTTTTTGGGGCTGCGCTTTGCCACCACCAGCATTTGCTGGTGTGGGGGCTGTTCTGCCCCCATGGCACAGGGAACCGCCTGTTTCCTGGAGAGGGAACTGGTGGTGGAGGGGTCTGGTGGGGACACCTGCCCGCCAGGACAGCTGTGGGTGGCCAGGAGGGTGGCCATGGGTGCCGTGCTGATGGGAAGTGACTGTGGTTGTAGCAGCTCCCTGAGATCCCACTCCCCAGGGCTGTGGCAGAGATGGCCTCACCGGCTGAGTCACTGGTTTGCTCCTGATGGCTTCACCCTGGGCTGGTGGTTGGGTGACCTCATGGGTGTGAGGCACAAAAAGGACATGCCCGGCCCAGCACCACCTGCCCTGCCCCAGCATCCCAGCGCTGGGGGCCCTGGAGAGCTGCTACGAGCGTTTAAAGCCATCCCAGCTCCTCACCTGAGAGCCCTGGGAACCAGGTGCTGCCTTGGTCTGTCTCAGCTGCTGCTGCCTGCACAGGAGCTTTATCCATGGTTCATGGCCTGGAGGTATCTTGGGGACAAAATCCCAGGATGTGGCCTTGTCCCCTGAAATCCAGAGTCACCCCACGCAAGAGACAAGCAGCAGGCAGGAGCTGCGGGTGGCAAGCGCCAGCAGGACTGGGGCGTCCCTCTGCCAGCCGAGCCTCCCCAGGCTGCAGGAAGCTCTGCGGGGATGCCGGGATGCTCATTTGTCCTGCAAACAAGCACCTTCAGCTACTTTGGGAAAGCAGGACGATGGCCCATCCCTGCAGCCAGGACCGGGGGTGTTCCGTCTCACCGTGGGTGACCGTCGCACCATGGCGGGTGCTGGCCTGAGCACAGATGCCGCACCACTGCCGAGAGTCCCTGAGCCACAGGAGAGAGCAGCCCAGGGGGCACCGGTGACCTGGCCGAGCCGTTTCCCTGGGTATGGGCTGGTGTTTGAAACCAGTTGAGCGCTGAGCTGCCGAAGAGGAGACATCTGGGACAGCAGCGTGTCACTTGTGCTGTCCTGCACAGCGAGGCCATTCCCTGGAGCTCCCAGGCCAGCAGTTCCCACCAGCCCAGGATGTCCTTGCGTTGTGCCGGAAGGAGGTGGCTCCATTTGGTGGAAAAGCAGGAGATGGTGGTGGTAGCTGAGACGGGGTGTTTGCCAGCACCGCGTGGGCAGGAGCTGCCTCTGGCACTGTGGGTGGATGCTCCCATCCGTCCTCCCACGCCTGGAGATGAAGCATTGGCCACGTCTTTGCTTCCCGCAGGCACAAGCAGGCAGCATGGTGGTGCTGCACAGGCGCCAGCGGGCAGGGCTGGGGGAGCACTGGGGCCGTGCCACAGCCGGTGTCCCACAGGTGCATGGGGACCTGCCCCAGCCGCAAGGGAGCTCGGGCCAGTGGCGCCGGCTGAATGAGTTCAAATTCAGGGTGGTGCCAGTGGCTGCAGGGAGCTGGATGGGGACATTTCTGCCCGACTTCGGGCAAGCGGCTGTGGGGAGGCAGCGTGCTCGGGGTAAGGTCTGTGGTGCTAGCAGCAGCCAACCTGGCTTTTATTAAAGCTTTCTTCAGAACCCTGCTAAAGCCCTTCCAGATGTGAGCTGCCCTGGGGGGGCCCGGGGGACAGGGATGGTGAAGGCACATGTGGTGGGTGCAATTAAACCTGCGCTGCAGAGCAGGGAGGCTCACAGCTCCAACACAGCCAGGGGCAAAAGGCTTCACTGAGGCTGCCCAGGGCTCACGGAGTTGGAAGCTGCCATGAGCAGGACCTGGCTGTGTGGGGAAAAGGGGTGGAACCCCCATAGACAGGCAGCGTTGGGTTGGTGTTGGCCGTGGTGGGTGCACAGCAGCACCGTGGGGTCATCCAGTGCTGGAGGGGGGACCATGGGGGATTGAAGCAAGAGGGGACATGAGGGACCCCATGGTCACCCCCATCATGACGTGTAGTGGCTTCATGGGCAGGCAGAAGCTGGGGCAGGGGAACGGCAGCTCTGCGTGCAGAGCAGCAGCAGCTCTGGACATCTTTGCGCTCGCCTGGAGCATCTCCTAAACCAGCAGCTGTAAGGAAACTCCTGTGTCCTTGAGGAGTGACCCCGTGCACTTTTTGCGAGCCTGGCCTGGCAGCTGCCACACGCAGCACCGGGATTCTCCACCAGCCCCTGCCAGCTCCGGCGTCCCGTCCCCTTCCCCGAGGGGACATCAGTGCTGGGCTCTGCCCCCCTCCCCGCCCCGTGCATTACACGGATCAATGGGGCCGGATCAATACCACCAGCTGGGGACCGAAAAGCCCCAAAAGGTGACTGCACCCATCACTGCCCAGCCCTGGGACCTGGCACTCGCCATGGCATGTGCCAAGGCCTTGGGAATGCCAGCACCTCGCCGCGGTGGCCTGGTGCCGGGGCAGCGTCATCGAGTCCCCTGCTAGCCCCAAAGCCAGAAATAGCGGAGCCCGTCATTCCCAGGGGTTATAAATAGCCTTGGCTATGGGGAGATGTTGTTTTTCTGCACGGAAAATGCTGCCCTAGTTCTGTTTCATCAATGCGCTGCCAGAAATAGTCCTGATTTCTTGGAAGTTTCTTGCTGCTGGGGTGTGGGTTAAAGCGCTGCCTTGTGGGGGCTCAAGGGGGGACCAGGCTGAGCCCACTTGGCTTCAGGGTATTGACAGAGGGACCCCAGACCTTCCCCTCTCAATCTTCCTGCCGTGGGCAGCATGTGGCAGGGAAGAGCATGTCCTGTACCCCACACTGTCTGTGGGATGGGGGCTTTAGGGACAGTGGGGCTGGCATGGGGCTGTGTCCCTGTGAAGCTCACACACCATTTCTCCCTGCAGCTGGACCCGCAGGCTGTGCAAACGAAGAACTGGCACATGGATGTGATTGAGATGAATGGGGTAAGCAAGGCCGCGGGGACCCACAGCCCCTGGCTTTGATGGCAGCCCCTTCCCCAGGGCTGTGCTGTGCCTTTATGTGGTGCGGAGGTGATGGGCCAGGGCCGGGCTGCTGGGGCTCACCTCTTGTCTCCCACAGATCAAGGTGGAATTCTCCATGAAGTTCACAAGCAGAGACATGAGCCTGAAGAGGACTCCGTCGAAAAAGCAGACTGGTGTCTTTGGGGTTAAAATCAGCGTCGTGACAAAGTATGTATGGGGCTAGGGGGCTGATCTGCTCTGGTCCCTGTGCGTGTGAGGTTGGGGGACTCAGGGGACCTGCACCATCCTTGCAGTATGTCCCTTTGCTGCCACCAACACCTGGAGAGCTCGGCTTTTGCTCTTTGCTGGGGACTTGCCCGTTCCTTCGCCAGCCCCATCCCTCCCACCCACTATGCCCATCCTGCTCAGGGTTTGTGGGGCTGGGCTGGCCACGGCGGGGTCCCCCAGGACTCTCTGCTCATGCCTTCGTTTTTTGTGCCAGGCGTGAGCGCTCCAAGGTGCCTTACATCGTGCGCCAGTGCATCGAGGAGGTGGAGAAGAGGGGCATTGAAGAGGTTGGCATCTACAGGATCTCTGGAGTTGCCACTGACATCCAGGCATTGAAAGCCGTCTTCGATGCAAGTGAGTGTCCTTGGCATCAGCCACCCTTCGCGTCACGTTTCCCTGGGAGGGTTCACAGGCACCGAGACCCCCCCCAGTCCCCTACCCTGCAAGCCCGGGGTCTGGTTATTGCACTGCACGTGTGCAAAATGTGCTGGTGTGCCTAGGAAGAGGGTGTAGCTGGGAAAGCAAACGTCCAGAGGTCCCAGCCCTGTTTGTGCCTCGGTGTCTCTGAGCAGCTCCTGCCCCTGGCTGGCTTCTGGGAGACACTGAGTCAGGACAACGTTGCAAATGGATTTGCAAATTGTTCCGCGTCTCATTGCCCAGCCAGGCGGGAACTGCTCTGCTCTTCCCAGCCCCAGCCTGGCTAAACGGGGATGTGGATGTAGTGGTGCTGTTCCTGCCCTCCGACCGGCAACCTGCCCCAGTGGCTGGGGTGATGTGGGGGGCTGAGACCTAGAGGGGAAGGAGGTGTCACATGTGGGTGCTCTCTGGACAGATAACAAGGACATTCTGGTCATGCTGAGCGACATGGACATCAATGCCATCGCCGGCACGCTGAAGCTGTACTTCCGTGAGCTGCCCGAGCCCCTCCTCACTGACAGACTCTACCCCGCCTTCATGGAGGGGATCGGTAAGGGCTCGGGGATGGGGAAGGGGTTGGTGCCCAAGTGTGGCTGTTTGGCATTGTCTGCCCTGGGATGGGAGACTCTCGAGGTCCTTCCCACCTCGGCCCACTCAGTCCTGGCCATTCTTGCCGGCTCTATGCCAGCTCGGGGCTCCTGGGGCTGCTCCCCAGGGTGCAGGACTGGTCGTTCATGCGCCGGCTGCCAGGAGGCATCTGAGCACTGTGGGTCCCGCTGCTGCGCAGGATGTCACCAGCCCCTGTCCTGAGCCCTCTCCCTCCTTGTCTCCAGCCCTCTCGGATCCTGCTGCCAAGGAGAACTGCATGATGCACCTTCTCCGCTCGCTGCCTGACCCCAACCTCATCACCTTCCTCTTCCTGCTGGAGCACTTGAAAAGGTAACAGCTCGGCTTGCAGCTCCTGGGGGGCTGCCTGGCGCAGGCGGGAGGTGCAGGAGGGGTCTGTCTTGTTGCTTTGCCATGGGGATGGGATATGAGTGGAGTTAGAGCTGTTGTCTGATTCCTGCGGTGCCCGTGGGCTGATCCCGAACTGGAGGCAGATGGTGCTGTGCTGGTGCAGAGCAGGGCTGTGGGCAGCAGCTGGGGCCAGCACCAGTGGCTTTGTGTTGGGCAGGCACCAGAGTGGCCCTTTCCCAGCCTCTCCGAAAAGGTGCAGCCTCAGGTGTGTCCTACCTGCCCTGTCTCCCCAGGCTTCATCACATTTGCCAGGCTGGGACCCGGCACGCGTGAGTCCCTTTGGTTGGTATTGGTGTTGGTTTCCCACAGCTCCTCTCCATGGGCCCCGTAGGATGCTGAAGGGATCCTGAAGCTGTTCTGCCCCACAGAGCAGCTCCCAGTGCCCCAGGGCCACCGGCCGCGGTGCCGGCGGGGCCTGCGCAGCGCACGGCTGTTGACGCGGGACAGCTCTGCAGGCAGCACACGTCCTCTGGCAAGATGCAGCTCTTGGCTGCCGCAGCCAGCGTGCAGCTGGTTGGACGAGCTCTCCGGGGGAGCAGCTCTGGCCCCAGCGCAGGGCAGGGAAGCAGTTAGGAGCTGTGCAGCGTCCCCCGGAGCGGGAAAGCGGAGTGCTGTGTCCCTTCCCAGCCCTCCAGCAGTAGCCCCTGCAAAACAGTGCAATAATCCCTGTAACTTGTCAGCAGTCGGTGGCCAACACCCAGGGACAAATCAGCTCTGTGGACATGTCCCAAAGCTGCAGGTAAATCCCTGTGTCACTTGTCCCAGAACGAGTGCAGCAATGCGTGGTTTGCTGGGCTGTATCTTAGCTCAGATGAAACCCATCCGAGCCTGGGGACGGGCAGTTCTGGGGCTCACTGGGACCTCAAAACCCGTGGAGGGCATGGGGCTGTGGGCAGGGCAGCCATGCAGGGCACAGAACCGGGCCAGAGCTGGCCACGAGTTTGGGACCAGGGCTCACAGCTCGTGTTACTTGCATCATGAAGTTGCGGGTTTTTTTTTTCTCTGGTTTGGCTAAAACCAAACAGAAAAAATGATTGATGCTGGGGGATGGGGAAGGAAAAATCCGTTTCCATCCTGAGAACCGGGCACAGCCAGTTCCCACATCTGCTCCCCTGGCCGGGGCTCAACCGTGCAGCCTGTGCCGGGGAGCACAGCTGCCTCCTAACATGGCAATGTTGTGGCCCTGGTTCCCTCAGGGCGGGCTGGCAGGGGTCCCATGGGGTTGGAGGGGTAGGGAGCCTCAGGGGGAGTCGGTGTGGAGCTCCCCGTACCCTGCCGGGGCTTGGGGAGGGTGGAGGCTCCACTGAACACAAGCAAGCAGGGACTTGGTTGCTGCCACATCACACCCGAGGCTCCCGGCCAGGCCCGGCGGCTCCGGCAGAGGCCGTGAAGGGGGCAGAGCTCCCTGCCCTGCACCTGGGTTTGCCGGGGGCCGGGAAGGGCAATGGCAAGCTGGAGGTGTCCGGCTGGGGCTGGGAGAAGGGAGATCAGCACTCACCTCCCCCGTTGCCCCAAGGCTGCCCCACACCAGGAGAACAGTGTTAGGGGCTCATGCTTTTTCTTTCCTTGCATCCCACAGGGTAGCTGAAAAGGAGCCCATCAACAAAATGTCTCTCCACAACTTGGCCACGGTCTTTGGGCCGACTCTGCTGAGACCCTCAGAGGTGGAGAGCAAGGGACACCTCACCCTGGCATCCGACATCTGGTCCCACGATGTGATGGCCCAGGTAAGAGCTGTGCTGGCAGCACAGGGCCGCAGCCTGCTCCAGCACCCCTGGAGTCGGGAGCAGAGGCGTTCACCTGCCTCTCTGGGTAGATTTGTCACTCTTTGCTGGATGTGACTGCACAGGGACAAGCTGGGAGGTGGCAGCTCTGCTTTTTTCTGGCCTAATGCCCCCCATTTGCTTGCTACAGGTCCAGGTCCTTCTCTACTACCTGCAGCATCCTCCCATCTCCTTCACTGAGCTGAAGCGCAACACACTTTACTTCTCCACGGACGTGTAACCTGCAGGGAGAAGGCACCAGCTGCACACACTCCCAGCTCCCTGCTGGGGGACACGGACTGGATCGCAGCCCCCCAGGGACACCGGCCCGGACCCAGGATGGTGCCGCCTGCAGCTCCTGTACAATCGTGTACCAGTGGCCCGGTCCCACCCCAGGCGCCGTGCCTCTCTGTAAAGTAGTCATGTCTTATGTCCCTTCTTGTGTTCAAGAATTGTTTTTATGTATATTTGTTCAACGGAAGAGGTAGTGACTGACAAGGGCTGTGGACACAGGCTTCCCCCTTGGCTAGTTTTCTCCTGGACTCCTTTCCGCCCGCTCACTCCCGCCAGACACCCCTCGTCTCGCCCAGCTCGAAGCCTGCAGCATCCCACGAGTGCCTGTTTCGCTGCCCAGCTCCCCTGCCCCACGCCTGCATGTGCAGCACCGGCTCGCTTCAGAGGCTGGGAGCTCACGGGCTTCCCACCCCGGTGACGGTGACGACCAGCTCTGCTTTGGCTTGCTGCCTGCGCAAACGTTGGACCCCGTGCCTGGATCCTCCTCCGGCCCAAGCAAACCTGCGACCACGAGAGCAGAGGAGCAGGGTGCTGCTTCCTCCTCGCCACGTCTCTTCTGGGTGCTTTCAGGCCAGTTCCCTCTAAAGCCCTTATCCTGTGCTTTGCCTGTCTGTGTGTAGCGTGACGGTTACTTCCCTCACCTCCAAGTAGCGTTTTGGGGTAACCCATCCCACAAGGCTGGAGCGAGAGGTGCTGTGCTGGTCTCGATCCACGGCAGGTTTGAGGGACGGCCAGCCGGGCAGGTCTGCTCCTCCGCTGCGGGCTGCGCTCTGGCACCAACAGGGTATTGTCAGGGCATGCGGGTCCCACAGTTTCCCCAAGCAGCCCTGGCAGGGCAGGGCACACGGCCCTGGCTGTTTCCGTATGCCCAGATCTCTGCCGTGGCAAGGCAAGGGTTGCCAGCGCTGGCTGCGCCCCACGGCAGAGCCTGCTGGTGCACCAGCGTTCCTGCCATGGCCACGAGAACGAGGATTTGTTTCCCTCCTTGGCCTTCCCCGCTGCTCCGGGCAGACGGCAGCACGTGGCCTCGGTGCCAGCCTGGCTGCCGGAGGAGAGGGCTCTGTGCGGCAGCTGGACGGTCACCCAGTCTGGAAACCAGCACAGGGGAACGGAGGAGGAAAGCCTTCATGGTACTGAAGGCAGAAGTGCTCAGTTCGCTCTTTCTCACAAAGCAGTTGCTGCTGGGTTAGCCGTGCCCGGCCAGCTCAGGCCCGTTTTAGTTTGTGGCTCCGGTTCTTGACCCCCGGGCTGATGCTGGAGTTGTCACGCCATGTCCGAAGGCAGGACAGTTGCACGTGCCGCTGCCAGGCTGCGCTCCAGTGCCCGGCTCCCGGTGTGTCCCCCACCCGCCCACACTCACAGGTAGGTGCTGGTACCTGTTGGGACACGAAACCTTTCGCTCTGTGAGCCGAGTCCGTGTTCTGGTGGGAAAAGCCCCCTCCCTGATTGTGTTGGCCCAGTGCTCTCCTGTGCCAAACGGAGATGGATGAGAAGTGACCAAGCGTATCCCCGCTGACAGTGGCGTTGCCTTTACCCCCCCAACTAACAGACTGTTCAGGTAGAGCCCCCCACCTGCCACGGATGCAGATTCCTCCCCGGGGAAGGCAGGACCTGCCGGCCCCGCACCAGCAAAGCAACTAAAGGAGGAGAGGTCTTTCAGTCCCCCTCCAAAGGGCTCACACTCCAGACCCTGCTCCTCTTGACTACCAGCTAAACAGAAGGGAAACAGCACTGCAGAAAATAACCAGGCGTCTGTCTTGGCCCTGGACCCAGTGAGGAGGCCGAGTTTTAGATGTGACTGCACAACGGATCCCTGTGTGTGTCTGATTTGTTACATGTGTCCAAGTCTCTGTCCATCATACTGTCATTCCAGATGGAGACTCTGTACAGCCAAATTCCCCCCCCTCCGTGCGACAGCGGCTGGAGGCCTGGTCCACACAGCCCCAGTGCAACAGGCTGCGGGTTGTGCTTGTCCCTACAGGAAGGAAAAGAGGGGGGTGGACACTTGCAGCTACAGGTAGAATAGAACTCTTAATTAATATTTGACTTTCAGAAGCTGTTAAGGATATATTTTTGTTTGTGTTCTGTTTCAATTTCTGTAGATTATAAACTTTAAATGGCTGTAAACCATGTGAGAAGAGAAAGAAGAAAAAAGTTAATAAAAATGCAAAGCCCCAACATTTGCACAAAAGGAGCCCTGTGGTCTTGCTGTTTGCACTAACTGATCACCTTGGCATCACAGCTGCTTCTCTTTCTGTTAAGGAATTCATGCTTGTTGCACTTAAAGCCAGTGGTGTGAGCACAGGCATTGTGCCAGGCAATCTTTTAAGAGACATCTTATGGTTTGGGCTACATCCTTGCATTTCAGTACATTCTGGAGGCAAAAAAAAACCTGGACCGTCTGGAGCCAGCCTATCTGGTCAGCCCAGAATTACTCAAGCTTAAAATTCAGCTGACTTGCACAGCCTCTGGCCTGAGGATACTGAACAGGCACAACAAGGGACATCAGGCGATCTGGAAACCTCATCTGATAGATCACATGGTGCTGTCTCCCCACTTCTTTCCATGTGGGAATGGGAGACAATGTGCCTCCAAACTGACCACCGCGTCAGCCAAACCACCCTGCTTGTACTGTTCTCCCAGGTAAGCAAGTGCTGTCACTGTTCTGGGATGTCAAACTGTGGATGCAAAGGAAGTTAAGCTGGTGTGAGAAATCCCATTAGGAGTGTGCACTGAACCTGAAATCTCCCTACCTCAAAAACATGAGGGTGTTTGTCCTTGTGAAGTGTCTCAATGAAGGTTAAAATCAGGCTAAACTCTTTTGGGTATAAAAATTACCATCTGAAGTCTGAGAATAGATGCACAGATGTTTTGACTTCAGTACCAATGTTCTGCAGGAATAACAGTTCACTTCCCCCAGTATAACACTGGGACACTCAGAGGTGGTACACGGATGTGATGGGAAACGGGTCACATGCTAAGTGAATGCCCAGTTATCTAACAGTGGTTTATTCTCACAACTCTGCTTTCTAGTCTCACCATCAAGCTACTGGAACAAATGGTGTGAGCCTGTGGCAGTTAAAGCAGTAGCCAGATTACTTGTACTCCCACAGCGAGGTTAAATCAGGCTAGCCAAGTGGCTAGAGAAGATTATACTTTTTTTCCCCTTAAACTGTTTTGTTGATCTGCCAGTAACCACACGGTTCTAAGGCTAAGGATTCCTTATTGCTTTTCCCTTTAAGACATGGTAAAGAAATCTGGCGCTCATCTCTGTACTTGAAATAAGACAAGTTGCACAGATGGTGGTTTGTCTTCAGCTGGTATTTTAAGAAAAGCCTGGAACAAACTTATTTCTCCACAGGATCTTACCTCTCCCCAACAGAGTAGCAAGCTGCAAACTGATAAGTGTTAAACACTTGCAGCATGTTAAAATACACGGTAACCGAAATCACTGCATTTCTTTTTGAAGATGGTCCTCCTGCCTCTTTTGATGCTAGCAACAGACTTAATCAAAATCAGACCCAAAGGATCAAAAAAAGCTCAGAGTCCGGGCTTGTTTCCTGGAAACTGGCAGTCAGCTGATCCGTCCTGGAGATACTGCTCGCTGCGCCTGGCTCCGTCCTCGCGTACTCCCGCAAGTCTGCCTGAAGCAGCACGCCAGGGCTCCGAGCCAGATTACTGTTAGTCATTCAGGAAAAGCGGCCAACGCCATCCAGCTTGCACTGATCAGGACTCCAAAGGCAGTGGAAAGGTAAGCCTGATGGTTCTTCTGCCGTGATGCAGGCTCTCAGCAGCAGCACTGGAACAAAAGGGAAACTTGCTCCCAAGGGATCCCACTGTTACCGTAGATAGTAATCAATTGCGGCGGAGAAAGCAGCAAATCCACCACAGCCGATAACCCCTGCCTTCAAACCAGCTGCAATGCAAAAAGGGTGGGAAAGAATGAGACAAAATAGGAAAGATATTTTTCTTTCCAGTAACTAACTTACGCTGTGCTGGCTTGAAAAGCTTATACCCCCAGGAACCTGGCGCTCATCTACCAGGGTCACACTTACACCACCCAAGGCAAGAGGGAGAATCTGGCACACATGGGACTTAAAACTACCACATTGGACGAGCACAGCGCAGTGGCTGGGGGCTGTGCTGGTAAATGTCTCCCCAAGGGCTAGAAGAGAAAATGCCAGTGGCCATTGCTGATTTCAGTGTGCTCTGATCTGAGCACCGCAAGTGGCTTTGCTGTTGGGATGGACAGGAAGAGGAGCTGCAGCTTTCAAAGCACTAAGAGGATTAGGTCCAGGACAGACACAACTAACAAGCTCAATTAGAAGCACTTTCAAGAGCACTTTCTTTTCTTTTATGCTCTGTGGACAGGTTTTTTTTTTCTTAAGGAGAGGTGAGCAAAGCTTCACATTTCTGATGAGCAGAGCAGCTCTCTTCATACCTGGGGGTTTTCTCCAGATATTGTTAGCACATGAGCCTTCCCAAAGTCCCCACTAGTGCCTGCTGGACTAAAATCCCACTGCTCCTGCTCTTTTACAGCTAAATAGAATTGTCTGTTTGAATTGATACCTGAGAAATGAGGAAAGCATTTTACATACTGTGCAAGTTAACAGAGTTACTGCCAGTGAAATAGTATGTACAAGTACAGCTCTGTTAACACAAGAGCTGTAGCTTCAGAAAGTTGCTCAGTATGTACTTTGGCTCCCTCCCCATAACACTACAGAAGACTGTGGATAGCTAACACCATTTCCTGATTTTTCTTTCAAGTCAATTCTGTTGATTTTCCTCCAATCTCACTGTCCTGTATGAGCAAGCCTTCCCTACCTACACATCTTGCAAGCTGACAGGAAAACGACAGAGCAGTTCTGCCTGTCTAGAGTACACTCTCATGTTAACATCACCATAACCCCATGCAAAGAGATATCACGTGTGTTCCATTAAAAACACCGCATACTGCGTAACCAAATTAGAGTCTTATCATAGAAACAGTTCATAGCAGGCACCACCAACCTCTGAAGCCGATAGCTCCTCCTGTGATGCAGCCGCTAATAACACTGTTCTTCCAGTCTGACTTTCCACGATACTGTGGAATCAAAAATCAGAGTCAACAAGTAAATTCAGAACAAATGCTCGCTAATGCTAATACCAAGAGGGATTACATGACCTTTCAGCCCCTTCTCAGCTGAGAGTGTTTTTCCCCTCTATCCTCAGCAGGTGGCCCCCTGCACTTTCAAACACAAGACTTTGCAGGGCCAGAAGAGGAAGGAAAAGGGTCACTGGGAAAGACAAATCCGTGTGGTGCAATGCAGCGCTACGGCAAAGACTCTCAGGTGAGCCGTTAAAGCATCCAGAACACCGTGCACTGGCACCAGCTCAAAGATTTTAAAGGCTCCACAAGCCTCGGCCACACAGCCTGGCTCTCAGCACGCACAAGTGCCGCAGCACCCTGCTGACAAACACGCACTGTTTACACAGCCAGAGCATGCTACTATTGCACCAGTGCAGAGATCTCTTTGTTCTGCTGCATTGTGCAACTAGACACACTTTTGTTCTAAATGACTTAAGAAATAGTGGTCTTTCAATTAAAAGGCAGTACCCAAAATTCACAACAAGCTAATTTTCCTATTAAGAAAATAGGCGATAGATTTACCACTAAGCTGCACAGGTAATTCTTTGCTGTAGGGACAAGATGAAAATAGGCCTGTTACTTAAGAACTTTCATCAAAGGATCTCTTTCTGCATATGGAATTTGTAGAGGCTCAAATTACGGTGTTGCTACTCAGAGTTTGATGTTTTAAAGTAACAATGTATACTCGTAACTAGAGTTTCAAAAAGTAAGGCTTATACCTTGCAATATATTCAGGACTTGAACTCGCATGCTCTTCTGCTCATCTTGTCAGAGAACAGTGGTTCTGAACACAGGTCACAAAGCTGAAAAGCTTTTACAGCGAAGAAGTAAACCAAACTAGTCTACTCTGCCCCATTACAAAGGAAATACAAGTAGTTATTCAGATCTAGTAAAAGAGATTATTAAGTGTACAAGAAAACATAATGCTTAAAAAGTTATTACTCACGGATTCTACCACGCATTCGGTGCAGGAGAACATGGCGCCCACGATGGCGAAGTTCTTTGCGTAGGATATGCCTCGCTGCCCCATATCTTTGAGGACCTCTTTTGCAGTTGGTGTGCGATACGGATCCTTGGGATCGAACCCAACGTTGGTGTCAATGCCAGCTGTGAAGACACCGAATGCGCCTCCCAGAACAAATCCTGCAAAATACAAATAGTTTTAAATTAAGCTTGGCTGGATTCGAGCAGCACGTTCCACACAGGCGCTGGAGCATCTTTGCTCCCACTACCTGGCAACACTGCGGTGTGAAAGCAGCACTGCAAGAGCACAAATGGCCTTTTTCTTGACGCTACAGCCATGGCTGCTGCCAGCCGGTGCTGAGGGAAGGCTGTGAGCGCCTTTCTCAGCAAGGCGGGCAGACAAGTAGAGATCCGTCCATGGGATCTGTGACAGACATTGGAGGAGATTTAGAGGGAGGAAAATTAAACGCGGGGCCCCCTGTGCTGCAGCTTCTCCCCATCTGCCCCTTTCCCGACGCAATGTGGTCCAAACTGCCCCCAAACCGCCCCGACCACCACTCCCCTCAACGCCCCCTCCCTCCCGCCTCCCCCGGCCCCCTCAGCCGGCCCCTCCGCACCTCCCACACAGGCCAGCGCCGCCTTGAAGGCGCAGCTCTCCATGGCCCGCTCCACCATCTTCTGCTCCTCGCTCTTGGGCGGGCTGGGGATGCCGCCGAGGGCCGCGGGGTCCCAGGCGCGGGGCCGCCGCTGCTCGCCCACCAGGTGCTGCAGCAACAGGCTGTACTGCAGCGGCGGGGGAGGCTCCGGGCCGCCCGGAGCGGAGGGCGGCGGCGCTGCCGCCATGACCGGCCCCGGACACCCGGCCCCGCGCCGCGTCCCGGCCCGCTCGAGGCGCCGGTAACGCGGCTCCCGGCAGCCGCGGCAGCGCGCGGGGACTCACGGGTGCGGTAGTTCCGCCGAGCGGCGGCGCCGGCCGCGCTCCGCCGCGTTGCGACTACGCGTCCCAACGTGCCCCGCGGCGGCGCCCATCATGGAGAACTACAACTCCCGGCAGGTTCCGCGGCGCGCCGGCGTGCGTGGGCGGGGCAGCGGGTGGGGCGTGCGGCGTCTCACGGGATTGGTTGTCCCCTGGGGCGGAGGGGACTACATTACCCGGCGTGCCGCGCGCCAGCCCCCTGGCGGCCGCCGGGAGCGCTGCAGGCGAGGCGAAGGCTCCGGCTGCCGGAGCATCCTCGAGAGCGGCGGCTGCAGGTGAGCGCTGCTCGGGCTCCGGTTGCGGTTGGGGCTGGGGCAGGCTCGGCGGCCTCGCTCGGGGCAGCCCTGGGCTGAGAGGGGGAGGGCTGAAGTGCCGCAGTGCGGGACCGAGTCCCTCAGCCTTGGCTGAGGTGCGGGGAGTGGGCGGGAAGCTCTGAGGTGTCGCTGCGTCGGCGTCGTCCCCCCGCGCCGTGCCCCCCTGACTGACTTTTGGCTGCCCCGGTGTCTGGGGACAACAGGTCCGGCACCCCACGGGGGGCTCGGCGCTGGGGTGCCCCTGAGGCGGTGGCTGTGGGGCGGCTGGAGCCCACGGGTCACCCCAACAGCCTTCGGGGCGGGGGCTGAAGGGCCTTGTGGCACCTCAGTGTGTGGGCTCAGAAAAGGTGTCCCCAGGTTTCCGTGTTCTCCACAGGCCAGGTGATAATGCCACAATATCAGGCTGTCTCCTTTCCAAGGAAACCCTGGTTGCCTCTGGTGTAAAACAGCAGTTTTACTTCAGGACTTGTGTATGTCAAAAGGGCATAGAGAAAACCCAAAATCTGTCTGTCACAAAACACAAACTTAGCTCGTGTCAAATCACATAGGAGCTTTGGCTCTTGGATGCTTGTTTTGTTTGGTAATGAGATGAGAAATGGTTTTTTTGTGCTTTTTACCCTCGATAAACAAGGTGCTGTGAATATTAAAAGCCTTGCAGGTGCTTTGCTTGTGCTGCATTTTGCTTTAACTGCTTTATTTATTGTTCTTGTGGACTAGAACAGGTGTTCTATTTGGCTCGGTACAAGTGAACATGGCTATGCCTTAAAAACCAGCTTTCTTGACTTCTATTTTGATATTTCTCTATTTTAATGTTGTTACCCACAGGTTTTTAAACCCCCGAGAAATAGCTGTGGTGGTTTCAACAGGATGCTGTGAAGTAGTGTGTTTAAATAATTGAAAATTATTTAAAATATTTAATAATTATTTTTAAACAGTGCTTTAAGTGTGAAATCTTCCTGATACCCTGCAATTCAACTCTTTTAGAAATCCCAAAGTAATATTTTATTTTTTTAATCTTTTGCACTTTGTCTTGCTTATGTCTTAGTTTAGGCCTGGCTAGGTAGGTCCAAATAATTATTTAAATTGATGGTTTTATAACTTCAAATACTTAATTATACGAAGTTAGTTTTCAATAACTTTCCTCTTAAATTCCACTGCCCTCTACTGGCTGGACCAGTAGGGTCCACCTGCCCAGTGCTCTTCCTTCTCACCCTTTTTTTTTAAAGAAACCTCCATTTTAATTTATTTGTTGGGGTTTTAAGTCAGAAACCATTGAAAAGCTTGCTGTGAAAATCTACTAAAACACTATCTTTTCAAGGCAGAGAAGGTTGCTGGCAGGATGATCTCCCTAAGGAGCCCTGAACTTTAGATTTCAATCTTCTCCTTGATCCAAAATAACCTAGTTGCACTGATCTTGAAGTTACACTGCAAAGCCTGTTTTACAAAGGCATAAAGGCAAAAATAAAGATATGTTTGATTTGGAATCTGAGCACTGAGAGCTTACATGTATAGCTGGAATATTGTTTTGACTTTCTATTCTCTGTTCCCGGGTTTTGGAGAAAATGCTGGGTTACTATTTGTTTGTAAATAACACATTTTTATAAATACATATTTTGTAAATATAGTTATGTGAAATAATGATATTTATGTGTAAATACTCATGTAAAAAATATATATGCTATATTCCCCCCCCTTAGGTGTTTAAATAGTTTTTTCCTTTTCCCATTTATGCTGTTCTGCATTCTACATGTGCTTGAGTCTTTGAATAACCTCATCTGCCTGAGCAGACTTTTCATGTGAGTGAAATCAGGTGGTGAACTAAGGCTTGAAGAGAGAATCTGAGAGTTCAACACATCTTTAGTAAATTAGTTGTTCAAATTAAACTTTCAGCTGTTTCTTTTTTATAAACCTGTGAACCTTCATTATTGCAGACATCTGTAGCCAATGCATTTGATCCTTTGCCTTCATCAGGCTCTTATCATCTGCATGCTGTGTCTGAAATCTTACTTTCATCTTGGAGCTATTAAGTCCAGTATAAGAGCTTGGGTTATTTTTAACCCTGCCTGGTCCTGGATGAAACATTTTTGTTTCGTGTGACTGTGCCCGTTTCCTGTGTGATGGCAGCATTAGGTGCGGATGATCGTTTTTCTACAGTCTGCAAGGAACCCAATGCTCCAATGTGCTCAGCATCTGTTTCAGCAGAGGGCAGCACATGGGGATACGAAATAATTGTGCTTCACTTGAACTTTACAGTGACTCAGTCCTTCTTCCACACTTCAATATTCTCCAGACAGGATGAACCTTGGTTTTGTCTGAAATCCTGGTTTTGCATATGTCTCTTAGTTGTAGGCTCCCAGGTTTTTAATAGGCTTTGGCTGTCTGTGTTGGCATTGCTATTTAAAAATAAAGAATAAGTTATCATAGCTCTCAACTTTATTTTGTAGACCTGCCAATTCCAGAGCCTTTTTGAAGTTATCTAACTGGGCAGGAAGTGGCTGAAAGGTAGAAGTCAAAATTAATTACATTAAATCAATTTTTTCGGTCTTTCACTTGTCTGCCCATTTTTCCTCTTAACAGAGCTGTGATGATCTAGAGGGATGAGAGGAAGATGGGATAAATTAATTGATATTTTCATGAAAAAAATGAAAAGCTTTCATTCACACTGGAAGCAGATGAAAGTGTATCTGCTTTGCAGTTGTGTTAGTTGGTCGTGACCTTGCCTGTCATGTAGCAAAGAGGTTTCCAGTGGCTACAAAAGGCAGTGTGCTGGGGCCTACTGGGCTCTGATTTTGGCAGCACCATTTAACATTTCCATTCTGTGGTCTTCTCATCTATATGTTATGGCTGATGATTTCCTACTTCTCATCTGGGTTGTGAATGTAGTATGGGGTTTTTTGTTGTTTAGAAGATTTTAAGATCTTAACTTTGAAAGGGCAATGGAGAAATGCTTTGTGAAATATACCTAAATTCAGTGAAGGAAAGTTACTTTAACTTTTGTATTTCCCTTGGCTTATATAAGTTTAACCATCTTTTTCTTTTTGAGGGTGCAGTTCTTTTTTTCTTCTGAGGTAGCAAGTCTTTCCATGTTGGAGAATACTGTTGCTATGATGACAAACAGCTAAAGTACTGAAAAAAGGTTAGATGGCAGCTAGATGGCAAGTACATGGGAGTTAAAACTGAAAAGGCATCCTGACTTAGACTTTTTTTTTTCTTTAGGTCAATATAAGGTAGACTGCAGAGAGATATTTCAATCATATCTCCTTTTAGGATCAGTAGACTTGTTCCTTGTGACTCTGTTTTGTAACTTAGAAGACACAGGATGTGGGTTTTCAAGATGATTGTTTGATCCTGTCTTCTATATTTAACGTTTTATATCTCAAAGTGCGTGTCCTTTTTGAAAGTAAGGTCATTTCTTCGTGTTTGTCCCACTTTGGCAAGTTATTCCTTCCCCTCTCCAGAATTTCCCTAATATCACATATGCTTTTGTTTTCACCTATGGAATTTGAAATGTACTTGTGTTGTAACTCATGGTCTAAAAAAAGGTCTGTGTAAACTCTCAGACATCATCATCTCCAAGGGATTTTAGCTGTTGCTATAGAAGCCGGATTTCTCTTTCAAGAGACCTTTCCAATATAGAGAAGTTGATACGGGGGAAAGTTGTCATGGAAATATGTAGCAAAAAGAGAAAGGAAATCTCAATTTGATGACTGTTACATAGGCTTAGCCAACTTGGTGAAGTGGCCTCATACCCAGAGATCTGATTCTGCAGATTCTCTTTGTTACATTCTGTAACTGGAACGCTACAGGCTAGAACCTAAAGAAATATGTGATTTAACATTTATATAACCAAAGATACCTCCTCAAATCAGTGAACTTTAGCCAGATTCTAGTTCCCTCACTGCATAATAACATTTAGAAAGCAGTATGACACTATTCCTTAGGCTACCCAACCCTCCAGATGGGGAGGAAAGGTCCCTTGCGAGCTGGGTTTGTGGCTGTGTTGCAGGAGTGGGGTTCATCGGTTCCCTGATGTGAGGCCATTGGGGTGGGTGTGGAGGGTGACGTTATCTAAAGCTGCCACCGGTGTTTGTCTGTTGGGAGGAACCCCCTCAGGTGACACCGGTAGGCCAAGGAATTTCTAGCAGCCCAGTTCTAATGTGGCATGAGCTGTAGCACAGCTCTTTATTATACTTCTGGCAATGACTGCTCTGAAAGGCTTTATAGAGCTATCACTATTGAAATGAGGCTTTCAGAACCATTTTTTAAATCACTAACTAAAAATAGTTTATTCTGCAAGCTTCAGTGCTGTTTTAGATTTGAACAGAAGGAGTCTTTTGTGTCCAGCTAAATGGTGGTATAAGCAGATATCTTTCCATAAATGTCTTGTCCACTTATACCATCAGTAAGCCTGGTTGGTTCCCTGGTTTCAAGCTTTTTGTGTCACTCTTACTAAAGCCTCCTGGTATCTAATAAATGTGATTATGAGTGAGCTGCCTTTAAATATCTATTACCAGTGTCACCATGGTAACTGCTGGAAGAGTTTCTTGCTGGTAGAAGGTTTCCAGCTCCCTGAGATACCACAGGACAAAATGCTTAGGCTGTTGTTTTCACGGTTTGAATGAGATCACAGACAATATTAAAGAGGAAAAAATAATGTATTTCTCATTTTTCATGAGATTTTATGATTCAAATTTCAGCTGCATGGTTCCATTTCTCAAGTGTGCCAAGTTGATTTAAAAGTTTAAGCAGCAGCAAACATGTTCGTTCACACAAGCTGTCTGGAAGCAAGTAATTGCTGAACTTTAATTTAGATTCTCCGATTTTTGCTAGATTTGATGTCACCAAAGCCAAGCTTTGGTGCTCTGATTTGGGGTGCCTATTTATAACAATATGCTTGTCTTCTGCAAAACTCCTGACTTATGGGAGCTAAAGTCGATAGGCACTGTAGATCCTTAGTAACTTCTGATATTTTGTTGGTAATTTAGGTATCTCTGTTTCCCTACGTGTAAAATAATTGAGTTATTAAGCTACTGCAATGATTAGCTGATTCTGTTCAAATGATCTGTAAAAGAACCAGAGTAAGAACAAGATGGAAACTATAAGATATTGCTATATGGGGAATCAAACCTTGCCAATAGTTTTATTTTTTGACAACCTGATCTACATTAAAGGGCTCATTCATCTCCTGGGACTTGAACTCCTCATGCTTCATCGCTTTTCTCTGTTAATTTGTCCTAGTTTTTGTTGCTGCTGGGCTCCCTGTGATGCACTCTCTGCATCTAGGCAAAGCCCGCGGTTCTGCTTCCCTTCGGGGGCCGTCAGCAGTTCCAGTGCAAATCCCTCTGAAACAAAGCTGACAACTCAGGTCTTTAATTTGCATCACCCTGAAACGCACCAAAAAGTTCAAAGCAGTGGGGCATTCCTCCACCATCCCGTTGGGGTTTTTTAATTCTAAGGCAGCCTCCAGCACACATCTTCTCCAGTCCCTAATTTTTCTGCACAGCTCTCTGTTGTCAGTGATCAGCAAAAAATTAATGAAATGGGTTTTTGTTTAAGGCTCCTTAGTGTTTCTAATGGATACCTGTTGTAATTCCTTTCCCGTTAGGTGTTAAAATGCAAGGTTTTCCAGCATGTGATCTCTCTCAGACAATAAGCAAAGGGAGCAAGTAGGGTTGTGCAGTATTTTGCCTGCGTAGGGAGTAAAAACTTGCTGTGCTACCTGAATATGGTAATTCTCTATGAATTGTTAATGAATACCACATTGTAAGCTGTATAGCAGAAAACTAACAGTGAGGAATAATAAAGAATGGATATATTCCCTTTTCCTGAAGTCTTTCATTTAGTGATTAAAATTTAAAAAAAAAATCAGTTAAGTAAAAAAGAACACTGAAAATCTTATCTTCCTCTTTCAGGGAAGACCACTGAGTATTGCCTTTTTTTACATATTGAAATCTATCTGCATTTGGAATAGAAGGGTGACTGCAGTAAAGCTGTCATTGGTTTGTTGCAATGTCTCTGATGCCTAAGAAAAGTGCAGAGAGAAATAAACTTTGGATAAGTGTGCAAAAGCGATCAGAGACTTTTATTTTAAATATGTGAAATACAACGAATATTCCTTCACCACATGGATTTCCTTCCTCATTTTGCCTTTTTCTGTGGGTTGGCTTTTTTTCTTTGGTAGATATCTGTTAACTCTTCAGTGTTCTAGTCGGAAATGACAGAAATGCTGAAAAATGTTGGCGCTTCTTACAGACTCTTACTTTTGAAACAGGCACTTTCCTAATTCTATTTTTGACTTACTTAGTGGCTGTTCCCTTGGAAATTTTCAAGTTGTTGTCTGGTCTTCTGAATTTTGGCAATAGACACCAGAGGAAGCTGTTTTTCTTGTTTCTTATAGCACTCCATGTTCCATAAAACGCATCTGCCTTTTTTCCAAACTTCATGATTCTAGCCTCTTCCAGCAACAAATATTTTCTCTAGTTGCAGGTCAAAGCTAGTGGCCATGCCACAAGCGGAGCTTCTCAGGTATGAGTGGAACATGAAACTATATAATAATCTTTTAAGAACAGGGAGAAAAATCTGAGTTCTCCAAGTCAGGACACACGCCTTTGTTGCACTGACAGAGCCTTTTTGGCAGCAGTTGCAGGAATTCACTCTTTATATCCACCCATTTGATCAGCATCATCTTGTTAACTGAACAGCGGTTGTTTTTGTCAAAATGAAAAGTGGTGCCCCATGATTCACTCTGCAAATGTCCACTAGCTGCTTCAACTTCCTGACATCTGTAGTGGAACTGAGAAAATAAAGAAGTTTGTATTGCTTATGTACAAAAAGGAAGAAAGTGCATAGTAAATGCTGTCCCAAAGCCATGACCTGACTCCACTTATACCCACTGTCTGGTACAGACTTTCCCTTGTAATTACTTTTGGTTTTATAACTCCAGACAGTAGTGTTCCAGCCTTGTAACTGAATTAGAGACTTGCTTTAAAAAGACGTTATTCGCATAATAACCTTGTTTATGAAATTTCTCTCCTCTGTAATTGAGATCGTAGCATGCACAAACCCAGTTAAATATAGCATAAATATCTTTTTAATAGCAAAGTATTTTGAATTTTCTTCCTTGTGTGAGTCTTTTTTTCCTGCCTGCTGTCTTTCTTTGTGTTTGCTTCTCAAAATAAGTGAGGCCACTAGAAATTCTGCCCTTTACCCACTTCATTAAGTTCTGTGTCATCCATATTATAAAATTGCACAGGCAGTGCAGGTTGCAACATAAAGCATTTGAATTCCTCAAATGCAGTATTTTTAAAGGGTATTGAGTAGTGGGGTTTGGTCTTCTTCTCTCCTGTTGTGCTGCAGAGTTGTGGGAACTGGTGGATTGAGCAGCATGCCAGCAATATGCTTACTGTTATTTTGTCTGTCAACTGAATTTAGCAACTGGGTGAGAACTTGGCAGATTCTTTAAAAAGTTTATATTGGTACTTGAAATTGTTTTCTCATCCTGGCTGTGTGAAAGTAATTATGCTTAAGGCCCTGGACAGGCCACAAGGTTGCTTTATGACCACGGCCAACTCATTTTAGCTGTCTGATTCTGAGCACTTTGTTCATTAGACAGGCAATTTTTCAATTCAGAAGGTTTTGTGACGATTAATTCTTTGGTCTAAGTAAAAAGTAAAGATACTTTCTTTATACTCTTTGGTCTAAGTAAAGATAATTCTAGCAATAAGTGCTACCAGAAAAACCTCTAAATAAACAAATGTACTGTCTGGTCTTGTTGGGTTTGGAGAAATCGTACACCACTGTTCCAGCCTGTCTACCAAAGCTGAAGCATGTAAATGCTGTGACTGTCTCCTTATGTCCCAGCATTTTCATTTTTAGGCTTTGCTGAAGTTATATTTATCAAAGCTAAAAATATGTTTGCGAATGAAATATAGTAGCTCATCTTCTCTCTCCACTCCCCTAATTTCAGTTCTTTATTTCTCTTGGCTAGGGGTAGGAAAACCTGAGCTGATGAGGTTGCTGTCCCACTGAGCCCATACCAACTCACCAGCAACGGCAATGCAACACTGTGCTGCATCCAAAAAGCGTGTTTGTTTTCCTCAGGCAAAGAAGCTTTGCAGCAAAGTGTGTGCAACTGATGTTCCTTGTGTTTGAGTTCAGGGGCCGGGGCCTACAGCCATTTGCTTCCGAGTCAGTATTTTTCAGCTGTATCTGTTCAGTTTTTGAAGGTGGTGCCTAATCAAAGCAGAGGGAGTGACTTGCAGTCCCTCTGCTGGGTACCTAAGCCACAGTCTGAATGTTGTTGGTCAGATGTATCAGAGTGAACAACCCTGTATCTCCATGGAGCCAAACAATAAGCCCAGTTCTAAACACCTTAGGTTTCTGTGTTTGACATTTGAATATGCATTTGATTTCTCTTTGCATCCCCTCTGTTTCCACTAACTTGATACTATTTTTGTCTGCTTTAGCTCTGTTTAGACCTCTGGCCCTTTCCTTCCTGTTTTCAGATTCTAAATTATCTTCAGAAAGCTTAAGAAAGAGGAATGTTCTTGAGCATTGCTTACCCCTGTCCCTTATTTGCTCTCTTCTAAATAAAGACCAGATTGACACTTCTTGGACAGTCCAGGAGAAGTCACTCAGGACTGATTTTAGTTACTACTTGTGTAAAAGCCCATGTCTTAATGTATCTTCCTTCCTTGCATGCACATACTTCTACGCTTTTTTGAAGCAATGATGGAGGCAAGGGAAATGTCGTAAGGTGTCCTGGCTCTGACTGCTGGCCCTCTGGGGGAGAGATTATTAGCATGGAATATAAAAGCTTCTGGAAGCTGCTTCTGTGGTTTTGTCTGAAAAACGCCTTCTTTCTGTGGCCACCTCCTTGCCCTTCCTACGTTGTATGTACTGCAAGTTTTTACTTGATTGGGTCATGCAGACTGGTCTGGAGCTTACGCTCTCTGCCCAGTGTCCAATTCTGCTCTTGGGGATGATGGGATATGGAAAGAAACTCTTCATCTGCTTTACGGATTGAAGCATCTCGGTGTTTGGAAGGTGAGATACAAATGGCTTGCTTGCATAAATCCTCCTTGCTTTGATGAAAATATACTATTTCTCATTCCCCTGAGTAAGCAAGTGTGCATATGTGTGTGCGTGTGTGTGCTGAATGCCAAAGCGCTGGTGAAGCCAGCTTGCTTCCGTATGTGAATCATTTCTCAAGCAGCTCTCTGTGTCTCACTGCAATGTGGTTTTCCTCTTGGGGAAGCACTCAAGCCCTGAATTTTCAGTCTGGCTTGCACATGCTGTCAGAAGCTAGTGGGAGACAGTTTTCTTTTTAATGCAGAAAAACGGACAAGCTTTTACTGTAAGTATTTTAATATCTTTTATTTTGTTTTTTAAGGTGGGAACTGTATTATCTGTAGAAGGGTTCTAGGATTAGTAATGTGTTCTTAGAGTGAAGGGATCTGCTTCGCTCAACAACACTTTTTTCGTAGTATCTCCCTCTAAAACTAAACTGCATGAAACAAAATTATATGGTGCAAATGATTCTGCATTAGCGGAAAATGAGCTGGGGGTGATCTAAAAGCCATTATGACAGCAAAAAAAAATCCCACCATGTGAGCCTGTAAGAGCTGGCTACTGTATTTTTCTTCTGCTCAGCTACATATATTTTAGTGGTGGAAGGGTTGAAGCTGTTTCTGCGCCTGTTTCTGCTTCTCTAGCAATTCAAGGTTGTGCTCCAACAGTAAATGAAGCAGGAGCACAAGCTGACTTTCCTCTGCTACTGCATGTTCACATAGTCCAGTCAAGAAAGGAACAAGCTGCTGAGCAAATAGGTTTGGCAGCGAACGTCTCTGCAGGGGCTCAGTAATAGCATCGGAGAGCACGCCGGACTGTCACCCTCTTACGGCACTACAGCAAAGAGCTGTTCGCGTTCTCAGCAGGACCCTTTAATTGTCACAGTTTTATGTTGTCCTTAAAATTGTACTGTGGACTGAAGCTTGATCATAATAACAATAGTAATAATAGCATTTATATAGCATGTAATATGGTGAAGTTGTAGAGATGTTAATTAAATCCTGTATGTGTAGCAGTAAAGGATTACTGGTAGAACTGGTTTGAAAACAGGGATTCTCTACCCCCTTCTCTTGTATACAATTGAAGTTTTTCTAGATATTCCCTACTAATCCTTTCTGTTTTCATCTCCAAAAGGGACAGTTTTGCATGTTCCTCTTCTACCCTTTCTAAATTATAAACTATTTTCTGCCCACGTAGCCTCAGCAGGAGAGAAAATATTTGGTTTGCTGAAAGTGTTCTTTTTCTGCAGTTTCACAGCTAACACAGGAATACCTCATCCTGACATGCACAGATATAAATACTACTCCTTCCCTTTCTAGTTCAGTTTTAAACCAATTTAATTTCATATGTAGCTGACCAAGGTGGGTCTTTCAGTCCATAAGAGGTCCCCAAAGTCACAGTTGTAAACCACTGATGCTGTTGCCTAAATCTGTTCTGTTCCTGTTTGGTATGAATATTTTTAAAATGCAGAAGTCCTCTAGTTTCTCCTGCAGTTTTGGAGTTCTGTCCTTGTCTTTGCAAAGAACCTTTCTTTTAGAAATTTGTGCTGTCACTCATATAAATGTTCAGAATTTCCCAGTTTATTAACTTCAATAAGTGGTCTGTTCTGCACTTTAATTAGAGGATAAATATCTCCTTAAGGGATGGCTTCCAGATCTCTATTTCTCTGTATTGTGACGGATGGAAAATGGGAGTCAGTGAAACATCCCAGCATGTGGCAATCTGTGGGGCTGCTCACTTGTGTGCTGTGTGACAGATGTTAATTTCTTTCACTTTTACTTTTTTTTTCTGTGGGATTCTTTTCCAGGGCACGTGAATGTGTGTATCTTCATAAATATGCTATTTAGTGAACAATTCTGATCGCATTTTTATAAATGAAAAAACGAAGGCATAGAAAGATTACATGGCTGAGGTAGTACAATAAATCTGTTCCTGAGCTGAGGATGGAATTGGGTGCAGTATCATCCCTCCGTGCTTCGAGAGGATGGGGAACCTGCCCGTCTGTGTGCATGTACCAGTCAGGATTGCCATGTAGCCACATGCTGTGCATCTCTGCTGTTCCAAAAAAACATGATTGTTCCTTCCTTCTTGTAAATATATCTACCCTCTATGCTACAGAAAAATGTAATGACAGGTAATTATCTGGCAAACCACCTGTAATTATTCTTAATTTCTTTAGCAATTATATCGCTCTTGCTCTATCTAAAATGAGACCTTCTTTTCTTCTTCCTTGCGGGTTGGAAGAATATGAAGTATTAGCTATATGTGTCACTTGCTTTGTGCTGTATTCACTGGGACTGTAGTTCAAAGAACCTGGATTAATGAGCAGTAGCTACCTTGAAATGGTAGCTCATTTAGTCCTTTCAGCATTACCAAGACAACATATCTACCTAGACCAGAGCAGCACTGTGGGCTGTTGACTGATCGCCAGCACACAGTTGTGCTTCACAGCTTCTGCAGGCATCACGCTGTCCCACCGGTAGCTGCCACTGCCCTTCTGGATGGCTAGAGAGCAGAAAATTACAGCTACGTTGGGGTTTTTGTTTCCTTGTGCCCATGTTCTTTCTAAGATTGGGGTCACTGGGAGGTAGCATAGTTTATCTTCTGTGACTGGTTAGATAATCAGTGTGAGGAAGGAGGAGGAGGAGACTGAATATCCATGTGCAAACAGCATAATTTAAAGGAGGAACATGTTCCCAGATGTTTCAAAGTACGGCTTTGGCTTGATTTTTAAGCATCAGTCACTGTGCTGGATGACAGTTCTGGGTATTTTAGCTAGAGAAGTAGCAAAGCTATCTGTATTTTTTCCTGTCTTATAAATGGCCAGTAATGTGGAACAAGGACAAGAGAAATGCAGCTAAATAAATCCTTTGTTCATGTGCACACATGAGGATTTTGTTGTAACTTCTGCCATTTTTAAATATGATCTGACCAAGAATAAAAGTCTGACAAATCCAAAACTCCAGGGAGAACTTCTGTGGAGGAGGCTGGGCAGAAGCTTTTGCGCTTACTCTCATCTGTCCATGCCTGGAAAAGTCATCAATGACCCTGATGGTTGCTGTGGGAAGGGGGCTTTATTTTGAGCAATGCTGATACATGGAGTTCTGCAGCTGCTGACCTGGACTCTGGCAGTCTTGTTGGGATGGTTTGGGAAGCTGAGTTGGTGGCCAGAAACCTGTCATTTGTGGCTGGCTGGAACTGTCCTCACCTAGGCCATTCTGATGTGGTTTACACACCCTTGTAACCTTTCTGTGCATGTACATACTATTAATAAATATACATTTTAGAGAATTATGGAAAACACGCTAAGGAAATAAGCAAGAAACACCTTAACATAAAAATGTGAGACTGTCTCTTACCAGTGTAACCACAGGTAAAGTAATTGTGTCTTTGGGAGATCCAAGGGAGTTTCCACTATCTGTCTGGTTCCATCTGATACCACCAAGGGAAGGAAGGAACTGGCTCTGCAGTGTTTGTTTGTACTGTAGAGGAAGGCAACCATGTGCCTTGTAAAGAAAATTCTCATCTGATGTGATATTGAAAATGCGCTTCAGATCCTTTTTTTTCTTTAAAAAAAGTCCTACAGAACAGCAATTAAACTAAAAAAAAAAAGGGCAAAGCAAACTGAAACCCAAAAGAGTAATTTTCATATGAGGATGCAAGCTTAGCACAATGAAGATTTTGAAGATTAAGCTGTATCGGAGCCACTGATAGTTAAATCCTGAGACTGGTATTTTGTTTTGTGTTTTCCTACTGATCAGTTGGGTGACCTTGGGCATGTTTGTGTCTTCTGTGTATGTGCTTTATATCTAAAAATCTATCAGCACTTGTAACTCCTTGTGAAAGCACCTGGATTCTCTAAGTGCCTAGCTTTATTATTATAGTACATTTTTTTCCACACTTGAAAGTTACAAAATTGTAATAATACTAAAACCACCTTTGCTCAAAGCATGCATAAAACCAGCAGAGTTTGCCCTGCTGTAGCGTGCAGTCTGGACATGAAAACTTCCAAGTGACGTCTTGTCTCCTAGTACTGTACCAGCAAAACATGAAAATTCAGCTGCAAATGAGATTGGAAAGCAAGTATGAGGTAGACCAAAGGAAACCACTGCTCAGTGTAGTTGTGTTTGGGTGGAAGAAGGTGGTCTGGCTTGTGATTTTTAAAATTTTTTTTTGTGGGGGTGGGCCTTTTAATCCAATTCTAACGGAAGCTAAGCTTTGTACCAGCAAAAATCCAGCAAGTGTCTTCATTTGGTGGAGTAATGGAGGAAGGTTGCACTGAGCCTCAAAGACACTCAAAAATACAGTAATAGAAACTAGAGAAAAGAGAGGATGGATATGCTAGATACAAAAATACTACATACTGAGCTGAAAGGAGCAGATGCCCAAGGAAAGCTGCTAAAGATGACCGAAAGAGAGTAAACTGTTTTTAATTGTTAGCCTGGTCTTATTTCCAAATAGATTTTTAACCTGTGCCATCTATCTTCAAGTTAACAATTACTGTATTGAACTATCAATTTCCCTGGCTGGATTCCTAATACCAGCTGAGAAATCAAGATGAGTCATGGAAGCATCTGTCAAGCCGAAAAATCGTTGTTTAAAGTTAATTGATGTGGAAGGCAGAAAATAATTCCGTTTTAGCCCAGCTGGCTATCCTGCCGGATAGCTTACTACATGCCTTTAGAAAATGCTTTACAGTTTATTGAACTTCTTAGATATTTCTATGTTCTGGTTGATAGTTTGTCTGAAAATAGCAAAGATTGGTTAGGTTAGAAGGAAAATAGTATAAGCGTGATGCAAATTTTACATGCTAAAAAACCTGAAGAGAATTGTGCTTTGATTTCATGAGACTGTGTAATAAAGGGTCTAGAATAGTCTGACCTTTTGATGTAATAAAAGTAACTGAATTACATGGAAATGGCACTGGGGACTGTGGTTTTTAACCCACCAAAGTCAGACTTCTGTCCTGTGAGAGTCCTATTTGCAAAGTTGGTAATTCTGACCTCATTTTTCAGAAATGCTGGGCACTCACAGGTCTCGGTGAACCTGCCGTCTGGTACCTTTCTCTCTAGATCTAGTAATGAGTTTCATAATTTTTTTTTCGTTCGTTTTCCCAAAGCAACTTGAATGACTACTTTAATTTGACGGTCCTGTTGAGTGAGTAGTTACACACAGACATGAGCACCAAAACCTACCTTGTGTAAATTATATGGGGTACAGATAATTAATATTAATACAATGTAACTTCATTTCTGCAGATATGCTAATATTTTTTCTTTACTTAATAGTCTAACTGCTAGATTCTTGACTGCTTCTCCTCAAGCAGTACTTCTGATAACTCAAATGTGTGTTGCCTACCTAGGAATGAAAAGAGCTTAAGATGTGTGCAACCTGGTTTTGTGCTTTGAAGTACAGGTAAGGTGTGTGAAAAGTATTGGGATCCCAGTTCAGAGACTGAAATCCTTATCTACAGTGCAGATTCAGGTTAGCCAAATACGTGAGAAGCCTTACCTCTACCTTTTACAAATGCCAGTTCCCATATAAATACACAGAAAAACTAATAAACACTAATAAATTCAAATATACTGTTCTCAATTTTAGTTTCATCTGCTTGGTGTAGTAAAATATTATTAAATCCGCATGGTGCATAAATCACTGTCATTACATGAAACAGCCAGTTTGCCTCAGGCTACTGGATGGGTTTCTTGAGTTGTAGGGTTTTGTTTGGATTTTTTTTTTTAGTAGCTCATTCTTTTACTTCTAACATCGTGGTCCAATGGGCCTATCACTCTACTACAACTTCAAAATACCATGGATGACCCCAAACTAAATTCTTTAGGATATCAAGAAAGCCTCTGTACAGCTAAAGGCAGGAAAGTATGAGATGCAGTTATGAAGAAATGCCAAGGGTCTACTAGAGCAAAATGCATGTGCAACTACAGGATCTACAAAAACCAAAATCTGCATAATTTGGAGTTCTAATCAGGAAGGTAGTTTGCATGTGTAGTTGCTTGTTCACTCATATAAATACAGTGAAGGGTATTGCTCATTAAAAAATAGCTAATTAAAGAATGTAAAGTACCAGAGCTTGCTAAGATAGATCGTGAACTGTGGGAATGCTAAACGTTATTATATATTGTAATAGAGCTTACCGATCTGTCAGTGCTTTAAAAAAAGGAGCCAAGTGATCAACATAATCAAAGACTACTCTGCTTTTTCCTCTAATGAGATCAGTTGATGGCTTCACACTGTATGTGTTAAGAATTTTAATGGAGTAATGACTATACTTAGTAATAATAACTACTCTCTTTTTTATTATTTATTTAGGAGCTGACAGGTTAAAGCTGTGGAGAACATAGAGAGCCCTCCCTGCAAGAGGCACCCAAGGATAAATAGATGTCTCTTGCTGGCTTTGTTCTCTGTAAGACAGCAGCAGAGCACTTGACATTCCCCTCTGCCTCTGTGCTGCAAAACACTCCTTAAATAGACCCTCGTGGCAGCTGGAAAGTGCTGTCTGTGTCGAATATGACTTGGCCCCAAACAGACTTGTTTCCCATGAGTTCAGTGAGTGTTCTTATTTGTGAACACAAAATAAAGTATAAAGCAAATTATGAGACACAAAATGTGACCTAAGCCCTTCTACTGACTCAGCCAGGAATAAATTATTTTGGCCTCTCTTCTAAAGGGTTGTTGTCCACATTCATGCTGGCCCAGCTGGACTCTTGTGGGATAAACAGCGTGTGCTTGCTGTGGGCATGGGCTCCTGGCTGAGACACCAGGCTGGTGTCTTCATCGATCTTTCGGTTACCTGTTTAACAGACAAGAAGCAAGTTAGCCTCTACCTACACAGGACTGATACACAGCTATAATACATCCTGTGACTATTTTAGAAAATGAAGCTGTAGAAGGAAAATGTTGTTCATACTGAAGTGGGGGAGAAGAGGTGATAGCAGGCAATCTCCCCCCCCTCCCACTCCCAACTCAGACTGGTGGGACTTTTTTTTTTTTTTTTAATCCAACTAGTTATGTTATTCTGTTCCTGGTTTGGATTGAGCAATGGTTGATGAAAATGTATGGCTTCAGATCTGCAAGAGATGAGCTAGCTGTTTAATTGGCAGCAGTCTACCCAGAGAAACAGGCTAGTTTTTCTTGCTGGCAGATTAAATTTATTCAGATATATCCAAAAAAAGGACTTTACGTCTGTTTGCTGATTCCTGGCAGGATTTTTCTGTTACATAAGCTTATCTCTGAGGAATAGTGGATGTGGTTTTTGTTTGCGAGGAAGTTGATATTTTTACCACGTTTTGTAAATCTTGGTATTGTGAAACATCTTTTTATCACCATGTCAACATCCACTGCTGCTTCTCTAGAAGACTCTAAGTTAAAGATATTGTATTTTCCATACAACTGAGGAAACTTGCTTCTCATGTGACTTTCTGGAAGTGAGTACTATTTCAGCTGAAGATGCTGGATCTAACAGTAAGAGAAGTAGTTTTCTTTTTATCCCAAGGTTGTCTTCAGTTGCTGTGGACTTTCTCAGTTACTCTTTCATTGTGCTTCAGCATACACAGGTGTTCTGCTGTGGCTGATGGAGGTCTCCAACATAGACAGCACCAATGAAAGTCAGTGTGCCTTCTGTGGTGTTTCATGTTACCAGTCAGTGTGAAAAAGATAAGTGGCTGGAGCCTGCTCTGAGGGATCCTCTGGGCTGAGTTTTGATGTGTCTAAGAGAGGGAATAAAGTTTAGCATGGCCTTTTCAGCTCTTTAAACTGATGCCAGTTATCTCTACTCTCTTTCAGATTATATAAAGACAGTTTATATTTTTGTGTGTTTGTATACTTATGTGTATAAATATTTTTACTTTTTTAGGTTCTGTAGACACTGAGTTTTTGAGAAAGAAAATGAAGAGCACTGCAAGGCCTTGGAGTGCAATAGCAAAGCAAGGGAGTCATGGGGTTGACAGAGGAAAATCACTTTCCACCACCTCAACAGGAATGAAGACATCAAAGTCCTCAACTTCACTTGCCTTTGAATCTCGGCTTAGCAAGGTACTAAATAGTCAGGACTATGCAAGCTTTGTAGCCTTGTTCCAGGTTAAAACTTTGGTTTCGTCCTGGCACATGACATTTTGACAAATTAAGGGCCAGTTATTTGCTGCTTTGACGGGCTTGGTGCGTCAGGCTCTGCAACTGGCGTTTATCCGCACAGTCCCAAATGCCTGACCAAATGTAAACCAGTGAGAAACTACGATGACTGCTGTGCAGAGCAAGATCTGAGAAGCTGGAGTTGGCAATAGTCTACTCCTGCAAACTGTTTTCTCCCTGCCTTTCAATTATTTGCTGATTTTGAATGGTCTTCTCCATTTTCATTCTTAACTGTTGAAACTGTATTGTCTCTTAACCCACTTTGCAAATACCTAGAACGCAAAACAAATACAAAAATAAATTCAAAAATTAGTACAGTTATCAAAGCATTATTTCCTTTGGGTTACTTTATGGAAATGTGCCTTTTCTTCCAAGAACCTTGCGCTTTGAACTACTTGATGGGAATATGCAAGGTCTTTATCTTCTGGTTGCTCACAAAAATCTGTGCATTGCAGCTGAAAAGGGCAAGCAGCGATGACATGCTGACCAAACCCGGGGTGGCTGCAGCTGCTGGAGTCTCTAGGCTGAAGAAGACCATTACAACGGGAGCGATTTCCGAACTTGCTGAGAGTCGACTGAAGCCCAGCACAGGTAGATACAAAGATTCTGGAATATGGTCTGCTTTGTATGAGATGTGCTGCGAGTGTCACTTGGTTTACCAAGATCCTGAGTTTTCCTTATCTCCCACTTGTACTGCAGCTATAACTTACCTGTTATAACATACAGCATATAGAGCGAGACCTACTGTGCCTTGCAGACTGCGTCCTACACCCCGCGAGTCGTTAGTCTAAAGTTTAAAGGGGGAAGCCGGGGGTTTCCCGGAGCTGTGGGTGTTTGAGGCTGCCCGGCCCCGAGCGGCCTCGCGGTGGCGCTGCCGGCCCGGCCCCGTCCTTACAGGAAATTTCATTTTCCTTTTAAAATATTCGCCATGTATCAATAGCATTCTCCCTTCTCCCCGCTCTGAATGAGCAGAGCCCTTACCCTGCTGTTCCTGGGACGCGGCAGAGATGCGAGAACAAAGAGCTGGCCACAGCATCTTCGTGTACAGCTTGTGCTCCTAAGCTACGTTGTGGCATGCTTGCTCCCACAGCCTTAGCCTCAGCAGCTTATTCACATTGGTTTCAAATTTAAGCTGGTTTCTAAAGGCAGCGACACCATCTGCATACCAAGGGCTTGTGTGCAAACGTTCTGCTTTCCCCCAGGAGCTCAGCAAACGCTTGCTTTTGTCTGCTCCCTGGTGGCATTTCCAAGGAATGTGAGATCTTATTAAATTTGACCATGACCTCCCTATTTGTCACAGCCTCGGCAGGGTTTGGCAGTGTAACAGAACAATGTTACTAACCAGAAAGGGATTTCTGGGGAGGGGAAAAAAAAAATCTTACACACTTCCCCCTCACAAAAAAGAAAACAATGCGTCTTGTAACAGCATAAATGCTTCACAGTAACCCAAAAAGAGATCTTGTTCTGCAGTTAATTGGTGTGTAAATCTGCAGATTTAATAGTGACTAGTCGTATCCAAAGGCATTTGAGATTCACCAGCCAGTAAAGAGGCATGATGTTGGCAAAAGATGCTTGGGAGGAGTAATGAGGGGAGAAGAGGACCTGTACAGATGATGCAGCATAGGATCCTGGGAATGCAGCCAAGGAAACAGCACTGCAGGGAGTCCAGAATGGAATACATATGTCAGATACAAAAATACTAGCACTGGAACAGAGAGCCCCCTTCTGCATGCATGTATAATAACTGGGATTGGGGGAGGGAGAAGATTTATGGTGATGACTAAATACAAAGGGTAAAATGCCTTATGGAGATCAAATTACACCTGGGTATTGTTTTGCCTATTTAAATTACATCATTAGATCTGACCTCATATATTGCTTTGCATCAACATTTGTAGAAGTATGAATGGGAATATTAGTGCTAGGCGAAAAAGAGTTCAAGTGTGGAGCTATGTTTATTGTGTAGATAAACACTAATATTTTGTGCTACCCCTCTAAAATTCCTGTTTACCTAGAGAGCACTGTCCCAGGTCTTATAGGAGCTATCTACAGGTGTGTATACAAAAAGACCTATATCTTACATATCTTAATTTTCACAGTGGTTCCATAGTCCAAAAGCGTGCTTGGAAATCTAGTTATGTTCTGAGAATGCGTCACTATCACGGCCACTGAAAGGTGCTAGATGTTAGCGAGCAAGGTTACTAAGCTGAATGCTACTTTTAGATTGCCACACCATGAAAAATACCAATAGCATATTATAATACAGTATGTTGTTGCTAAGAGGAAAATTAAAAATTGAATATGACAGAAGGCACAACATGTTCCTGGGAACATGAAGTAGGAAAGGAGAGAACATTGTTTCAGTTGCTGTATTTTATTGAAATGGCATCCCCATTGGTCTCTGATTATGATCAAGACCACACTGCAACGCTGACTGTGGAGCTAATCCAAGTAAGAATGTTCCTGTAGCTGGGAAATGCAGATGTTTATGTACATGGCCAACTGTATAAATCTTGACATTTTTTGAAACTACTTTCTTTGGTTTCATCAGTTCTGTATTTTCCTTTCATATCTTAACTGCAGACATCATGTCTTCCCCCACTCCTGCCTTGTTGGTGCTTTTTTTAGATTGGTCTTGCTTTTTCTGTTATTCAAGTGAGCAATTTTATTATTTTAATGAAATTATATTAGTTCCAGCTACACTCTGGTGTTACTTGGTATTGTGTAAGAGAAATTAAAAGAAACAAGGTATAGAAATAATAGCAAGAAAAAAACTTAGATATCTTTCTTCTTTGGGTGTGACTGTTTGACATTTACGTGTTGACCTTGAGCAATAGCATGTGTTCCAAATGCTGCAGATAATGAATAATTGACATCAAGATTGCCTGTTCAAATAGACTTGTTTGTGTGCTGACCTTGGTGGAGTTCAGGTTATTAGTTCTAACTTTTTGCTGTCATAAATACCCTGTCCACCTTTTTGGAAGCTAATGCAGTAAATCAGAAGTGACTTGAAGGGAGATGAGGCTCATCTCATGTCTCCACTCTTGGTGAATGGAGCTGAGCAAATAGAACTGGAGGTGGATTCTGGCTGGAAGTTCTGTGCTGTGAGGTTTGGCTTTGTGAGTACTTGGCAGTTTTGAAATCCCAAGTAATGGGAAATGACATGCAGGGAGAAATGTATGTCTTGGATGCAGCTTCCCTATCCACAGTGTTATGTCCTTCCATGTACAGTCTTGAAGTAGCAATTTGGTTTTATATTAAGAACAAACTTAAAGAGCTCTGGCTTTTAATGTTTTGGTAGATGAAGAAGTGGAAAAATTGCAAAACGGGAGGAAGAGGTCACTAATCTTGAAAAATGCTTGTTTTAATGCTTGCACTTGTAAAGCTATCCAATCTACGAAGCCATATAGTAAACAAATGATTTTAAGATGTTTAGGGAAATGTATATCTTCATGAAAAGCTAGGACTGTCCTCTCCTTAAGGTTCAGGATTATAGGAAGTCAGTGATGTTTTTCAGATTCTGATCCTTAGAGGTTTGCAAGCCAAATAACCTTATCACTCATTAGATATGCTTTCCAAACAAAACTGAAAATGTGGCACACTACAGATTTTGGCGCTTCCTGCCTGTTTCTAGAATTATCACTTCAAGATTCCTCTTTGAGAGTAATATTCATATATTAGATTTCATAATCTATCAAATTTTCTGCCTGTCTTTCGACTAACTTCTCTGCTTAGTGAGCGTTTGTCACTTTCTGATGTGGGGTAACCATTTAAGTCAATGAGAAGCTAATCCAGACCAGAAGCATCCTTCACATAATCGGAAAATTCAAGAAAAGCATTTTTCTTAATAAAAGCCTTCTTCAAAAAAATCCTTGTAAAAATCTAATTGACAGTTTAATTCTTCATAAGATGCTAATGCACCCCAATTAGAACAGGAAAAAGGGAAGTGATTTCTTTTGAAGGACAGCTCTCTGTTGACCTTGGGGTCCTTTTAGTCTCCCATTCATCAGTTTTTGACAGGCCCTGCTTTTTGTGATCTGTCACATCAAAGGACTACTGTAGATTTGTAGAAAGGTTGCTACACTTTGCATTCAGTCTCGTTACTGTCTCATTTTTCTTCTGAAAGATAGAGACAAGTGGAGAGACACTAATGAGATTGGTGCGTTCTGTTCCACAAGACTTCACTAGAAACCAAATGACTGATCTCATCTGGGGTTTCCCAGGAACACTAGATGTGCTTTAAAACTTCATCTGGAAAGCTAGTTGCGTTTTGCTACCCTTTCAGGTACAAGACACAGCCCTCGCATAATTATTCTTTGATATCAAGAAAGAGATTCTAGCTCTGGATCTGATATAAAAAGGAAAGGAAGACTAAAAAACTTTGCTTTCTCAAGATGTCATTCAAATATGCAAGAAATGTTGTAGGGATTTAACGTGCAAAACAATGTGCAAGTATATGCATATCTATAGCTCTACATGTAGCTGGATATGCATATTGACATCTGCATACACTTGTATGGTTGGTTGTAACATATTGGTGCAAATGTGAATCTGAATCTTAACTTCTCTGACATTACTTAGCAAAATATTTCTTTAGCTGTGATTTTGCAAAGTATCAAGTAATCAGACTAAGTTTCAGCACCGTTTTAGAAGATTTCACCCACTAACCTCCAAAGTGAAAACTCAAGAATTGAAGTAGATCAAATTTGGCGTTCTAGATTCAGTTTACAGCAGCTACCTGTCAAGTTGATCTTATATCTTATTTCTTATTACACAGATTTTTTTTTTTTCCGTATGGTAGCCTGCATACTCAAATGCGTATGTTCACTTCTGATGCTTTTGCTGAAAAAGTTCCTGTATGATGTTTGTTGCCATGTTAATTTTTCACATGCTTCTAATCTTCTAATAGTATGAACCTTCTACGGTAGCTGGGAATGGAGGGGGAGCAGTGCATTTGAGTGACTGTCTGTTGGGATTTCCGATACCTGATCCTGTTAAGGATTACGGTTTCTTTGAGAGGCATTCACGGGCTGTCTGCAGTCGTCGTGCATTATTAAACAAGTAAGAATTAAATTCTGCTGACAACGCTGCCTGCAGTGTGTACGTTTTTCACTTTTGATGCTATCCTAATCTACTCTACAATTTACATTTACTGCAGTAAATCTCTATTAGCACATGCTAAGATTTTGCATGCAACTTCTTGTTAAAACAATCTAATCTAGAAACCATTTTCTCTGTTGTATTTTCCCCTGAGAATGACTTTGTTGGCACGTGTTTACCACCCTGGGACCCGAGCCAGTTAAGAGGATTCAGTGTGTGGTAGGGCTACCGAAATGCTAAATCTCAGGCTGTAATGACTTGACTCATTAAATTGTTGACAGTTAATTGGCTCAAGCCAACACATATAGGGAAGATCCATTACAGCTGTAAGCAAACTGATGATCACAAAAGCCTTGCTAGGGATACCTAAACAGAAAGGGGAGCATGCTTGGATGGTCCAGGAATAGTACAAATCTGTAATCTTTGTTTTCATCTCTTTTTCAGGCTTCTTTAGTGAAGTTGTTTCAGCAAAGTCAACACAATGTTGTGTCGACTACCTGCCCTAGATCAATGATTAGCTTTCCTTCAGATGGTTTGAAGAGAAAATGATCCTTAACACAAATTCTCTAGGCCTAAATGTATCACAGCCAAAATGCTTTGGCGGAGTGCCATTGTGTTTGCACTTGGAGAATGGGAGAGAGCGAAAGAAAGGAACGCAGAGCTGGCCTGGTCCAACAAGTACGCATATCAGAAGAGGGCTTGGCATTCCGTGTATAACTTCCCCCCCCCCCTTTTTTTCAGCAGCTTTTGGCTTACATTAGATTTTAATAATGTGAAGTAAGAGGAAGGGATTGACAGCTCCATCTCAGATGGATTCCTGGAAGGCTGCAGTTCTGTGCCATGAACTTAACTATGACCTCACCAATTAATGTCACAATGAAAATTTAGTTTTTAACATGGTTAAAAATACATTTGCTCTTTCTTCTGGGTTTCACCACAGATGCTATATTCCTAATCCTTTGGGGTCCACTACTGTCCATGATACACACATCCCTGTAGATTTCTTTTCCTTCCTACATACGTGTTTAGTGCTTATAAAATCTTTTGTATTAATGGAAAAAGTAGAGCATGATGATAGTGTGACACTGGTATTGATAGTCAGTGCCTACCCTTAGGGCCAGTTCCATTTGGTTCAGTCTTTGTCAGAAGGTCCAACCCCTAGATCCTGTTCAGCATCTCTAACTTCGTTAGGTCTCGGCCTTCTGAAGCAATTGTCACTCATCTGGCCACTGGAAGTCTGGGATAATTTGGTAGCACCTTCACACTTCGGAGCATTGACTACAATTTGAATTTTTAGAAGTTATGCTGATTAGTGTACTGTGTTGTGAGAGCAGGATCTGAGGAAAGGCTATGTCTGGCAAATAAGTCCTGTCATTTGACTAGTGACTTGGAAGAATTATGTATGTCACACCTTGAGTAATTAATTCCAATTTTTTACTACCTAGAAGAAAGATGTTTGTGGGGTTTTATTGGCAATCCTGCAAGTGGATAGTGCAAATGGATGAGTCAGCCTTCAAGCCTAGGAGGAAACCAGCTAACCTACTTTATAGAGATAAAATGGTTCATTCATTTATTTTTATACCTTTATTACTAAGGAGGAATTTGAGCTGCAAGCTCCGTAAACATCTCTTATCTGTGACTTCTGCAGAGGCTAGCTGTGTTTTAAAATTCATACCTTACCTTTCGCTGTGGGCTAGGGCTACAAGTCTTTCATCTGACGTCATTCTCCGTGTTGTGGTGTTAGAATGTGCTGACTTATGTTTTGTGCCACTGTCAAACTTAACAGATTGGTTCTTCCTGTCATGACTCTTCTACAGTGCTCATATTTCAGGTGGTTTTGCTCTTACTCGGTGATTACATTTCATAATTACTCCAGGCTTGCACCTTATACTGTACTGGGACCCTATTAGACTATTCCCTTTCGTGTTACACAAATAGAAAGCAGGTGTTGAAATAATAAATGTTCGGTGTTGGGATTTAACAACCCAAGAGATTATCCTGGCTAATGCAATCCCTCTGAATCCTGTTGAAGAAAAGCAGAAGTCACTCTGTAGTCTATAATAGAAGAAAATCTCTTTGTCTTGGAGATACATTTCGACAGCAGTTGGAGGACATTTGTATCTGTACCTTTGAGAAGGGGGAGCTGAGTGCCCATCCTAATAAGATGCAAGACATAAGAGACCATAAGATGACTTTTAGAAGAAGAATACACTCTGTAATCCTTTTTTGTAGAACTTCCATGGCTTACGCATTAAACAAAGCATTTTATACTTTGCATGTCCTAAGATAGAAGTAGACAGGAGTTTTATTTAATGTCATTCAAATATAGACAGCTGTATGAAAACTTGTAACTTCATCCATAAAGTGTCAGAGCAAGAACAATGAAAAATTTAAGATTGACAATTAACTCACCCTATTATACCAAAATATTAGCAAAAATCTGTTTCTATCGTATGGAATGATCTCCAGATTTGTAAATTTGAAACAATGGATTCGTAACTAGCTAGATACATTTCTGTATGTTTTCTTTTCAAGCTGTTTTGAGCCCAGGATGCATTAGTTATTTCTGAATTTATTTTTAACCCTCTTGTTAAAACAAAGACTTTAAGAAGATGATTTCTGTTAATTATCCGTGTAATAGAAGCATCACTGGAGTCATTCAATGTTCTTTCCCATGTACATCGTGACTCCATTAGTGAGGAGCACCTCTGTTTCTTTCTTTGAAAGATCAGCTGTTGGCTGATCCAGGGTAGTGCTGTGAATTAGGAGCAAAATGAATTTTGTCTTTGCTTTGGAGGCATTCGATTACTCTTGTCTTCTCTGAGGATACTCCTGCTGTTCTTCACCCCCAGCCACATTTCAGTAGTTTGGTTTGAATTTTACTGGTGTGTGGCCTAGAAACAGCCCCCTGGCCATTCACCCCTCTGCAGCCAGGGCTGCTTGGGGCACTAAGGCCCTGCTCAAGTTTCCCAGCTGATTTCTTGTCTGTGGTGGATCTCGGTTCCAGGCTTCAGCGGGGCTCGGGAAAATAAATCAGCGCCTTTCTTGGAGCCGCCTGCAGTTTGCGGCTGCAGCCCCTGGGTGGCCCGCACTGCTCGCTGGGTCACTCCTCCTTTCTCTGCCAGCGAGCGAGCTCTTTCTCTGCCTCTCTCGCTCCCCCTCCTTTTATTCCAGCAGTCAGGCAGCTAATTAACTGCACAGCCCGGCCTTCAGTGCATAATATTGTAATGAGGTAGGAGGGAGAGCCACAGCTGCTTCAGCATGAGCAGCAGGCCCTGTTCCTGGTGCCAGGAACTAGGAAGGAGCTGATCATTTAATATTTTTTTTCTGTTTTCCCTTTAAGTTGGCTGTAGCGTAGACGTTAGGAGCAGATCGAGGCAGGTCCGCCGCTGACACAGAGCATGAGCGGGGCGCCGGGGTCCTAGAGGAGCCCGGGGAAGAGCCGGGGGAGTGACCGAAGATGGGCAACCAGCCTGGGCGAGCCGAGGAGCACGACCAAGGTCTGTAGGGACCGTGCCGGGGCTGCTGCCGGCGGCTCCCGGCGCTGTTCTGCAGGGGAAGGGGGTTTGTTCTCGGGGGTTTCACCGCAGCGTCCCCCTGAGCGGAAACAGGGGCTGTTGAGAGAGCTAATGCTGGTGGTTTCGAGACTGTCGGAGAAATTCCTGCTATTTACCTTGTGCTTTCTAAATGCTGTTTGTTACTGCTCCGTACCTGAGATCGCAGCACCGTCCATAGGGAAGCTTTTCAGAAAGAAATCCTTTGCTGACTGGAACAGAATGCCCACAAGGGAGGGACCTTAATGCCTGACGGATATTATTTTATGTAGTCTGCATGATGCAGCTAAAAAGTTACAAAGCTTATCTGGTGATGCACATACAACTTGTCAGGATCTGCAGCTTGGCTATGTTCGCCTTTACCATTGTTCGTGGCCTGAGGCCTGAAATTTTCCAGGCTTTAGAATTTAAAACGATGCCTTTGTGGAAGGTTTTCCCACCATTGTCCTTTCAGAAGTGTAATGCTTTGCATGTTAATCAGTAGCAGATTATATAGAAAGCCAAGAGCTAATATCAGGTATATCTAATTCCCCTTGTGCCAAGTGTCTATACTGTGCCCTAGGAAGGCTGGTAATTTGTTCCTGATGCTGTAGTACTGTTTTGGTTGCCTTTTGATTTATCTTGCTTGTTTCTCAAATGCTGAATGAGGAAAAAACAGTAGGCATGCTGATTTCTGCTGTTTATTTTGTAGTTTCTGTTTAATCTTAGAACTCTCTAAGGTACAGAAAACTGGAACTGGTTGTATTTCCTGGCACTCTGCTTCTCCCATGTTACCATGGGAATTTCATTCACAAAATCCCATTAAAGTTGTTATTGCTTGGTCAGGATTTCTTTATAACTTTAGATTAGATATGCAGCTATTGTTTTAAAAGCAAACGCATGTGTACCTGATCTTTGGTGTTGTGAAGAAAAGCGAGAAGCAGACAACGCTGCATTGCTGCTCACAGTAGATCTGCCCGTGAATGCTGGAACAGCAGTTGGGTGTAGTGGAGAACTCTCTAGCAGTATGTTAATCAGCAGGCTAATGAAGAACACAAAAGCGGCCAGTATCCAGTCACCAGAAGAAATGCTGCCCTATGGGAAAGTTAAACTTTAGGCTGGAAAGTATGGCTGTCTACATCCCCAGGCTCTCAAATCTGTGTTTCATAGGCCACTGTCAGCTGTAGAAGTCTTGCTGGAACTAAATGTGCTACTGTCATTTGAGGAGGGATAATACTGATGATAAACTAAGAGGGAGATGGCTAAAGGCATGGGGAGGTACTCTGTTAACTTCTAATAAGAGTTTGAGAAGACCAACTCTGATTTTGCAGGGCCAGTGGTGGGATTTGGACAGCTTATTACTATTAACATTGATGATAAATGAGTGTGCAGATGCCCTGTGGGTTTTGAAAATCTTTCATCCATTGTTTTCTCTTGACCTGTGATTTTAGTTGTTTTATTGAAAGGGAAAGGATTATGCTTCTGTTGCACCTAGGCAGTTTGAACTCTTCTCAGTTTTTAAGTGCAGACTGTACTAAGACTTGTTTTAATGTCTTCACTGTTCATAAGATTTGAATATGACTCAAAAACGCAGAGCACTTTGTATTCAACTACATACTCAAAACTGTTTAATCGTGAAAAAAGTTTCAGGAACATCACTGCTGACAATACGTTCTGATGACATCCCTTGTGTGTAAGAGCTCTGGCTTTGGAAGTCAGAGAATAATGTAAAGACATCTGAAGCAGAGTCTGTGATGATTTTCGACAACTAGGATGCAAGAACTTGTTTTTCACATTAAAATGTGATACATGGAAGTGTCTACATTGGGCTTTGTTGCTACTTGGATGAATTTAATTCAGCTCTCATTCAGGAACACCTACATCTTGAATAACTGTGGTACTCTAAGTTGGGTCCTTTCAGAATAACCAAATTAAAACCCAGTATCATCTCCTTTTAAATTAATCTGCATGTTGCTAAGGATATAAAAGTGTCTAAAAAGGAGTTGAGGAGATTGTAGAATCTAACATGATTACAAGCAGGCTTTTCCTGATTTTAAAACTTATTTTAAACCATTTTTACAATCATTTTTAAGAACTTTTGTGGTATGTGACCCAAGTTTGCATCAGTTGTTTGTCTAAACTCTACTTGTAAACTGGGTGAGTGGTTGCTTTTCCTGCTATATGTGAGTGCTCTCAATATTCATCTTTAAAAGCATGTGGAGGCTTTAGGATGAAAACACCTGTAAAGTAGCACAGAAAAAGATGTGAAACAGTAGTGAATATTGCTGCAGTTTGTCAGTAGAGTTAGTTTTCTGCTTCCAAGACTGGCTGCCTCAAGCTAAAGGAACGTCATGTACACAAGGACGGGCCAGGGCACCTGTGAAATAGTGGGAACATTTCATGGGAGTTGTATGGAAGAATATAATGTTTTCCAGTGCATCAGTATTTGTTGAGAGAAGCTTTTCAAACATTAGTTTGCCTTGGAAACAGTGAGGCAGCCTGTATTTCTGAACAGAGTGCCTAAGATTCTTTGGTATTGGTTGACACGGTGATGGTGGGGTTTTGTTTATCCTCTAAACATCTGCAGGTGATGTGATGATTAAAATCTTTGGGAAGAGGTGGAGAAAATGACTCAATACATACAAAAACTTTCTTTAAAGAAGCAGTTGAATGGGAAATGTTAACGTCTCTAGCTGGAACAAGGTGACGGGTGGGGTTATCCAAGGGTTAGGCTTTTTTTGGGACTCTGCTTATTTGTAAAACATGTTTGCATGGCTTGGATGAGAATATCAAATATCAGTGCGTATGCTAAGCCGGTATTGATCTGTTTTCTTATGTCTGTTTTGTCCTGGCCTAAGAGGGCTTTCATTTTATGTTTGAGGAAGGGATTCTTCAGTGTGGGATGTATAGTCTGTAAAACAGACTTTCAAGATAAAGGGTCTTGTAGAAATATATTATTTCTTGTGAGTTCTGTTCTTCTTTTTTTGGGCTATATGGCCAGGTCTTTTCTGGGTACTCTCTTTAGCCTTTCTCATCTGCTTCTCTTCCTTTCTTCTAAACATGGGAGCCATTCATCTTAACTCTGTTACATGTCAGCACACCATTTCTGCCAAGCAAGAGCTCGAGAGAACAGATGAGTTTAATAATGGTGTGGGGAGGAGGGAAGGAGGAGAGAGGGGCCAGCGAAGCTAATGAATCACATAACAGCTTGCATGGAAATACCGACAGCAAGTCGTGTCCTCCTCGAGCTCAGGCAGCGAGCCGTAGACCTTTTGTTCCCAGTGGAGCCAGCAAACCACAATTTGCTCTCCGGTGGATAGTTTAATTCCTTAGTCACCTCTTCCTCCCACAAGTCATTCTCGCATGGGGGTTTTACAAATGCTCTCATTCTTCAGAGCAGTAACACGTTGATTAAACTGGTATTGAAGAAGTTTATTTTCCCCAGAGGGTAATTTTTAGTTCGCTTAAGCCTCTCTTCCAAGGCCAGTTAGGGCCAAGCTCTGTTGATTAGTCTTGTGATGTGACTTGACTGGACTGACACCATTAAATAATTTCAGAAATACCGACAAACAGATGTCAAATGGCAGTAGTCTCCTCTGCTCTGCAGGCCAGTGAAATGAGTACAGCCAAGAGACTATGTCACAATTTGGACCAGCTTCTTAAAGGAATTTAGTCATGAGTATGACTAACTTGCTGCCTCTGAAGTTATCTGTTTGAGGCAGAGTTAAGTGATAATCTGATGTCCCCTGATCCCAAGATGAGAGGTCAATGAACGCTAAATTAATGGAAGAAATCATCAGGCAAGGGCCTTTATGGCAGTTTTCAGTGTTGGCTGGGAGGATGTGCTGGGTGGGAGTACTTTCTCCAGGCAGGACCGAAGCTTTTACAAGAAGGACTTTGAGGGCATGGCAGGCAGCAGGATGTGGTTTGTGCATTTTATTTTGTGTTAGATTGTTTTGCTGATGAAAATTAAAGCCATTCTTGGATGAAGGCAGGGAGCTTCTGCTGGGAATCTTACTGAATAAGCAGGTCAGCAAGAGCTTGTCCTATGGTTAAAGCTCTGCAGACTGCTTTTACGCTAGAATTGATGATGTTTTAGGATCTACAGATAGTAGATCTAGTATGATAGTAAATGTAAAGGCTAATTTTATTGCTGATTGTTTTATCAGTTTAGTTAATGTGCTGCAACTGGCTTTACAGTGGCAGAAGAAACAGCCAGTGGATGGTTGTGGTGGTATGTTGGTTCCGACACAGTATTAAATTAGTCTAATGAGGGAAGAGGGTGAAGGAAGGAGTGAATAGTGCTGGCCTTGGAGAAAAAACAAAACTTACTGCTTTTTGTTTGGGTTGTATTTGGCTCCTCAAGACCTTAAAGCTATAAAGCTAGCCAAAGAAATGGGGGCAAGGACTGCACCTTGGTCTTCCTCCTGAGATCTGCTAGAGCCCGTGGGTAGTCAGGAGTCTGTTCAGAACCTGTCCTGTATTTTGGGGTTTCTACTAATGTTTCAGCAAAGGAATTTAATTTTTTCTGTTTTCAGTTCCTTCTCTATTTTACTAATTTGCCCTTCATAAAATCTCCTGATTTCCACAGGGAGTGCAGCTTTCAGAACAACATGAAATTGTAAAATTGAAGTGAAGTACTTCTCTGATTTCATTGGCACTATATTGCTTGAAGAGGACTTAATTTGATTTTTCTGTGATTCTCACAGACTGCCACTAGCAGATTGACAGATCTTTGATACTTTCATTATTTTTGATATGTTCCCATACTGTATCTCCAAGCAATTTGAGCATGATGGTTAAATATTATATAAAACGGAGGATCTCTGATAATAGACACTGCTAGATTTTTCCATGCATAAACTTTTTTCTTCCCATAATCCAAACCAGGCATGTTTACAGCTGTGTTTTGAAATATTCCATCTACTATATTTCATTGAGCAGTAATGTTTTTCAATAAGCATCAGTAGATATGGATTGCATGTTCTGAGGCAGAGTCCTCTGTCCTTATGTGATCTATGCTCATCGGTTGGTTCTCTCAGGCTATAGAATTACAGCAGAACTCTCGTTTTCTGACCTTTTAATCAGTCTGTGTAGCACACAATTAACAAGCTGTATATTTTTATCAACAACAATTTAAATGTAAAGTTCTTACAGGCTAATTTGATTTTGATGTCTGGAAAAATATACCCTTGGGAAAATGTAAGGCTAACGGGAGTTTTCAGGGTCCAGTTCTGAGCACGTGTAAGGAGTGTGTGGGATTAAACACGGACATGCACTCTTCCATTGGTTACCAACATGAAAGAACTGTGTAGTTTCTGTGTCTTGATTGGAATTTGTCCAATTGCTTAGGAAAAGTATTAGGGGCTTCTGCCTTGGGACATTGCAGCAGGATTCTTGAATTTGGCAGAAAAACCTGTAAGGCTATTTGCTTTTCTTACCGCCTTTTTATTTTCGATCTGTTTGCAGGTAGGTCGTCTTGCCTTTTACCTTAACGGTTTATTTTAGGGATGTTTGAGCAAAAGCATCTTGCCCACCTGTTTTGGAAGGACTGTGTAAAGCAAATCTGAACACGCAAGGTAATGCTTTTGAAATGCCATAGAGAGAAAGGCAGAAACGGAGCATATTGTCTTCCTGATCATCACTGAACTGTCTCTGACCGGTCCGAATGACTGGAGAAATCTCACCCTGTACTGAGGATAGAAAGCTGTTTTAATTAATATGAACAAAGTAAAATGCAAAGGTGGTTTCTTACCTCCATCTGAAAGATATTCTTTGTATTTTTCGCACCCTAAAGGTCTTCTGCATTTTGACATTGCAGCATTTATACTGAAGATGTAGAAATCCTTATAGTACTGTATAATTATGCCTCATGTAATCAGTTTTGTAGGGATTGTTTCTACAAGGGTGTGGATAATGATAATTTCATTGGCAGGAACGTAGTTCTCTGCTAGACAGGGAAGAGAAAGACCTTCAGAAGTGTATCTGAATACTTACTCTTACAGACAAAACCACGTATGACTCCTGAAATAAAGCAGAGGTAATACCTTTGTTTAGTGGAAGGCTGTGTGCAGAAGACAGCCTGTTTTCAGCTGGCTAAAACAATGTACAGAAGTATTTCATGGTATGTTTCCAGGCCACCTGAAGTACATGGCAGCAAGTTTACTTACCCAAATGGATACTCAGCTTCGGGTTATCCGTTGGTTCGGGGTTTACAGTCTGTCTTGAGACGAGGTAGGAGGCACAAAGCTCTGATCGTATTTCTCCAGGCTTTTGGCGAGGGTGAGGATGGAGGCATCGGAAGGGAAGAGACAGTTCTCTTTGAGAGACTGAGGATATTTCCACAACCCTTATCTTCCAGATCTTGAGAAATGCTACTTTCATAAAGCCTTGTTGAGTTTGAAGAATGGACTAATCATGTTAGAAATTACTCTCAGCCTCCTCCACACATAGTTTCTTTGAGGCTGCTTGACTGTGGAAAATCTTTGACTGATCTTTTAATTAAAAGCTCCTTTTTTTTTTTTTTTCACCAAGGAGTTGAAGCTCTTCCTGCTTTGAAGTGGGCAACTTTTTACAGATAAACATCTCATTAAATTATGAGATTTCTTCCTCTCTCCCCTTCTGTCTCATTTCTTGATGTGTCTCATCCTGCGTTGATAGTTTTAGTGCTTTCAGCCCAGTTCCCAGTTTCAGCTATTCAGGACAGTGGGAACCGGCTCTCTTATTGCTATACCAGGCAGAGCTAAAGCTCTGGATGAGCTGTGGAAACTGAATTGCAGTCCTCTCCCCACCCCCTCACTGGAGCAGGCTGGAAACAGCAATAAAACCGGGTTTATTATGTGGTCATCACTTTTTAGTAAACAAAAGGCAGTTGGAATACCGGTGCAATGCATACTGGTTAATAAGCATTAAGCAAACAGCTTTTAAAAAAGCCTCTAGTTTTTAAGTTCTACCCTCTGTTTTAGGAAAGGAGGAACCTCCTTTCATGTTTCCTATTTCTGATCCCTTTTTCTCCACTCTTTCTGGATTGGAGAATTCACAAGGAAAGAAGTTATTTTGGCTCAGTCAGCCCTGGCCTTTTGGCCAAGCGTGGGGCAGCATTCCTGAACCGGAGGGTTCGGGTCATGGTTTCTTAATACAAAGCACTCACCAGCAGTGCTGTGCGAAGGCATTTGCTGCTGCTCCATTCCTCTGTAGCGGCTGCTGCTCGCTCAGCAGCACAGGCTGAAGTGTTTGTGGGAAGGACGCTGAATGAGATCAGGATCTGCCTTTGACAAAGCGATATGGGAGGAAAAAACATGCAGATATTTTTATAGCCAAGTCGGTTCTGTGATTCAATTCACAGCATGGCCTCATGAACAGTTTAATAAACAGGATGAATAAATGATCCTTTTAAATGCGAAAATACTGATCACAAGTATACAAAGTCAAGGCCTTCTTAAGGAATACAAAATTATATTTTTTCAATAATGATCTATGATGGTTGTGGAAATTGTCAAACTGGATAAAAAGAAGCAACAAGTAGAGGTGACTTTATTTTTAAAAAGGAAAATTGTGGATTTCTGTAACTTCCACCAGATTAATTTTGCAATAACGCTACATACAGAAAGTTTTAGCCATTCTTTTTCCGGGGGTAGACAAGGGGTATAGTTAGCAGGTGACTAAAGTGTTTGGCAGGCCCACTGGTATTAACGGTTCCCAAAAAAGTAGGTTTGATTTTACCGGGGGGACATTCCAGTGAGTGTATGATATAGGGTTTCTCTGAACATTTGCTAGACCATTTGCTTTGGATGTCTCAGTGTTTGTTATGCCAGGTTGCTGGGTACTCTAGAAGTCCAAAGCAGGGATTGCAATTACACTTGTGTTCTGCACCTGTGTTGGCAGATGGGATGTGCATTGGTTATTCCATGGGATCCCTCATTGCAGAGGTGAATGCAGTGGTACCCTCATTCTCTTGGTGCCAGAGGCTTGTGGCACAGTGAAGCCCCTTGAATGCTTCTTGACTCTTGACGGAAAAGAGAAATTTGCATTTGTGAAAGCAGTAACTGGGCATGCTGGCTAAGGATACATACTCACAGAACAATTCTTGCCTCCTCTTAGCTTTGCCGAGGTATTTCAGAGATGTATCTTTGGTACTTAGACTTCTGAGCCAAAGTTCCCTCTTATGATACAATATGCACTGGTTTTGTAGTGGGTAAAAAACTGTATTATATGTGACACAGGCATATCCAAGACTGAGTTTTTATTTGAGGCTTAAACCTTCAGAAAACCAAAGTAGATGGTGTAAGAGATGTTCAGAGGAACTCTTCTGTGTGGACACTGGCATGTTTCTCTGAGTAGAGATTTTAACTACTCCTGCTGTTCTTCAGAGAGGAATTGTGCGTGAACAGTTCCATAAAGAGGACAGAAAGTCAGCTGAAATTCACGATGAGACTTTGATCAGATCTCCTGATTACCTTCTGAATGCAACCTTGTTTCCACTGGAATAGCACTGAGTTGTGACAGTGTGAGCTTGAGCTTCAGTGCTTGTGTCTGCAAAGAGCTTGGAACCAGCAGATGCTGAGAAGAGCTGATCTTTTTGTGTTTTAATACTTTTTTGGAGGAGTTAGATGGGACTTTCCGTGTAAGAAAGAACAAGATGAGTTATTGATCAGGGTGAATCTAACAAGCTGAAAATTAAATATTTGTGATTTTAAGAAATTCCTTAACTGTGCAGCAGAGATTCCCTGAGCACCTTATTTCCTAAAATCACTATATAACTTACTGAAGGGGGCAGTGTAAATAGGGCCTTTTGTGGATTCTAAGGGTACTGGACAGTATGTCTGTACACTTTTTGCTTGGTTTAGATACCAAAATTTGAACTAAGTGGAGATGCTTCAAATATAAGGTTGTTTCTCCTATTGGGTTACATTCCTACCATGGGAGAGTCTCTTTCAGTGGCCACCCTTCAAAAGAATGTCCTACCAGCAGTTCATCTGCAGATTTAAGTTGATGATGAATAGTTCTGTCATTACTTAGTTTCTGAGTTACCAATAGTGCCTTTTCTCATGTGCTTCTTGCACCCCAGATCTCTAGACTCATATATTCTAACTAAAACAAAAAATAAGCCGAACTTTACAAAGTCTTCAGCTCTAATGTCAGTTGTCTTTGTAGTTTTAAATTATTAATTGCTCAGATCAAGATGCTTAGTAATGCTTTTTCTTTGGAACCTCTGGTAGTGTAACTTTTCAAATACAGGTATCTGTTGTTCCCTAATACTTTGTAATGTAACTTTTGATTCTTTCTTTGGTCTCTTACTCCTTTGTGTAGCTATCAGTACCTGAGGTGCTTCCCTACACTGTCCACAATGATTACAGGGGTCAAAATCTTTGCATTAAGTCTTTTAGCTTTTTTCCTTCTGTTGCATATTGTACCTATTGCACAGTGAATGTAGTTGGGTAGTTCAGACAGTCCAACAGAGTATTTAAAATGATTCAGAAAAAAGTTCATGTTATAATTACTTTTTAGCCTCAGTGTTTAAGGGAGTAGAAGGCCTTATTTGAGCAAATGCTTCTCTATAATTAGTGTTAGATTATCAAAACCACCTTTGTTGTTTTGCAGCCATCTCCTTGTCTTTTTTTAAAGCTGGGTGGAGTCCAAGTGAACCTTCCCAAAGAGTTGCTGACCTGTAAAGGTGTTGGCTCCATGACTAATACTCCACAAACAGACTAATTCTGGAGAACCATGGCTGGCCAAGCCTAGGTTTGCTTTGTTCGTTGTTGCATGAAGACCAGGTAGTAAAGAACATTGTCTTTCTACAGGACAACCCTAAAAGAGGTGGAAAAGGGTACGTTCTTCTGAGTTACTGAGGATTATCCAAAGGAGTGTCCAGCACTGCGGTCACTGTAAGATGCTGCCAGCTAACCATTTCAGCTCATTCCCTTTGTGTATCAAGCAGATCAAGCTGTAATGGTTTGTCACAGTACAGCAATGTCATTCTTTATCCTCATTTGTATCTAAGCTGGTGGTGGACCAGAAGTTTCAGACACTTTGCTCTCAGATACGAAGTTCTAAACAGCTTAAGCAGTTTTGAAAATAACAGTAGGTGCCTCTTTGAAAATTTGGCTTTCTGCATCCAATCCCATCCGCATTCCAGCCCCAAGAAGCACTTAGAAATGATTCAGGTTTTCTTTGTAGGTTGATTTAGTTACGTGCATCTGTTCAGTATTTGTTATCATACTGCATTACTGTTAGCATGCCTCTGTGTAGGTATCTGTATGAAAGAGCACAGCAGCATGAGTGAGAGTTGTTATATCTGCCCTACTTTTCAGCAGTTATGCTTGCTTTTTCTCATGCTGCCAGTGTTGCTTGTTCATTACAATATCAGAAGATCTCTGGTTAGCAGGGAAATTGTTTAACAGTTTCATTTGCTTAAACAAAGGGGAAAAAAGAGCAGGGAAAAATAGGGCATTTCAATGAAGTAGGTATGTGTGCAAAACTCAATCTTTTAATTAAAAAGTACTTTAAAAGAGTCAAATGTACATCAATCTTTCTGTGCTTTATAGCCGTTTCCCAAAGGACATTCCTGGTTCACTCTTAATCAGTCTCAGTATCGATCTCAGGAGCAATGCTGGAGCAGGGTAAGTGATCTGCCCAGTCCCCTGGGCTTTCAGTTAAGCTTTGAGCTCTTAGTGGCTTAGCCCCTTTAGGAAAATGGATTTTAAGCACCAAGTTAATTAGGTTCTTGAAAACTTTACTCTGAGTTGACAAAAGAAGAGAGGAAAATATGGCTGGGCTCCCTGTAACATGTACCTCTTTATCACAGGGTCTCAGCAGACAGTGCAATGGCTCCAATTCCAGAACAATGGAAGAATCACTGTCTTCTGTTGTTGGGAAGGCTGTGAGTTAGCCCAAAGTTTCTTGTTGCTATCTCTTTTGTTTCACTATCCTTTTTTGAGGTGGGAGCGATGGCAAAGAGACACAAAGTGAAATAGTTGGTCTGTTGCAAATGCCAGAGCTAGAATTAAAGAGATATCATAGTCCTTCTAGAGCAGCAGATAATCATGAGAGTACAAACTTGTCTTCAGGCAGCAGTTTGAAAAGTATGACTTTAACATTGCAGAGTGCTATGAATAGCTTTCTTTTATTTCTTGTTATCCTGCCCTTGCAATTCAAATAAGGTATCCATTGTTTAAAAACATCACACCCAACATGCATCTGTCTTCATGTTGTAGTCTTACATGACTGAAATGCTTTCTGGAATGAATCAATGATCAGCATGCCGAAATTACATAGATGACATCTACGTGCAGGAGACTTAGTACATACTTAAACTATGGAAGAATGAATTACTAACATAGATTTTTAAAAATATGTTGAAGAAAATGTTTTTATTGTTCTTATATGAAGAGGGGACAGGATTAAAATTTAGGAAGAAAGTACAAAACAGAACATTCCCTTTTAATTCCATCCCTGGAACAGCAGAAGCCCATGGCATTAACCTTTGGGTTATTAATATGTTGATGGAGGGAAGGATTAAGAAAAGGGCAGGTTGTGGGAGACAAATGGCACAAAGGCCAGAGGCAAATAACCTTATATTGACTCCAGTTCCAGAAAATAGATTCAAGGCAGAAGTTAGAACACTTCCAAAGGTGGTTCTGTGGTCAAATGAAGTCACTTCCCAGTTGAGATTCTTCCTCCTCTCTGGGATTGGAGAAGCAGGTATTTGAACTATTAATTATATTTAAGAGTCAAGTAAAATAAATGTAACTTCAAAGCTAGTACTTTGCTGGGAAGACGGTTATAATGTGCTATCTTGGAGGACACAGATTGTGATGGCAGATAAACTTACTGAATCCCAGAAAGTCATTCTGACCCTTATTCTGCCAGCACTATGGGTCACTCCTGAGCAGCAGCCCTAGGTGTTCCACCCCGGGGGACTGGGAAATGGGTTTCTCCATTTCCTTCTGGTTGTGGATGCTGCCATTGGGAGCTGATGTGGCAGGTGCTGAGAGTTTAGATCAAATATAGATCGTTATGTGGAAAACTAAAGAGTCATCTTGATCCTTCCTTCTGTGGAAAAACTTTGTAGCTGTGCTGAAAATGGGATTAAAATGCCTGAAGGTCATCATAAAGAGTCAACTTTTATCTTGTTGAAGTCCCACTTTGTTTCTGACACCAGTGGAAAGTCTGTGAGGATTCCCTGGCAGAAAATGGTGCAAACAAACTGCCAGGAGCAACAGGGTCCTAATCCTCGCTGACTTACTGTGACCTTGAGTGAGGCGTTTTCATTCTCTCTGCTTCCCTATCCTGTAACCTAGAGTTAACAATTATGTGTTTCAGAGGGTTTGAGTTAGATAGCTGTTAATTTTAAAGCACTTTGACAATTATAAGCTCTACATTCATGTTAGGTTTTAATCCTTCACACCTGAATAGTAGAGCTGCTATTGAAAATTGAGTTCTTACTGGGTGCTGAGGTGAAGAACATGATGACGTGACCTCGGTCTGAGCAAAACAGGTTGAAAGGCAATAACTCTGAGTGGAGTAATTCAGGAGTAATTCCCAGTTGCTTTGAAGTGGGGGAATGCCAGCTAAGGCCATTAGCAGAGTGGGTGTGGGACTGGGAGAAGGGGTGGTTAGCTGTGGTGCAAAGGGAATGAGAAATACACTGTTGGTCAGAGGTAGCCTGAGCTTGAATATTTGGGACAGAGGGAAAGAGTTCTTGGACCTGGCAAGAGAATTAGTTGAGGTAACAGGTTGGGCAGGGTGGATGGACAGAGAAAACAGGATGAGGTGCCATAACACTGTTTTGACCGAACAGAAAGGTTTGGTCCAAAACCCAATGGCTTGTTTGGTTGGTTTTTGGTTTTGTTTTTTTCCCCAGAATGTCTCTTTGAGATGCAGGGCTGATTGGTTTTTTCTTCCATGCTCAAAAGCAGCAGCACTTTCTAGGAAGTGAAGTTTTGTGATTCCAGCCACGTGAAGCAGCAGCATAAATCAGGCCCAGATTGGGTTCTGCAGCTTGGCAGCCGCATCCGTCTGGAGTCTCCCATGGACCATAACCAGTGTGGGCTGCCGGGCTAATCGGGTCACCAGGGTGACTTGTACAGCACAAACGCACAGTGGGTGCCTGGGGCTGTGGGGCTGGCAGCTCCATTTGTAACTGCTGCACTGCTCAGTTTCAAGGTCATTCAGAGGGGGAGTCACATAGACTTTAAAGTAGTGTTTAGACTCATTTTGGTGCTCTGTAATCAATATATATATATATATGCATTCATATTATTTTTTTTCTCCTGGGCTCTCTGTAGCTTTTTAGTATTGCATGGTACTGTTTTGGAGGGTGGAGAGAGGAAAAGATATAAACACTTCTACGTCATGAAAAAAGCAGGCTGGTTAATGGTTATTGATGGTTAGAAAATGCTTTGTGATTTATGACAGAACAAGTCAGCAGAGCGTGGAGTATTACAAAACACATGGGACAGGTTGAATAAGCTCAGAGCCTGCACCGGTTGGCAAACTGGTGAAGCACAGATAATCCCAGTTAAATATCCTTAATTGTTACCCTTATGTATATGTCTTCTGTTGCTCAGGATCATGTCGCAATTGTCATCTGGTGGTGATTATAAGCACATTGGCATTGCTACCAGAAGTGCTCCATCTCTCCTGTGAAAAGCTGGTTTTCTCTGTGCCATGCAATTTGTACCAGTGTCTAGTAGCATCATTATTTCTTGTAATATAGATAATGCTGCCCAGCCAGCACTACCCACTACTTACATGACACTACGCAGTCATGTGCAGACCAGGTGACAGTCATGTCATTGCACTAGTTTGGGCACTGAAAAAAGTTATTTGAGGCACTTGCTTTGTCACAAAATTTTATTGTAACGGTAGAAAACCCCTTCAGATTGAATGAAGTCCAGGGCATGTCAGAAGGCTTTAACCCTTTAGGCTACATCAGAGAACATCTGTGTCCATTTGCAGTGTATAATTTACATCTTAAATCTGTAGTGTAGCTATAGCTTGTATAAGCACTCCTGCTCTGCTCGGGATGCTTGTCCTGCTCTGTGTTCGAGAGACATTCAAACAAGGCCTGGTGCTCTCTTGCCTGGACGCCTGGGGTTCAGCCCACAGGATCCTTTGCCTCTGGGCGAGATGGAGCTGTGCAGAGCTGGTGTTTCTCTGCTGGAAGCAATGCACCACATCACGGGCCGTTCCATTTTCCTCTTGTCCTTCCCCTGACGGTGTTATCTGCATTGACACTAAAAGCTTTACTGGGCTGCTGAGCTCAGTGTCGATGTGCTTTACAGGTGCCAGATCTTGGCAGCTGGGAGCCCTCGGGTTAGGAAATGGGATGAGCAGTGAGATGGGGGCTTTCAGCTCTGCAGTGAGTTCTCAGGGCTGGAGTTGCACCCGCAGCGCTGGAGTTGCAGTGGAAAAGCTTTCCCTCTCTGCTGGCCTTGCACTTTTTGCTGGGGAGCCCAGAGCTGCCTGGGTCTGTTGACGCCTCCAGCTGTAGCTGACTAAATGAAGCTGTGTGGGCTGCTGGCTGTCCGGCCAGCCTGGCCCTGCTATCTCTTCCCATAAACACTGGAGCCTTTGTCTCTGGCCTTATCATGCCCCTGCCATCACAGAGCCTGTTCTGTGCTCTCCTCCCAGCACAGGCTCCTGTGTTCAGGGGTCTTTTCTTCAGCTGCTCTTTGTCTCCGGGTGTTTATTGTGCCTGCTGCAGAGTGTGTTTGTTTGGGAGGGAGGAGGAGGGGCTCCTGTTGGTGTGGGGTTTATAAACCTAGTGCATTCTTCAAAAGAGATGCTGAGCAAACTGGGTGGTGTTAATATTAACCCTTCTCTGCCCTGTATTACTGAGAGAGATTTCCGCGATGGGGTTCTGGAGTTGCTTGTGGTATAAGGCAGTAGCCACGCAGTTGTGCAGCAGAGTCTGCTCCCCCTTTGCTCCTCACTGCCCTTTGATTTTCTGTGGATGCTGCTTGTGTGTACCAGCAAAGAGAGCCTCCCAAACATGGGAGAGGTAGCTGAGTCTAGGATTTCCCCCCACAGTGCTTCTGGAACTTGTTTTTACTGCAAACACTGGCTCACTAGCCCTTTCTGTTTGCATAACTGGCCCTTGCATCCTGTTTCTGTGGCTACGTCAGATGATATCTCTTCATTCCCAAAATTTTATGGCTCTGTACTTCAGGGCTTTTCCTTTTGAGGAAGATCCTGAAAACAGGAATTTCTTGAATTCATAGTGTTGCCTCTTCTAGTGGCGTATAATACCTTCTGTTTGAACCAGCTTCTTTTCTTTAACCAGCTTGTTAATACGATCATGGTTAAGACAGCTCTTATTGTTTCTTCAGTACATGTGGTCCTGTATTCCAAGAGAGAGCTTTGGAAGATGATCAGCAACTCAAACTTTATTTCCCTTGTAATCACATAATACTTTGCATTAACTTGGTTGGGGGACAAAGAAAAAAAAACAATGACGACAACAGAAAAAAAAACCCACAAGACCACAACCAAACAGACCAGCATCAACTTTCCAACCTCCTTGAGTTCTTCCTCTGTGAGAGGATGGGAATTTATAACATGAAAAATCTCTCGTCCATCTTGGTAAGAAGCTGCAGCACCACGATTGTCTTAGTGTTAGAAGTGCCAGGAGAGTTTTGTATTTCACAGAATCTGCAGTCGGTATAAACATTTCAGACTTTTTTTATGGTGATCTGCATGAACTGACCATAATGTAAATAATGCAAATACATTAGTTTTGTGTGATAAAAATCCTTTTTTTCACAGATGGTATATTTTCTTAAGTTACTTTTCCCCAGAAGTTGGTTTAAACTCAGTATTTCACAAAGTAGTGTAAAGAATGTTTATTTTCAAATAATTAATATCCTGGTATTGGGGGTGTCTGTTCATGTATTACAGTATCTAGACCTTATATTATTACACTGGGAAAAAGTTCAGCAGCCTGTGTTCCTTTGTGGGGGGTGGGAGAGGAAGAAACGCAAAATAATACAAGCCTTTGAAACATGAATCCACAGTCATGACTAAACCTATTCAAACACTCAGGTGTTTTTTTCCAAGACTGCTCTGGGCTCTAGTGTTGTTGTCGGGTGACTTATTTTCTTTATGAACTAACAAAATTTACCTCATCTCTTTCGCTTCAAGGAGCAGTTTCAGCTGCGAAGCGCACAGGGATTCCAGCACCCCGGGAAATATCATCCTCCGTATCCAGAGAGAGAGCCGTATTGCGTGGTCAAGCCAATACTAGGAAAACGCAACCCAGCCCCACATCTTCTGGTACACTGACTCCTACCAAACACGTGCGCCCCACTAGCAAGTCCAAGCAAGAGAATGAAACCGGTGACAAGGCTGTTCTGGAATCTCAGGTTAAAGAACTCCTGGCAGAAGCGAAGACGAAAGATTCTGAGATTACCAAACTCCGTTGTGAATTGAAAAAATGCAAAGAGAAAGGATCACTTAACGCTGAAGGAATGGGTGCTTCCAACCAAAATTTAGAAACAGTATCACCTGCTGACATAGATCCATTAATACGGACCCTTCAGGAAAAAAACAGGACTTTTCTAAAAGAGCTTGCTAGCCTGGGAGAAGAAAATCGTGTTTTGAAAGAGAAATTACTTTATCTAGAGAACTCTCCTCTCTCAGACACAACAACGAGCAGTGGAGCTGACAGCAGCCTCCCAACCCCAACTACCCAAGAATCCAGTTTTGGAAGCCCATCAAAAAATGCGTCGCGAGGTGAAATGGATGAGCACCGGCAGCACGTGCACGGGGGCGCACTGCGCAATTCGGGTTCTTCCAGCAGTGATGTGACTAAAGCTTCCTTGTCACCTGATGCATCTGACTTTGAACATATAGCAGATGTACCTTCCAGGCCAACATCTTCCAACAGCAACCACTTCAAAGGTTCCAAATGCTCCACTGCAGGAAGTTCTCCAAACAATATTAGTGACCTTTCTGTTGCATCTCTCACAGAGAGAATACAAAAGATGGAGGAGAATCACCACAGCACAGCGGAAGAATTACAAGCCACTTTGCAGGAGCTGTCGGATCAACAGCAAATGGTGCAGGAGCTGACAGCAGAAAATGAGAAGCTAGTGGAAGAGAAAGCTCTCCTGGAGACTTCTTTTCGTCAACATAGGGACAGAGCAGAACAACTGAACCAAGAAAATGAAAAGCTAATGACTCTCCTCCAAGAAAGATCCAAGAATGAAGAAAGCAGAGCTCAGGAGGGGAAGGTCCTTGAACTGGAACAGAAATGTGCAGAAGTTCTTGAAAAAGCACAATTTGAAAGAGAGAAATTGCTCAACATTCAGCAACAGTTAACCAGCAGCCTACGGAGCTTAGAAAGGGAGCATCAAGATGCCCAGCAGGTGATTACAAGCCTGAGAGAAGAAAATGAGAAGCTGCTCAAACTTCTAGAGGTAGAACAGCAGAGCAACAGCACAGTGACAAAAACTCTGGAGGACTGTAAAATTGCCTTAGAAGGTCTGAAAATTGAGAATGGCTCTCTCAAAACCCAGTTAGAGAGTGAGAAACAAAAGGCCGCAGAAATCAGCGCGATGGGATGTACCACAGACAACTCTGAGGTGCAAGAGATGCTGAAAGTAGCACATGCAGAGAAGGATCAGTTAGAAGCATCTTGCACTGAGCTTAAACAAGAGCTGCTGAAAGCAAACAGTGAACTGAAGCACATTCAGGGTCTGCTCTCTAAGGTAAAGTAGTAGCAGCTGTAAAATATAGTGGCTGTTTATTTGTTCTTTCATAAATAGGTAATTGCTGGTCTTTAGATGGTTATTGAGCCATTGATTATAAGTGTCCAGGATTTAAATTGCATTAACTAGTTTTGAATGGAAGCTGGGTTTGTATGATGTTGTCTCCTTCTGCTGCTATATGCATGTTTTCCCATGAATAACTGTTGGCATAGCTGTGTTTATAAATTCAAAACCGATTTCCCCTAATCTCTTCTGCAGAATTTAGTATTTTGATAAATAGAATTGTGTTTATCAAAATTGGAGCAAGAGAACAGGTCAAAAATTACTTGGGTATTATGTAAACAAATAGTAGTGAAAATCACTTGGTAATCCAGATAGAGAAGGGCATGAGTAGTCAGAAGCAAATATAATTCTAATTAATCATGATTAATTAGTAGTGAACTATAGATGTCATTGGTCATGAGAACAGAAAGACATGAGCTAATGATCAGAGAAGCTGATATTTACAGCAGCATTACTACTGATGCACTGACAAGCTCCAGATGAGCTGCTTCTCATAAAACAAAAATATTTTTGCAAAACTGAGAAGTATTTTGTTTTGGGATAGGTAAAGTAATGGCAAAAAATGGTCTTTTTTTTGTGCTTCATTTGGTAGTCTCCAAGTAAGCTTAAGTTAATTACTATTTCTGTTTTCTGTGCAATCCTGGTTGTTCAGAAGAGCTGCAGTGTGAGGCGGCATCACACAAGTGTTAATAAAGCACAAGGCAGTGATTAAGTCCCACCACTGCAGGGAGAGTGGCAATCAGTATATGCAGCCTTTCCTGAATGGGGAAGGGATCGTGAGAAGAACACTAAAATTGGCCAGTTGCAGGGGAAGAGAGCATTGCCAAAAAGCACCTCCATGATTTGAGTGATTTTTTTAAAAAAATCCAGATGTCCTTTCAGCTTCAACAGGTGACCACAGCAAATTGAGTGAGTAGAGGAAGCTCCCAAGTGCTTGCTAGGGCTGCAGTTCATGAAGAGTAAATGAAAAACTGCTGAGTGCTCAGACTCTGTACCAAACTTCTATTGCTTGGTTTGGAAACCACAGATTTCCTCCTTTTTACTCTTCTTTTCCCTCAAATTAAGCTGTTTTGAATCACTGGCTATTTGTGACACCCAAACAAGACCACAGGCTTCTGTAAGGCTGCTGTTCCATCAGGCTGTGCCAGTGCTGCTCACTGAGTTGGCAGCATGCACCTTGCTTTTCCACAGCTTGTTCGTACTCAGAGATTTCCCCCAAACCTGGGAGCATCGGTCTGTGGGCCTGAGCCAACAAACTGAAGTGCAGCAGATTCCCCCTTCAGTAATTCCAGATGTCCTATAGCCAGAAAATATCTGCAGTAGCTAGCACTGCTATGTATGTTTTCACAATCCGTTGAAAATGCACGTGGTAAAAGCAGGAAAATTGTTGATGTGGACGAAACTGATCATCATCTTGGCCCTGAGGTAGTGTTGTCACTCTCATAACATGTGAGTAGATGTGGAGCATTCCAGGAATATCATTCCTCTCTGTTCATTACCTGTAGAGTTTTGTTTTGGAATTATGGTCGTCATATAAAAAACTAAATTTCATTTCTAGCATCTTGTTTTATTATCTTGACGACTAGGAAAGAAAACTGACACTCGTAGCTCATCTGTGTTTCCTGAAATTGTCTCATTAGCATCGACACTCAGATTATACAATGCTTAGAACACAGGTTCAATTCTTAAGTCCAGTAAAGTCTCTAATGAGTGATATCTGTTGAGAAATCAAGACAGACTTGCAGCTTTCTTTCCTCCCTTCCAGGCCGAGAATGAGTGTGCTCAGCTGAAGGAGCTGTGTGACCGGCAGGCTGAGCAGCTGAGCAGAACCAGCCAGAAGCTGCAGGAAAAAACGTCGGAGAATGAAGCAGATATCAAAAACCTGAAAGAGACAATTTTTGAGTTGGAGGACCAGGTGGAACAACATCGTGCCATAAAACTTCACAATAACCAGCTCATCAGTGACCTAGAAAGTAGGTGGAGCTGAAAAAAGGATTTAAGTGAACTTACTTTGGGAGGGTGAGTTATGGCTGCAACGGGGAGGAGGCGGCACATCTTGATGTGTGTGACAAGAGCCTCCCATCAGAAATATTCCAATTCGTGCACAAAAGTCACTATTTTAAGTTAGTGCTATAGAAATAATATTAGAGATAGTCTTCAAGCCTCATTATTCAGGGAATATTTTATTGCCCATTTCAGAAACTGGAATTGTTGTCCTTCGAAAGAGCTTTTAGGGAAGAGCCCCATTAAGAGCTGTGGAGCAGAGGCTGCTGTCGCGTTGGGGCAGGGGAGCTGCCACCTGGTGGCATGAGTGGCTCACGTCACTCACCAGTGTCCCCTCGAGTGCTCCGGGCAGTGTGGACTGAGCAGGTGATCCCGCACATGTGATTCTATACGTTTAAAAGTCTGGTTAAATGCCTCAAAATAATGAGTTCCTTCAGAGATGTTTGGGAAACAAATCTGCTGTTGATTTCATTCCAGATCCGTTGACAGAATACCTTAATTTCAGTTCAGTTTATTTAGTGGCGTTACTAGAAGCAGAACCAAATAGGCTGCTCTGTCCTCCCATTTTCACTTCTCACCCTTGCCCTTAAGTGTTTAATAATCTTTTCCCTTTTTTGCTGTTCCTAGGCAAAGCAATGAAGCTGGAAGAACAAAAGCAAGATACAGAGAGGCAGCTGAAGGCTCTGACTAAGCAAATGAAGGTAAGGCTTTGACTCCATGACTAAGCTAAGCTGAAGCCTTTATTGCAATACTGGATTTGAGAGAAGCATTGCATTTTTCTAGAACTGCAGAAAGTTCTTTATACATCATTTCATTCTCCATTCTTTTCACTCATTTCTAGCTGTTCCTTTGCCTGTGAAGGAAAAATACAATACATCCTTTGCAAATTACTTTTGCTTTTTGTACCTATTAACTTCTACTTTAGAACAGCTGTTCTTGCTTCATGAATCATCAGTAGCAATGAGCTATTTTTCAGCAACAGCACTCGTAGTATCACAAGTCTGAATGATCAATAGGAATGGAAAGAATTTTGATTATATTTTTTGTACTGGAGTGGGGAGTTTAGCACCAGTTTCTTGTCTGGCAAACTCATTGGTGTGAAGAGGCAAGTATTTAGTTTGACCTCAGCATCATCTTGAAATTGTGGTGAAATCCCAGCTGCTTGTGAACACTGAAATAGATTAAGTGCTCGGCTCAAGTAGGTGCATTTTTACAGTTTGGGGTTCTGATTGCTCTTTCTAGGAAGATACAGAAGAGTGGAGGCGTTTTCAAGCTGATCTGCAGACTGCAGTGGTTGTAGCCAATGACATTAAGTGTGAAGCCCAGCAGGAGCTCCGTGTGGTAAAGAGGAAGCTTCAGGAGGAAGAGGAGAAGAGTGCCAGGCTGCAGAAGGAGCTGGATGAAGTGAAGGGCAGCAACAGGTCGGTTATTTACAGAGGCCAAGATTTGATCTCTGTGACTGCTAACATGCATGAAAACAGTGCTTTGTCAGTAACTATTCATTGGCTTGGATGTGCATGTTGTTCGTTTTTAACTCCTCTGACAGAGTTTGTTGTCTCTTATTCTAAGATGTTTCTGTTCTTTTTCTTTTTGGCTATCTAGTTCTGTCTACTAGGCCACGAAGGTTTTAATCAGCAAATATTAAGTAATAACAATTGCTAATATCCTGTTATAGCTTTGTTCTCAATATGGTATTCCGCTGTGTTTTATTGCCTTCATAACTCCGTGCAGCTGTACAAAACCATCTGCGGAAAGTTTGCTTGACTATATCCATTCAGTGGGACAGCCAGAAGAGAACTACTTAACGTGAGAGCAGCCAAGGACTGTGTGTGTTCAAGTTAAAATGAGCACTAGCTGAACCTCTTTGTCCTGCAAGTCTGATAGACATTGACTGAGTGATCAATGCAAGTACTAGGATTCCTCATCTCACATCTTCTGTCCTTAATTTGAAGCCTGTTATGTGATGAGCTGTGGTCTGGACTGTACCCTGCATTAGCATTTAGCCTGGAAGTGACTTGGTCATGCAGTGGACCCACCTGTAAAACAGTTGCTGTAGTCTCAGGGGTTGGAGAGGGAGCAGTAATTGCATAAGATGTGTATGTGGGGCTTCCCTCTGGAGGAGCATGGTAAGAACAAAAGTGACTTTTACAATTTAATCTGGAACCGGTACAGACAGCTGCCTTACAGTGCGGCTTTTATGCAGTGCGTGACCTTTTATGTATCACCTTTTGTTGAAAAAAATCACTCTACAATTCAAGTACAAAATAAGAAGAGATGGAAAACAAAAGATTTATTAGAAGGAAGAACCAACATTTCTAAAGAAGACTGTGTTCTGCTCTTTTGCATTGGCGCCAGCAGAGCTGCGGTGATGAAAACTTGTACAGGGGGAACAAAGAGACAAAATAACACAAACAGTGGTACTATTTATCAAAAATACGTGCCAGATTAATTTTGTTCCCCTAGGGTTTGTGTTCTTTTTTTTTTCTTTTAATCTGTTCTAGTAGATTCATGGCCAGTGGTAAAAGCGTGACAGGAACGCAGTGAATCCCGTCACTTCTTTGAGGTAGAATAACAGTCCAGCTTCATGTTGCACATATTGGCTCACTGTTTTCCATTTGGGAGTTTCTACAGCAGCTGTACAGTAGATGGGAGGGCTTTTGTGTGGAGGTGTATGGGTCAGAATTCCTGGATTACAGGAACAGACATACTTTTCAGAAAAAAACAAAAGTGTGTTTAAGCTCCAGTTTCATTATCAGAGTCCCCTGTGAATGCAAAGAAAAGCTATTACAGACCATGTATTCAGACAAAATGATTACCAGACAGTACTAAAGTTCTGGGCTCGGTTTCCATTCCTAATTTGTTCTTAATGAAATTTCTCTTGTTTAGAGTGGGGTCCATGTATAAGAGCAGGAATCATTAGTTTCCTCTCTTTATTCTTTTGGGTTTGAATCTGAAGATGCATTTGATAGTACTTAAATTGAATTGAAGATGACCCGCTAATTTGCAAACTGGGATATTTGTCTTCTGTGTCTAAGGAACATGGCTGCATTGTCAGCTCTTTGGCATAAGAAGCCTGAACTGCAAATACTGCTTTTGAAATTAGATGCCCAGAATCCATCCATACATAGTTCCAGAATGAGGTATTCAGACATATATTTAAGTCAGTTTGGGCATTTGTCTCTCCCTCTCTTTCACATACATATAGATACGTTTGTCTTTACATTGTGTTGATTATCTGTATAGCTTGCTTTGAGTATTATATTGGTCATGGAGCCAGATATACTGTCTGCAGTGGCAATATTTATTTTCTTTCAAAGACAGGTGTTGAGACCAAATTTTGCATCTGTCGATTTAGGTATAACTAATTTGACTCAGTGTCCACACAGTGTGCAAAATTTGAGTGCTGTGGAGAAGATAATGAAGCCTGTGTAAGTCATTGTCTAAAGAAACCAGTGATTAACAGCTAAGTACTGAAATTTTATAACTGCACTGGCTGATAAAATAAATTCTTGAAATTGCCAAAGCTCCTGCTGAGAGCCAGTTCTACACTCCTGGTTATTTTTGCATTCCTTGAAGTCACTTCCCCAGCACCTCAGCTTCTTTCTCCCAAAAAGTTCTGGGGATATTCTCATAGTTGCTTTTAGTCAGTTTTCACAAATGCTCCTGCTTGGAATCAGCAGCAGATCCTGGTACCTGCGGTGAGTTTTAATGCATGCTCAGCACTGGTGGAGACAGTTTGTAGTGTGACACCTTAACGCGGTCTATAAAATATTCCCTATATTTGCTGATACTGAGCAGCTGTGCACGCAGCTGAATACCTGATGTCCCCAGTGAAAGTTTCCAGTCTGATTTCTGAGCTCTTATTGGAAAATGTACCTTCCAAATAGCTTGCTACTCAAAGGTTTTTTGGCAAAATCTCAGTCATCTCTTGAGGGTCGTTAGACTCCACCTCATAAATTGATCTGGAAGCCAGTTTATCTCCTACGACATCCTGCCATTTTAACGTTTGCCTGTGGCTGCCTGAGTTCCTGCCTCCAAGTTTGTTTTCACCGTTACATTCTTCTAATGAGACAAAAAGTCATTTTTGGTTCAGGAACAACCAAAGAACTTGCAGAAAAAATCCTGATGAGGTCATCAGAGTTCATCTGAATGAAGGTAAGAGCCTCCCAAAGGCATCTTTAACACAGAGTAAATGTCTAATTCTATGACTAAAAATGTTGGGGGGAGGTTGGACCAGCATCAAACAAATGGAATAAGGAAGAGAGATGTTAACTTGTCCCAAGTTAGTACTGACTGAAACCTCCAAATTGATTAACCCATGTTTCAGACAGTTTTCTATGATTTTTACATCCTAATTAATGTTATTTCTTTGCGGTAAAATGCAGAACCTTACAATCCACAGTTGTGTGTCTCCTCATAGGTGGTGGAATTGAAATTATGTAGCCTCCATCCATGGAGGTTTTCAAGACCAGACAGGATAAAACCCTGTGGAACCTGGTCTGACCTGATAGCTGACCCTGCTTTGAGCAGGAAGCTGGATTAGGTGACTTACGAAGTCCCTTTCAACCTGAATTATCCTAAGATTCTGTAGCAGGTTCCATCTTTTCAGAACATTCACCTTGGAAATAAACTCATTTTTGTAGCTGTTCTAGGATTAAATATGTAAGTGGTTGGAAAAAAAAAATGCTGTATTTGGTTTGTAACACAAATGAAGAAAGTTATTGCTGAAAGTACCAAGTTATGGATGGCCTTTTTTGGCTTCATTACACACCCGTTTCCAAGCCTTTCTGGAAATACACTGTTTAGCAGCAGTGCAAGTCCCAAGGTCTTGCTTTGATGATTTCCCTTCTAGTTCTCAACATTATTTTGGCACTATAACATTATACTTCTTGAGCCAAGAACATGAAATTATATCTGTAATTACATGAGTGACTTCTCAGAATAATAAAACAATCTAACCAAATCTTCAAACAGAACCCCAAAGTGAAGATTGTGATATATCCCACTAATTTGCTTCTGTTCTTCCTCCTAAGTCTCAAATGCCACAGCATGGCAGTGTTACATGCTTTTTCTCCTGGCAATAAGCTTGTACTCGGCGTATTAAACCCTGCTGTCAGTCTGTATGTGCTGATGTTCTGCTCATGTCTGCCTGTGTTTTGCAGCTGTTCTGTCTTTTAGAGATTTGATAGTTCATTCGGCTCTCACTGAAAGTAAGCAGACTAGAAAGTCAGAGCAGGGTCCTTGAAGTATCGTCTGTTCGCTCCAGTTAGGGACTCCTCAGAGTTTGGGGGAGGAGGGGTGTGTTTGTTTTTTATGCTGGATGGAGATTATTCCATCCCCTTTGGTCTAAGGACCCTGAAACAGAAACTCTGAGGTAGAGCAACTCTAGTTGCTGAGGGTCATGTACCCGTTTTGAGTGAATAGTCCTAAATGATTATAGAAGAGGAAAGCCAGGAACATTACCCTCCCTGTCCTTTGAAATTGGTTCCCTGGCTTTAAATACTTAATTTCTTCCCAGCTGAGTTAGTGGAGTGTTAAGGCACTCCTACAACACCATCAGCATTTTCCTCTCTCCTCTTTATTTGTTGATGGGATGATTAACTGTAAAATGAAGAGCTGTACCTCAGGCTGGGCATTGCATTGCTTCTTATAACTTCCCTGATTGTTCTCTCTGTCTCCACAGGTGCCTGATCTCTACCAGCTAACACAGCCCTGAATAGATGCACAGCCAGGCCTGTGAGACACTTGAGGACGTACTTTCAACTTGCAGCTGAAAAAGGGAAGTTTCAATTCGAGAAAGCACCTCCGGTTTTCTGTTGCCCTGCAAAAGTCAAGTGTATCACGAAGTGTGAATGCTGCTCAGGTCCACCTCCTCCCCATGGGCAAGAGCCTATTTCTTTGTTTCAGAAGGCTGCTCTCTTCAGAAGACTCCATGAGGCAGAAAAAGTTTTGCGTTAGTCTGAAGCCAACTAGGCCATAAGTAGTAATCACAGAGATTTGGGGAACTGAAAAAACTGAGGGCTTTTTTGGAGGGATGGAGATATTTGCCCTGAAACAGAAATCCAAACACGCCATTTTGAGCTTAAGCAAAAAAGTAAAACTGAGTGTGTATGTCTAATTTGTAAAAGGCAATGCACATACACATTGAGTTCTCCATATAGTATTATATTAATGGATCTGTCTGTGTGCCTAAGTACATGTATGTGTACAGATCAGTGTGTACACATACACACACAAAGTCAATTGATAGGGTACTGAAATCCAGCAGGAAAACTGAATAGAAACATGAAGTTACTTATTCAGTTATCAGCTGCTTTGATGGTTTGGGATTTTTAACGTTGTATTGGCAAGGCACTCGCCACTGGGTGGCATGTCTGACTCAGTGTGTGTTAGGGAGCAGGCTGGTGCCCAAGGGGCATGTCCTGCTATGACTTTTACAGAGACCGTCCCATGTGAGGTTTGTCCTGGCTGTAAGATTTGCAGATGAAGAGATCAGAAGGAAAAGAAATTAATATATCAAGCCCCCAAGTAAATATCCTCTCAGAAAGGAGCCTTTCTCATGCCCTTAACTCAGGTGAAGTGTATGATGATCAGGGAGAACTTGCTGAAGTTCAGCTTTGCAACTGGAGACAGCTGGAGAGACCTTTACTTGGATGCTAAGGAGAAATTCGGAAGTCACCATCTCTACCAGATCATCAGGATTCATTAGAGGACTGGAATTTCATGTTTTGGCTGTGGGATTCCCGTCCTTTCTTCCTGGATGTGTCAAGACCTAACAAGGGCCTGGTCTCAGAGCAGGCTGAGCTAGCAGAGAATTCTGCGGGATGGCCTGGCTTTGGCACGGCCTTCACCTTTGTGCCGTGCTCCTGGAGTGTATGCATATATGCACACTTGTGTTGCCTTCCTTTTCTGTGCTGGCAGCTGCTGAATGTTGGTTTTTATGTTTAAGAAATATGTATTGAAGTGCCAAATAAATGTTTAAGTGTCTGGAATTGTCTGCTGCCTGCCCTCGGCCTCTCTTCTGTTCTGTGCATCAGTACCTGTGTGTGTCTCCTTTGTGTGCCTTGGAGTTCAGGAGGATTCACAACAATGACACAAACTGTGTCAAGGACTAGATTGCAGAGCAATTATGTGTGAAAATATGGTTCTGTGGTCCTAGGCCCCCTGTAACAAAGAGGTCATTGGAGCAGTTTAGAAATTTCATGAAAATCTATGTTAAGCACAGAAAGACTTGCACCTTGTTGGTGGTCTGTCCACATATTCCAAACCTAGGAGACAAACTCTTGCTGTTAGAGAGAACTCACTACATCTACTTCTCTCACCAGTGAATGAATGAAACTAGGCAGTGATTTTGTGAAAAGTACTGTACGTTTTAATTCCTTTGTGGCTAAAATTCTCTACTTCCTCCTGGAGCTGTTCCAGTCAAGCCAGCTGCACTTGCAGCATTTATCTCTGTAAACCATTCATTCTTGTTTTAAGGAAAGCATACAGCAGTAGATGACATTTTGTTCAAATCCATCCTTTTTGTAGCAGAGATGGTCTAAGCTATACTAAGCTGAATAAATTCTGTGTACAAGGAGTCATTTTTGCTTTGCAGTTATGGCTTGTCATTTATCTTTCTAAGTCATGTTCTCCTATACTGTCCTCCTGAATTAGCTTGCTGCTGCAAGTTAAGCTGTTACTCTTCTGCTTTTCTTTTAAGAAACCCATGTATGTACACATGTGCATCACCTTACCACATGATTATTTTTTTTTCTTTACAAATAGAAGGTAGTCACCAAGTTTCATATTGCTCGTTTGCTGGCATGTGTGGATATAGTTGAAGCAAATAGGTCTCAGCACTATTTTTCTTACCTTTCATGCCAAGGTTTGCAGCATGAGAGGCCTCAGTTTTCTGATGTGATTGTGTTTAATCTAGGAGGTTGTCTCAGGGTGTACTAGAAGCCTATTACAAACATACAGACTTAAGATTATGGGAAGCATCCTGACAAAGTTGGAACTGGTAGTAGCTCCAGAACTTGAATCTTCTTGATTATTCTGTACAATGGATTTTTCTGTGGCACAGCACAGGGGCTGGTCTGGTTACTCTAACTTTATTTAACATGTTTGCATCCTTTTGCAAACAAAGGCTGGACTTGAGGAGACTAATCTGTGAGGTTTGAGCTGTTCCCAGGGTTAAATCCAAACCAATGAAGTGATGGCTGCCTAGATTGTGCCTCTGACTTGCTTTAGTCTCGAGATTTGCCAGTCGCCTATAGGCATTTACTGTTCCTTTCTTTCTCTGATAATACTCCACAAACTATGTGATACCCTTGCTACCTGGATAACTAGACAGAACTCTTGCATTTAGTTCCTGAAAGTGTAATGGATTGCATTGGGTGTTTTAGTATCTTGAGGCAGAAATCTGTCCTTCCTCTATACTTTACTAGAAGGACTCCTTTAGCTTTTGTGCTTTTTGTGTAACTAAAGTGCAGATGCCATAATCTGTTGATTTATAATTTATACTTTATGAACCCACGGAAGAAAAAGTGAAGGCTAAAACCTAAAGTTAGTCAGCGAAACACTGGCTCTTTCAGAGCTCAGTGATTCTTATCCAATCTGCCTTTCCTCCTTATCGGATTAAATGGAGAATGGAGCTGAAATGGCTTTTCTCTGGCCATCTGCCTCTGCAGGCTCCTCTGGCACACAAGGAGCTTGGATGTATTAGCAAAGAAAGAGCCAATGTCTGCTTAAAGACAGCACCTCCTTGAACTCTGCCAGGAATAGAAACGTGAGTCGCCCTTATTCATTGACACCCTCTAGCCCCTTGTGTTTTGTAGACTCTGATGGTACAAGGGAAAGACAAAGACTGTGACTTCTATTTTTAGCTCAACAAAAGTTGTTCAGCCTCGTAGGTACTTTCTGGATGGGGTTCTCCAGCCTTCTTCTGAAATAACTTCTGGGTTTGTGTTCATGTAGCTCTTGGTGCTTATCATACTTAAAAGTAGCGAAGAGTGGTGATACCTCGGAACCTGTAGATCAGCGTGCATTTCTTAAGCAGCAAGGAGATTAGGAAAGCAATGTATAAATACTCTTTTTACGTGACTAGACCTTTGTTATCTGATTGCAGCTTTCCTAAACTAAAGCTAGGTAATTACCCTTGAAGTCTACCTGAGAGCTACCGGGTGAGTACAGTGTCAGCGCTAAGCAATGTCAGCCCAGTCCATCAAAATGCATGGCTAGAAGCAACAGCTACACTGTGTAATTGCATTTGCTGTTTAACACAGCTATGGAGTTTTCTGTGCTCACTCCTATCAGTCCAACACCTAATCTTGACTTCAAAAGTTCTTTTAAATGGAATAACTTAATGATCCTTTTTGTTAAAATATGAGCCTGATTTCTATTTTGAGTTTGCCTATCTTCATTCTAGCCATTGAATTTTGGTTTTCTTGTGTCTGCCAGGGTGAAGCACTTAACAGTTTTATTCCCCATGTAACTGCTTATGGATTGTGATTGAGGGTTTACTTGTTCAGCAAATGTCCTGGTTGATAAACTGTAAGAGTTGAGTTTCTGAAGTTTTTTGTTATAAGATATATTTTCTGGTTTAATTTTTATGGCTCTTACCTGAAACCTGTACAATTATTTATTTTCAATTATGGCATTTTAACTGGTAACAATTACTCCAGCAGTGGTCATGCCAATTAACAATGTAGAGTGTATAAATAACATATTTCTCTTTGGTTACTTTCCTCATTACACACTGAGGACCACAGTAGCCCCTTGGCCCCTGTGCTGTGTTGAAAGCCCATCTTCAGGTAATTATTGATGATTACTCACAAGACTCATGAAACTGTTTTTTTCTATGATAATCCTCTATCCCATTGTGAAGATGGGGCATGGGGATGATATGGTTAACAATGCAAAAAAGCTTGTTAGACTCGATGATTTAATGTTTGCTAAGCACTCCAAGAAAGGAATATGAATGTTCTAATGAGTGGTCCATGTTCTGGGCATTACAAGAAAAGATGCACATTGCTGGATTTACCTTACTGCATATAAAAAGCTTTAATCTCTGCCTGTGCTTCCTGTTGCCCCTGACTTTGATCTGGTTTCTGCTTTGCAGGCTGACAGCTGAAGAGGTAGAATCTCTGGAGGCAGATGCAACCAACCGCTGGCAAGGAGTCTGTATTAGCAGAGCATCTCCCACACCCTCAGACTCTGCGGCCACTGTGAAGTCGCTGATAAAATCCTTTGACTTAGGATGCTCAGGTATTTGAACATTGGATTTTGCAGTCCAAAAATTTTCTAGCAGTGAGCAGGTAATTTGTGCTGTTTTGTGCTGCCTTTTGCTTCTTGATGGCTATTATTTGTCAGTGTTTGGTACATAAATACTATCTGTGGAATGTCTCTATACCAGTGGTTCCCTGTTCTGACAAAAGGAAGATAGTTGGGTTTGAAATGCAAATGTTTCCACGTTTTTTCCTTGCAGGTAGCACTGGACAAAATATCACAGTTCACAAGGTCCCCAGGAGCCCTCTCAGTGGAATTCCAGTGAGGACAGCCCCAGCAGCTGCTGTTTCCCCCATGCAGGTACAAGGAGCTCTTTCTATCCTTGTAGTTTTAAAATGGGTAGATGCAGTGCTTGCTGCAGCATGACGTAGATGCAGCATGCCAACATGCATGTGTTGGCAAGGGGAAGGGGAAACTTACCTGTTTATTTGCTATAAAACATCAAATGCTCTAGTACTAACAAAAAGGATCAAAGTAAGTTTGTCTTTGACTTCAACTGTAGAGGTCTCAGTGAGCGGATGTGAACTTTTTGGAATAGAATTCTGAACTCTAATCACTGTTGACCAGAAAATAGGTTCGATTATTTGGAGTGAGTTACAAGAAACATCGAACTAAACTAGGTAGCTGACATGTGAGTTGGGAGATGTGGGGTAATAAGTTTCTAAGATGTATGCTCCCAGTTATCCAGTTAGTTCATATAGGGCTGAGTGAAGAGCTCTTACAGTTTGTCTTTTTTTAATTTCCTGCTGAAGCATAACTACTCTGGCATGTAGTACTTACGTCACTGCACCAGTGAGTTAACTTTGCTAGCAATTTTGAAATCCATGGTGCAGTGTTGTTGGAAATACTGCTTTTGTGAATGGTGGAGGAGCAAATGCACTCTGCTTCCTGATTTCTGCACATGCTGAAGGTGGCAAATGATCAGACTGCTGACCTCTGTAGACGAGAGAAGACACTGTATGTGTTTTGACTGGGTCATCACTGGATTTACAACAGGATATTCCCCTCTGAATCTGGGTAAAAAACAGTTGCAAGGCTGGGGTGTTTAGGTGAGCGTTCAGAAGAATGAGATGACTTTGAAACACTACCTAACAAATGTGTGAGCACATTTCCTTCAAAGAATCAGCAAAGGAAGTTTGAAGAATGAGATTAACCAGAGGTCTGGGAGCCTTCTGTTAGTGCCTGGCTGGGGGGCTCTTAGTGCTAGAAACTGGTGCTGGGGCTGCAGAGACAAGAACCCTTCTGACTTCTTATCTGGGGTCCTGGGGACAGAGGCAGGGTTAGGAACAGGCATTCTTACTTAGGGTTTGTGACACTAGATTATGTTTGGCAATAGAAAAAGTGGTGCAAATAGAAATGTGAAATAGTTCAGGAATCAATAAATTACCAGCAAAAAATATTGTCCCTTTGTACTTTTATTTTTCACAACCATTTATCCAGCTCTAGGTACAGCTGATGCAGAAACCTTTCCACAACGTATCTCTCCACCTGCTTTCTGATCTTGAGATAGCAGAAACATCTCTTCTTTCTGCTTGTCTATTTAAGCATCATGGCTAGTATTTTTTTTAATTATCTTTTGTGTGTGTGTTTGTTTCACAGAGACATTCTGTTTATAATAATGCCAAGCCAGCCAGCAAGGGTGTTAGCAGACAGACAGATCTTTCAGACCTTCCACTTGCAGGTAAATTTCAGTAAATGTACAAATGTTGCCTCTTTTTACCAGCAATAACTTGTCATTAACCGTTGGCCTCTGCCTGGGCCGTTTTTCCTCTTCTCGTACGGTCGAAGAGAACATGAAAAAGTGTCTTCAGAGTATTTGATTTAGAGAGCTTATTAATTTTGCTGTGTTTCCATTCCCATCTTGATTGTAGCCTTAGAAAACTGAAGAATAGCTGATTTATTACGGTTTGCCAACATAAACTTGCCTCCTTTATTCCAAAGTATCCGTGGCACCTCTCTAATCCATGCTGTGGAACTGGAGAGGATTGGATTTTGTTCAACATGTATGTATTTGGAATCAGTCCAAAGCACTGTCTTTTCAGGGTTTATTTGTTTTTAAATTGAGCTTCATTTAAAATACATCAAACATTTCAGATACCAATGTGACTGTTCTAGGAGCAGTTATATTTGGGCTTGAAATAATTTATTTTGAGACTTCTCAAGAGATCTGTTTGTTTTTATTTCACACTTTGCTTTTGTTCTCTTGTCATTTAATATTCTCTTCTACCAGTGTTTGTTTCCCATTTTCTCTAGGGCCCTTTATTTTGGTTATCTAGTCCTGAATGTAGTTGTTGCATTGGAATCAAAGCTAGTAACAACAGATTATTGAATTTTTAAGGAAAGATGAAATATTATATTCCTGTAATGAAACTGCAGGGAGGGACAAAAAAAAAAAATCAGTCACAACTTCGTTTGGATTATCTGCAATACTTTGCTAGTACAAGAGAGAAATTAGAGCCTGTCTTCATTTTTAGACTCTTCAGATAATCTGCTAAACTTCCCCTTCCATAGTTCAAAGATGAAGAGATACTGGATCTGAACAGCAAAAGAGGTTATGGGGAGGTGGCAGCATAAACAAATAACCTCTTGTCTGTGCTACTGGTTTCTCCTGCAGGAATAAATGCTAAGAAAGCAGAAGTTATCAGCCATGGATAATTACTGTTATTACCCATAGACAATTGTTCTGTGAAAATCTGTTGAAACCAACAGATATTTTATTAGCCATTGTATGGTAAAAATTTATGGTTGCTTATCTAACAAGTTCCTGTATTTACAGCTTCTCTTTGTACCTGGGTTTAATTTAGTGCCAATAATCCATAGCAAAGGCTTATTCATTATGCAGTTGTAATAGCTCTGGTTCCAATCAAAATAATCCTAGAAGGCAGTTGATCCAAGCCCTATGCAAACAACACTGAATTAAAAAATATCCCCAAGGAAATTCAGAGTGAACTAGTCTCCATAATAATAATCTTCTGGCTGATTCCATCTGACCAGTATCACAGCAGGGTTCTGTGATGTCTTTAACATGACCCAAATGTTACATTGTTGGAGAGGAGAATGGATTACTTTGCAGAGGCAGCTGATCTTTGGCTGTGGCTGTATTTTCATTTAGAATCAGAGATTTACTGGGTCTGTCCTGGAGTTTCTAGCAGCCAGAAATAAATCAAGGAAAGTATATTACTCCTGCAAGTGTGATTCAAAGTACAAAACTGGATACTATTAATTCGAACCACTTCAGGCACTAGTATATAGTTCAATCCAGTAGCCACAAAGTTTCTTTCAATAGTGTAAATAGTGCTAACAAAATGGGAAGGGTGACCCTGACTGAGCAAGGTGTGTGCAATCCAGTGCAACAAAGCTCTGACAGCAACCAGGTTGTTGGAAAGGAGACAGTCTCCTGGCTCTGGATTCTGTTCTTTTCCATGTGAACTTCTTAATAGATAGGAACTTCGCAGCCCTTTGTGCTGTGGAAAGAAGGTACAGAAATGCCTATAGCTCTCAGCAGCTACAAACGCTGATTTAATGAAATTCAGGAGCCAAAGCAAGGGCAGCTGCGTGTCTGTTGGAAGGATGTATTTATCTGGCAACTGCTGATACACACACCCCAGTTACCGCTGAAAAGAAATTCAGGACTGATTCAGTAATATTAGCCTTTGTGAAGCTGAGAGAAGAAGGAATTCACACCTCTAGGTAATATGACATTAATTGATAATTAACATAGGGAGGTAACTGAGGAGGAGTAAAAGTTGTGTTCCACATTCATTTAGTTTCTGATAACAGCTCATAATGTGCTGGCCATAGATCTTGGCTTGTTGACAGTTTGTCTACAGAAAAGAAACAACCAACTATCCCTGTGTGGTACATTGCTCTGCTTCACGATTGATATGCATGGGGAGATAAGTTGATTTCTAGGATCTCTTTGGCTTCTCTTCAAACACCTATCAACATTGGATCCTATGGCTACTAATTTTGTTGGGTTTTATTTTATTTATATATATCTACGCATATATGAATACCATAAAATATAGAAATGCATCATATGCGTAATGAAAATCTGCTATGAATATGTTAAGACTTCCCAAAGTCCTGTTAGGGTGCCGAACATCATGTGGTAGTCAGTGCCTTCTACTGCGGCCTTGAGCTGGGTTGTGTCTGGGAGATGAGAGGCTTTCTTGTTACGAGTCTGCTAACAGCAGAAAAGAAATTATTGTACTAAGGCTGGTCAGTCGTCTTGTGAAAATATCTGGCGATCAGCTTTTGAACCTTTAAGACTGTAGATTTTGGTATTTCCCCTAATTCACCTGAGGCCCCTACCCCCCAGCAGGAGTATCAATCACAGGAAGCCAGGCGGTCTGTACTGTTGAAATCATCAAAGCCATTCCTTGTTATGATCACCTCTAATCTGCTCAAGGTTTCCTAGCCCCATGTGTGTTTAATGAACAAATGAGTACATTTGTTTAGAATCAAAACAACAGACTACATATTGTGTGCTGCGTGGCGGGACAGTGATTAATCAAATTCCTCAGACCGCAAAGTGACAGCTTTTTTTTTTAATTCCCACAGACCTTCTGAAGGGGAGAAATGAAGAGCTGAAACCAGACCATTACCTCCGTAAAAGCCCCTCCCTGGAATCCCTGAGCAAACCCCCTATGGCCTTCAGCAGCAGGATGCTTACCTCTACCCCCAGCAGCTTGAAACCCCAAAGCAAACTCAGGTAACAACTCCATTTCCTGGGAAAACAAGCACACTGGAAATATTTGACAGCATTACCTGGCCCCAAGATGAATGATTTAATACGGTGGACCCCTGTCTCCAGTGGAAACTGTGCTGGCTAGTCTGTCTGGTTCAGAATGACCAGGCTGTGTCAGGTCTAACTATAAAAATTCGGATTATAACAATCACAGTTATCTGTAAAATGAGCAATCATGACAAAATGAGGATAGCAAGTTTTCTGGTACTTTGAGGTCTAAGAGAAAGCTGGAAACAAAATTTTTTTTCTGTCTTAGAGGAAAACATACATATTTTCCTCTGATCTCTACCATTGTTTCAAACAGTAGAAGCAGCAGGGTGGAGACAGAGGTGTTTTGATTATTGGCCTTAACTGTCCTCTAGGCCTTGACTGCAATACAGCTTCCAGAATTTTCAGTTTATTGAATAATTTGTTCTGCAGGAGCTCAATTGAATGTGAATTTGCTATTACAGATTCTCTAGATAGTTTGGTTTGTTTTGCTTTTCAATTGTACACCCTAAGTCCTAGTTTTCAATGTGTAAAGCAAGGAGGTTACTTGAAAATTTAGTGAGCTGATGAAAATAATACTAAAAATGCCATCGAATATCCATAGGCTGCATTTTTTCAGCTCTTTGTACGCAACAATACCAGCTGGATTTGTCTCATCTAAAGGCAAATAGGGAATGCAAGCTTTTAAATCTGTTACAGTTTGGTTTCCATTTAGGTTCTGTGTTGCCATTGTGCTTTGTCATACAGATATTATTTACACACTGGTAAAAAATAAGAGACTTCCAGCATATTTATCGTCTTCTCCCTTATGCTTCCCTGGATTAGCGTGGAGAGAAAGGACCCACTGGCAGCCCTGGCTCGGGAGTATGGTGGTTCGAAAAGGAACGCTCTGTTGAAATGGTGCCAAAAGAAGACTGAAGGTTATCAGGTAAGAGAATAGACACCAATATGTGTGCAGTGAGCAGTGTCACGACGAAAAGATATGTGTATTTTATTCTGCTGATTTGTACATGTTTGTTTCTACTGGGTGTTGCCATCCTCTTCCTTCAAATTTCTTTAACACTGCAGTCTCCAATATTCGTTGTCTTAAGTAATTGATATACAAAACCCCAAATAATTTGCTGCTTAAAAGGTTGCTGATGGTGAGAAAGTGTGTATATGTGCAGCAGCTTCAGATTAGCATCCATTTTTGAAATTGCGTTCTAATTTTTTTTCTGTAGACTTCTGTGGGTGATGTGCTATTGTGAGAGTTTTTCATTGGTCATTTCAGTAAAACCAAAGAAATATTTCTTTGTGTGGCCTTGACCAAATTAAGTTTGCATCTTTGAGTCCCGCTCTTTCTAATCGGCTGCAGTTTAAGGGAGTTTTACAAAGCAAGTTTTGACTGCTTGAGAACATCCAGTTGATTTGCAGAGTGATTTTTCGCTGTTAAACCGACTTGATTTGTCAGTTCTTGTACAGCCATTGCTGTGCTTATCAAGCACTGGCTTGTGTTTGTGTGCAGCTGAGTTAGACCTTTGGTTCTGCTTGCAGCTGAGCTGTAGGAAGCAGTTCTAGGCAACAGTTCATCCTGTGATATATGCTGGGTGTTCAGGGTAGTTTTGGTTTGCTATAATGCTGAGATTTTTCTTTCTTAAGAATAATATTGTTTGTTACTTAGAGCAGAAGACAAAAGCAGTTATCACCACATGATATGCACCCTGGAGCAAGTCATTAGTAAAAGCAGAGTCCATCTTTTAAAGTCAATAATATATTTTTTTTTTCTTCACAACCCGCTCTTTATGAAGCATTAGCTGCAGGGGGCAGGAGTTTGGAAGGAAAGACAGTAGCTCTCCCTTTAAGTAAATTGATCTATAAAAGTTTGAGACATTTCTTAGCACTGGCATATTCATCTGGCTTGCACAAATTTCACAGGATGGGTATCAGAAAAAGCTCTTGATTTTAGATGTACCTTAGAAAGAATAAAGCCAGGACTAGCACTGAGCCTCCAGTCCTGTGATACTGCTTAGAAGGCTACAGCTCTGTCCCCTGAAGTTGTGTGCTCGCTGCTGTGTTGATTTATTTTATCTCATCTACTAAAATTCTCCTGGTCTTGAATTTGGAGGTGTGGGGGAACATTCCCATTCAATCCTCAGAAAATTTTTCATGAAATACAACTTTCCAAGTCTAACTTTTGTTAAGCCAGCAAGCGCATCGTTTGAGTAATGCTTTCTCCTGACAGTGTTGTCCTTTTTTATTTCAAATGGCACATATGGTTATCTTCCTTCACTTATCTTAAAACGGTCTAGCACAGAGTTCACTGTTAGAGGCATTATCTGAGAGTCTGTAGAGTCCTGCAATTTCCTCTCTCTGATTACACCCAAGCTGGACTATGTGTTTTGCTTTTAGAAATTTTGTGGCTTTGCAAACATAGAGGCCTGTCCTGATTCTGTAGGTACCAGACTGGCACCAAGAGTGACACGTATTCCCTCTGTGATAGAACAGAAAAGGAGGTTTGTTTTGCCAGGCTGAACCCAAGCGGTGGAGCTGTGTGTCAGATAGCCGGTCACCCAGGAGGTATGCACGGCAATCCCGGTCTGTTTGTTTTTCCTTTACTATTAGTCTCTGGAGGCAAGTATGTCTGTGCTTCGGAGGACAGTGGAAATCGTTGCTTTATATACGGCTGCTGGAGTGTTGTCGCTATGTGACTGTCCAGATGATGTTTCAGAAAAAGCTTTGTCGTTTCGGCTCCTGCTCTGAGGAGGCTCTTGTTCTGTGTGTGGCTGTCCTCTGCTGTTACTCTTTCTAAAGCAACAGAACGAGGCTTCAGCAGTTTTTGAGAACAAGCAGGTAAAACACTGACAAACTGTGTAATCCAGGAGAGTCTGAGAAGTTCAGGCTGTTGTGTGGTGGGGAGGCCTTATTACCTGGAGTGTAACACCTTGGGGCAGAAATTAAAGTCAGATGAACCAAAGAACAAACACTGTGTTGATTGATGGTGAGAGTCTTGCCTCTCTTTCTTCACTGCTTCATTTAGAGGCGTTATCTCCTGGTCATTCTTCCTCAGATTCTCATTCCCATTGCACTCTTTGCAGTACGTTCGCTAACTGTTCTTGAACTTGCTTTCCCCAGACCCTTGCACTCTTGCCATAAGGCTGATATTAAGCTCCGCAGGGAGTTTTTATCATTCTTGAGTACAAAGAACTGGAGTGGAGCAAAGAACGTCATCCCCCTTCCTGCCTCAGCCGCTGCAATGGTGGGAATGAGGCAACGAATTCTGCAGAGCAGAGCCCTGGTGATGTGCGTGGCTTCCATACATAATAGCCCTGTCTGTGAGGCATCATCTGTGCAAATCTCAGTATACTCTGTCATGTTCTTTCTAACATGAAGCCCAGAATGACAGATAACTTTGCATGCAAACCGTTTTCAGCTCAGTGACACAGTAGAATGAGAGAATAAAAGACTTGCTGCTTGGCTTCTAACTTCTTTTTCAGTAGCAAAATGTACTGCATTTGAGGCCTAGTGACAGTTCGTAATCTGAGCTGGTAAGGAAGAGGGAGATTCCTTTCCATTTAAATTATGAAAATAGGAGATTAATTAAACAGTATGAGCAAAATGGTTTAGAATAACTGATAACCCTTAGTAGCAGCTACTGCCCGTGTCCCAGATTCCCTGAGGAAAGCTGGATTAGTGACCTAGGCAAGTATCTGAGGTTAAGACCTAGGGACCAGCACACAAGGCTCCACTTTTTAAATGCTTTAATCCAGACGAAGCTTATGCTATAGATAGAAATTTACATCCTGCTTCTGGCAAATATCCTTGAGTTGTCTACAGTGGGAACATTTGGTGGCTTTGAACTTCAGCACGTTCCCCAGGAGGCAATGTCATAAAACAAGAGAAGAACACTGGAGGGAGTTGAGAGAAGTGCAACACCAATTAGTAGTGGCCTGGAGGGTTTTGTTTGGTTTTAAAGAAATGAAATTGAATGAGTGTACAGTGACTGAGGGGAAACAAGAAAGCATCTATGTTTCTGTAATGTGCTATGTCATTTTTAAGATCCCTATTTAAACAGTGATTTGATATTGAAAATATATGAATGCTAAGGAGACTAATTATTTAGGACATGAAAACAGAATTACTAGAATGAAAATAAGGTGGAAGTTCAGTTTAATGACTAGGAGAAAAGAATATGGAAGTGTGATTGCATGAACTGTGGCATAGTTGATCACACAATTTCAGTTGTCGTATTTCAGTGCCTAGTTGAATTATCTGACATTTTGGCCATCAATGTTGAATAACTGTGCAGGGGAGGTGTTAAAAAAGTAGTCTCAGCAGTGAAAAGAATTGTAGTGAAGTAAGGCTTTTTATAATTCAGTGTAAGAATTGTGCACAGGCACATGATCTTTTTTGCCAGGCATACATAGACCATTCCTCTGCTTCTCTGAATTTGTTGACATCATGGTGTATAATGGAGGGTGGGGAGATGACCAGACTTGAGAACTGCTTTTGTGGCTCTGGAAATCAACCACTTCAAGTCCTTTAAACCACAAAGCTTGCTAAGAGTAAGTTATTTGTGTTAAAATAGCTTTTTCTGTTGTCTTGTGTTGTTTGATTGGGGTTTTTTTTAAATCTTTTTTAAAAGGTTACGCATCATAGGAACAGTGTGAAGTAGAAGTTGGGTGCCTCTTCTCTAATAGGCTCTGTTCCCATGAGTCGTAACTCCTGCAAGCTGCTGAGAGTCATTCGTGTTGCATTATCACCTTCCATAATCATATCATTAGTGACTCTGGTGTTATTTAAGTGCCCTGGTTCTGTTTGCTCTCTGTGGAGACCATTTGTCAAGGGGCCAAACCTCTCTAGGTTGTCTATTACTATTCACAGATGTATTGTGAAAACATGGAACATCAAGAGGCACTTAACCCATGATCATTAGAACTGAGGATTATTGGTTTTGCCACATATTACCCTCTCCAGAGAGGGGAGGGAATTGCAGCCGTGTTAATGAATATGGTTTGCTTAATAGAAATATTTTAATGTTTTTTCCCAGCCGTTAGACATCCATCCTATGGCACGGAGAAAAAGATAATCCGAGACTGACTCTTTCTCCTCTGCTCAATCATGCTTATTCTTTTTATGCAAGTTATGTTTGGTTTAACAGGACCCATTTGGGATCCACTTGGTGAAGAACCACCATCTTATCTTGAGCAGAGAAATGCCGAATAGGAAGAGATGAGGAATGTGGAAAATAGCAGCTATACCTCTGAAGATTTTTTTTATTTCATACATTCCTGACCTGTGCGTTCAAGCCATTGCATTATATCATCTCCAGAGCAGTCTTTATGTAACTTTCATGTCATACACGTAGTTCCTGGAGAAAATAATTCCTTTTAATTATTCTGCATAAAATTCAGCAGTAACTACAAGCAAAGCTAGAAGAAAATGGTTTGTTTCCATGGCTCATTTGGAGTTATATGTCTTTGCTGTAGGTCCCAGGAACACTGTGCAGTTTTAGAAAATATGCTTAAGAGTATGTAGGAAATATTTTTAGGGCGATGCTCTCTGACATTGTATTGTTTAATCTAGATTAGCATAATACCATTATCTGTATGCCAAACCATTCTGAATATTTGCCTCAAAAGTTGTGAACTGCTTTTTGAAGCTTCCTTTTCTTAAAACATAGGATATTTCATCAAAGATAAGCTATTGGAAACTGCAGCCTGCAGAGTTTCCAGAAATACAGGTTGGCATTAAGAGGAGTCTAAATACTTCAACATTTGTCTTTGCCGTATATATTAATAAAAATGCCTTTCCTGTATAGTGCCTCAGCTATTCAAAAAGAAGGAAAAAACTCTACCCTGAAGTATTGCTGCTAATGTGGCTATTCCAGCCTTGAGAGACAGAAATTGGAAACAAATTACTTTTGAACATAACCTAAAAGTTAATAAATGTAATTCTGAATGCTTTTACTACTAGAAGAATAAAGCTGGTATATTGGAGTATGTGAAAGTTTGGGTGTCTGCATAGTACTGCGTTCTTCATATAGCGAAGATGCAAAAGCTTAGGGAGAAAAATAAAGGCCATTGCAGTATTTGCTGTTTGTCAAGTAATTATAGCAAGACACTGGTTGACTAGTGGTTTGGCAGTGAATATAATAAAAAGCTTTTTACCCTTTTGTATTCAGTTAAAACTGAGACTCATACTAACTTTTTGTTTATGAATTTGTGGCTTGCCTTTTCTCACAGGAATTTGCATTCCTTTTCTTTTTGCACTAGACAGTATTTCCTCCACATCCTCTTTGTTCTCAAGCCCTCCTCCATTATATTATCCCCTGCTTTTTTGCGTATTTTTTGGCTTGTTTGCTGACTGGATGAGATCCAGCACAGATTTAAATGTGGCCCAAAGATGTACAAATGCAGATGGGCTGATGAGGACACAAGGTGTTCCTTTTGGTGGCGTGGTCATGGGGCCAACGCGCTGTCCTTAGGGAGGTGGCCTCTCTCTGCTGTGAGGACAGTCAGCCAGGATCACAGGGGTTTGACTGCTGATCCATTAAGCAGGTACGTTCCTGGGCTGCACGTTGTGGGGACCTGTTTATAGGAGATCCAAAAGCTCCTTCATGGCCATTCGTACATCAACGCGTCTGTTTTTGATGGTTTCTTCCTTATTCTGGAAACTGAGGGTTATATTTAGAAACAAGAAGTCTGTTATTTCTTTGGATGTCATTAGTGTGGGTAGTTGACGTTATCCTGCTTAAGCAACTGCTGTCTCAATCTTTTCTAAGTCTCAACTAAGCGCTTTGCTTCACGTGTCAGTTATGCACCGTCTTGGACCACAGAGAGTGAACTGAGACTTTATTGCAGATATTACCACGATCCTCAGGGCTGGTGCTCAGGCTGTAGAGAATCAAAGAGCTGAAAACCCCAGAATCGACCCTCTCAACCTCTGAACCTGGGCAGAATACAATTCCTGGAGCTTGAATTGTAAAATAATCGGGCAAACGTTTCCTTTGACACTAACAAAACGGAGCGTAGCTTTAAAGCTTTGAGAATCCCAACACAGCTGTGCTCTGTCCTGAAGAAATACTGAGAACCCAACTGGTTCTTCATCACAAGATGTGCACTGGGGTAAGGGAGGGATTCTCTCACCCTTTTCTACATTACTTTTTGTGTTTGTGTCAACAAGTAGCATAAAACTGTTTCAATATGTTTCCAAATTGTATCAATGTCTCTCTAGTATATCAGCATTAGCCAGGCTTCTATCTAAATATATCTAAATATTTAACTAGTAAGTAAGCTGTGGCATTCCATCGTTCCGATTAACAGAGCAAGGGATGTTTCTGCTGAGGAAGCAGGAAAAAGCTCGTCTGTCTCAATATTCACCAGTGCCATTAAGGCAACAAGTTCTTCTCTGGCAAGCAATTACACTTACCCTCAAGTACGGTATGCTGGCATGTCCCTTTGGGTGTGAGAGGGTGCATGTGCTTACTGAGAGCTCTGCATCCACAGTTGTTGTAGCATTTTGACATTTAGAAGTAGGATTATATGTGCAACGGGTTTTTTCCGGGAAGTCATTAGTATATTCAGTGAGTTTCTGAGAAATGGGTGAAATTCATGGCTCTCTTTTTGTTCCTCTGATTTTTGCCAAAGAGGAGGGTGTTGACTTCAGAGAGGCTTTTCCTATCTATGCAAAAGTTGAAGGGAGTTTTGATGATAGCTATTGAGACAGAAGGGCTTATCCTGTGTTTAAATAAAAACTGACAATAAGTGGGTCAGGAATTTGCTCCTGGGTCTGCTTTGGACCATATTTGTGACTCTGGCAGACTTGCGTAATACTCTTGCATTGATTTCCCTAGCTGTTAAAATACAGATCCATCATGTCATTTCGTTGGATGATGACGAGTTTCAGCAGTATTTTGAAAGGTACTCAGATAAAAAAGGCAATCTTGAGAGTTTTTAATTAAAGAAAGTATGGGCTTAAGATTTCCAGATATTTTTTTTTTTCCCCAGAATAAATATTTTATTTTTCTAAATAAAAACACTTATGGTGGAATGTGTACATGCAGTTTCTCTCTATTTCCCAGCTGGAGCCAGGGTTGGGTCTGGAAAATAAATGCAGCAGCCAAATTGCGGCATGTTGGGAATAATCGGGTTGATTACCAATGTGCAAGCCCCCTTCACAGTGATGCCAATGCATCAACGTGCTCCTCCAGTGCAGCCAAATAACTTGAGCCAAGTTCTACCTTTTTTCACATAAAGGGCTTTATCCTGTAAACAAATACATGTCTCTTGATTGGAAGAATAAAATGAACGCCCATGCAGCTCTCTCATGTGTAACTTTCTATCCTGCTGGGTAATTTTAAAAATAGCATTTACATTCTATCCATCCCAAAGTCCAAGACGTTTTCCTTGCGTTGCCTGGATGCAATGACAATCGGGGAAAACACTGAATTGATTGGTCACCAGCTGGAACATCTCCAAACTCTGAATTTAACTGGGAGAGCGCTGAGCCCTGCTGCCTTTTCCATCAATATCCTTTGCTGTCCAGACCTCACCCCACCTTCTCTCCATCCTTTACTGTGAGCCTGCTGCAGCCTGCCCTCCGCCCAGGAATTCCAGGACACAGCTAATGTCTGAACTCCCAATATGGATAATTAGAAATAGCTGTGGGAGCAGCCAGTGTGCTCATTAGCGATTCCACGCCAGGGCTCTGGGCAGGAAGCAGCTGAGCTGCTGTCTTGGATGCAGAGGGAGGTGGTTCCTCCCCCCTCTCCCTCCCTTCTTCCCCGCAGCATCTGTGTGGTCCTTGGAGCTGCGCTGCTGCATCTCCGCTCCTGCAGCCTTGGGAATGAAGGAACACAGCCCAGCCTGTTTCTTCTCTGTGGTGTTCAGCAGTGATGTCATTTAGACGAGTTGGTGAGAAAGCTGATGGAAGTGTTAGCGGTGCAGCAAGCAGGGAGTTGGCTTTCAGCAGGTGAGCATAACAAATGTAATTTATGCTGAAAGAGATGCATAGCAAAAATAAGACATCATCCAAGTCTTACGGGGTTATTACAAGGAGGAGAACTAGTTAGTTCCTGGTCTTGCTGTGTAATCAGTCTCTCCCTCTCCAGATACAACTAACACTTGTTTTACCCACTTGCTGAATGTGGCAGTGGTGTAAATTACAGAGGTATCTGTCACACTTGATATTTATCTTTTGTCACCATTACCTCATCTCTGAAATGGCCCAGAGATACCCATAAAACTGCTTCTGCTTATACCAGCTCTCATTTGGACCTGGATGTTTGTGTAATAAAAAGCCATCTCCCTGTGAACTCAGCATTATACACTCTCTCTCTTTACACAAATGTAGGTGGCAAGAAGATGCTTGACTTACTGACATGGCTGGTAGAAACATTGGAAACAGGGATGATGGGGATAGAAACACAAATCAAATAGAGCTTTAAACAATTCTTATGGAGACTGCAGCTGCCTGAACCATTTGAACTAGGGATATTAATACAGCCTGGAGGGCAGAAGATCATTTGGCTTCTTTTGCAATCTTGGCTAGCCACTTAATCTCTATACAATAAGCAGTATTGCTGTTCCACAAGTTATTCTGGATTTTTGTAATCAAGAGGCGTTGCTTTATTGTGTATTCCATGTTGGAGAAAAAAAAAATTGTAAGAGAATTCAGAAAGGTTCCTGTAGTAGATTGACTAAATGTGATATGCAAATCACTTTAGATTTGCAGCTACCCATTGAAAATAGCTGTGTGCAATCGTCCAAGTCATCTGGGTGCACCCTGTAATTACAGAAGAATCCAGGCAGTCTTTAATTTTAGGCATTCATGCCTTTCATCCCTGTTAACTGGACCTGACCACACTTCCAATTCACTCATATTTCCAGTAGATTGCCCACATGTTTCATATCTTTGCCAGAGCATTTTAGATGAACTGAAGTGGTTTGTTTGCTCGAAGGAGCCCTTCTTCACTTGTGTTGCTTCTTTGGAAGTGTTTGGAACCTGCCTATCCAGAGCTCGAAGCTTACATGCATCCTTTGACAGAAGCTCTTGGGCTGAAGCCCACTAATGTGTTCCTCACCTATTAGGGTGTAATAGATCCAAATTAGATTTGCGGCTTCATGCAGCTATTGGTAACGATGGGTGGGTGGAGGGAGTCTTTGGGAGGTGCCTTTCAAGGTACCTTGGTCAAATTTTGCATAAGAAAGGTCAGAGTTCAGATTCACAGAGATTTGCTCATAAAAAGGAGGTTCCTGCTGAGATACGCGTCTACATATAACCACATAAAACCACTGAGCTGTGAGACTTTTGGTCTGTGGAGGAAATGTGGATCTCTGGTTTGTGATAAGGAGGAAGGACTGCAGAAAACAATTCCCTTTGGTTTGTTAAATATATTCGTTTTAACTAGTTCTGGTTTTAGTATTTCAGTTTATATTCCGTATGGGCTGAACCTCAATAATTAGCCACTCTGGCATGTTCCCGGTGTGCCGTTCCGTACCAATGACTTCTGAGAGGCAGGAGGGCAGGTTGGATGCTGAGGGGGAGGCTGGGGAGGATGATGCTAGGGTCATGTCTTCCACAGAGTTCCGGGCTAGCTTCAAGCTGATTCATGTCTATAATTCATGATTCTGGATCTTATAAAGAAAATTATGACTCAGAGAGCCATTGCTGCAGGCACAGTAACATCTGTATAGCGGGAATATCTTGTGTCAGTATTTTAACCTACTCAGGCTGTAATGAAGATGGTATGATGTCATTGTTGCTTTTTGCTGAAGAATTGGAGTCAAAGATCTAGTGAAATCTAATACAGTGGTTGTTTTTTCCTCAGACAAACAAGAAATTGTTTTTAGTGAGAACAGATCACGCAGATTTCCCTGTGTGTCTTTACCATGGCTCTGTTATCTGCAAGCAAAGGTCCTGGTCCTGGGGTGTGAGGCTGAGGTTAATGACTTACAGGTGTTTAATGTCTCAATTAATATCATAGATAATACATTTGCTCTCTAAATAACATTGCTTGGATTTTTTTTTTCACTTGTTTGCAAGACTTGGATCCAAGAATTACTGAAGATGACTGGCTGGACAGTGCTGTTGCAGATGTGAGGATTTCTGGACCTGGTTCTGATTTTATTGTAGACATTAGCACTTCTTATCTCTAGGTATTGTTAGATGGGAGGAGGAGAAGAGTGTAAGTATAGTTAAAACTCCAAAGTTGAGTAAAATTACCAAACTGATGCTGGGCTGGTGAAATACTGTGGGAAGGAAGAGTTTTTGTATCTCATGTCTCTCTCATAAGAGCATCATGAAAATAAGGGTAGGGTGTAATGTTCCCACACAAACATGGCTTGTCTGTTTGTCTAGTCCTGTTGCTTAACTAAGGCTTTGCTTGTTCCTGTTTCCATGGCCTTTGGCAGAGTAGGGGAACAACCTCCATTTTCCATTTCTATCACACAATATAAAACGAGAATATTGGCATTGGATAGTAGGCTATTTGCTGATAAAGTATATTGGCCTCAGTAAAAACACTTCTGTAATTTGGCAGTCAGTCTTTTCCCACTAACTGCGGATTGATAAATAGTAATTTGTTTGAAATGCCAAGAAAGCAGAGTAATTCAGCTTCAGACAATTCCATAACACAAACTTGGACTTTCGTGGTGCGACTTTATGGATCAGACAAAGCCAAGGCAGCTTTCAGAGCAAAATATTTTTTCTTGTAATGGTATTCAGCCACTACGTCGCTTTTCTTTTATCTCTGTTGACAGATGTTAATAGGGCAAACCAGAATGTGGTGGCTGGTGTGGTAATGTCTGCTGCTGATGGCCTGCTTTCTGAGCCCATTAGGTTTGTACATTTATTACAGCCAGAGTGTTTTAACCTGAAATACTCTGTACTGCTTCAATTTGAGTCATGTTCGGTTATGGACATTTATTGCTAATCTGAAATCCTGTCTAACTGGACAAAGTCCAGGTTGGACAACTAATCAGCGAGGCATTGTAAGTGAAGAACATATGGTAAAATACTTCCTGTCTGGCTTTTAGTGCGTCTGCATTAGCTTTTGTATGAGAGTAAAAGCTTTGTCTTTCGGGGAATCTGGAAAGAAACCGGAAAATAGCTAAATAAATAAAACGAAGTGGCAGAGTCTGAGTCGGAGTTCAGCGCCCGGGACGTGGCTGGTGAGGATGATCTGAGGGTAGCTCCACACCTGCCGCAGTGTGACAGATGGTGCAGCACCAGCATTTCCTGCAGCCTTCTGTGCTCTGGGAGCTGTTACTTTTCTAAGCAATACCACTCACTTCACGGTTTGTTTTCAGCCGGTATTTGGCACTACCGCTGCTACTACAGTGGCAAAACTCAGCCATGAGGATTCCTCACTGTGCTGGTGTGGTCAGCACAAACAAGGGCGTTAGGAAGGTCAGTGTGTTCACAGAATCACAACGGGGCCACAAGCGTGTGTCAAACTATGGCTGCGCATCGCCAGAGCATCCCTGTGGGGAAACCCCGAGTGCACCCTGCACTCCCTGCAATCCTTGTATTTTAAAGGAGTTCTTTACAGATGGGCTGATTTTTAAAAGCCAGTTTCTGTTTCTGTAATCCACCTGTTGAGCACAGTATGTTCTGGACTTCAGTCTAGCCGGTAAATAATTAAAAAGTCCTTCAGTTGTCATGAGTAGGGAAACTGGGTTTCCCCTGTGCACCTGAGTGTGCTCTTGTAATAAGTTATGCGACCTGCAAAGGAGAATCCCACCACTTAGCAACAAGGAGAAGGAAGATGGTTTTTGGCCATTTAAACTCCCAGCCATGTTAGACTATTCCTTTCAAAGTGTTTCCTTTTCACTGTCCTCCTGTTGGAGCTGGCAGTGGTGGGAGTGTCGCTACAGACAAATCAGATTTTTGTATGAATAGCTCAGCTCTAAGGTTTCAGTTGGATGTTTATTAATACATCCATGACCCCTGAAACATTGCTTCCTCAAGCACATGCAGCCTTGTTGTAATGTTAGGAAAGACGTGAAGACAAGGTTTAAATGTTTCTGTTTGTTTCTATTCTGTAAGGATCTTGTATAGTACTTGTTACCAGTGATGCAGCGGTGTTTATTTGCTGGTGACTAAACAGGAGAGTGAGCATCGGGAAACCTCTGTTCTCAACTACTTGTTTTGTGAATTAGGGTAGATGGTGAAATTCTGTATCTCAGACTTCCCATTCTTTATCTACCTTTTGTTAAGTGCTCTGTGATGTGCACATGAAAGATGCTGCATTGTTAAAGAACATGAGAATGCAGACATGGATTCATGCAAATGCCTGCACACTGGGCACATCTGCCCAGCTCTGGGAAAGATGCCCATTCAGCTGGTGCTGGTGCCAAGTTTGAGCCTCCCTGTCACATACAAGTAAGCGCATTCTTTATTTAGGGCTTGAGGAATATGTTAGTATTTCATCAGTTTGATATCCCTCTTGATAAGAGGCTGAATCAAATAATGATTACATATTCTCATTAAAGCATGTATCTGCTGTGTAATATCAGGAGGATAACAGTGGTCAAATACACTGATTACACTGCCTCGTCATAAAACCATCCCTAGTTACGCATCCTGAGACAAGGAAGCATGAAATCAGTTACAAAACACCATTTTAAAGTATCACTGACTTCTGTTGTAGGTGCTGGAGAAATCATATTTCTGCCATTCTGTAATTGAAAAGGACAAGATAGAGTCCTTCTTGCCAGCACGGGAAAACTGCAGCTGCAGCATGTGCTGCACATGGTGTTTCTCACCTTCTAGAAAGCACTGGAAAGTCTCTCTGTTTGGGGCCTGCTGTGAAAAGCATTTAATTCCCTAATAATCCCATATCCAGGACTTTGAAACTTGTCATCCTACTTGGTGTCTTTTGATTTCCTATGAAAAAGATGATGATAATGGAAAATGTAAACCTATGTTCCTTTAATACTCTGAGGTTTTGTTTCATGACTGCATAAAAACTACTGCTCGTAGATTGTTGTTGTTGTGTAGCACTGTTCAGGGATGGCTCCTGTTTTCTGTTACAGAATATCGATATTACCAACTTCAGCAGCAGCTGGAGTGATGGGCTGGCCTTCTGTGCTCTCCTGCACACGTATTTGCCTGCACATATTCCTTACCAGGAGCTCAACAGCCAGGATAAAGTAAGTTTTGTTGTACCTACTCCTACACAATCTGCAGAATTCACAGTGAACATTATTCATTTTGATGGATGTGTGCTGGAGACAGAGTGTTGCAAGATCTTCATACAGAATAAGTAGATGGGAGCAACGGTAAAAGACAAGTGTCAGTTGAGAACTTACAAAGCAAACTGGACGAAGAGGGGAAGGAAACCACCAGTGAGCTCCCAGAGAGGAAATGCAGGGACCACTGGATAAAGAGTGATAAGATGCCTGAGTTCAGTGAGTTAATGTACTAGATTTACTTCAAACAGCTAGTATTTATTACAATGAAAATTATAATATTTATAGGAGTGCCTTATACGTTAGTTAATGCCTCTTCAAAAACTTTTCACTCAATGAAGACAAACTCAGTGGGGTTTTTTTGCCCAGTCATAGTCAGTTTCACAAAAACCTTGGTCAAAAACAGAGGGCTATAGCTTGGTCAAAAGTAGACAAGCTGTTCGAAGACAAAGAACTTGTGAGTATAATTTTCTAATACAAAAAAGTGTCTTTATGAAAGTATTGAATCTTGTGTTTTTCAGTTTTCAAATATATCTGCTCATTTAAACTTACTGACTAACCAGATGCAAGGTAGGGTTCAGGAATCAAATTTTGATGATAACCCTTTTGAACCTTTGTGTTATTTTTACAGAAGAGAAATCTGCTGTTAGCATTTCAAGCTGCTGAAAGCGTAGGCATCAAACCCAGCCTGGTGAGTTACGTACTTTTAGCATGAGAAGATTTACTGCAAACACCATTCCAAAGTCTTTGTTGCCATGTGGCCAGTCAGTGGTGGATTCGCCATCCCTGGAGGGGTTTAAGAGATGTGTAGATGAGGTTCTCAGGGCCATGGGTTAGTGCCAGGGTTGGGTTAATGGTTGGACTCAATGATCTTGACGGTCTCTTCCAACCAAATGATTCTGTGATTCTGTGAAAATGTTCATGTAGTGCTAGGGAAGGCAGCACCACCATCTCTGAAAGTTCATAGTGTTAGGAGAACTTCCAGAAGGAGTTTGTAGATTCACAGAATTAATATAATTTGAAGGAATTTCTGGAGGCCACCTAGTATTGAAATGAGAGTATTGATTATGTCCTCATCTTGGAAGCCTATTCCAGGTGATTCCTATCTTCATGGGTAGACCTGTGTGTTAGGCTATTTCATTTCCTTTTGTTTTAACATTTTAAGAAACAGAAGAATAATTTGCTTGTTAAACTGCTTAAAATGCATTTTCTAAAATCAACAACATGATGACAAGGAAGAGAAGTTTAATATGAAAGAAAAATATTACAAGGTTTGTGAGCTAAATACAGAACCAAAGACATGCAAAGAAGCAGCAATTTGAATAAAATGAAGTTACATGGAGAATTGATCTTTGCAGAGAGAAGAAATCTTTTCAGGGTGTAAAATGCATATGGCTATTCAACCAGTCTGTTAACGAGTTTCAGAATTGCGCTAGGCCAGTAGATCGTTCTTGTGGACTTTTATATTGTGCATGTTTTTAAGGAGCTCTGGAATGGAAGCGGAAGCAGCATTCAATAGCCACAGCTACTCGGAGCACGCAGTGATGTTCCCAGTGCTGGCGCTTGACTAAGTTTCCGCCGTGTGTCTGTCTGTCCTCCGCAGGAACTCAGCGAGATGATGTACACAGACCGGCCAGACTGGCAGAGCGTGATGCAGTACGTCGCCCAGATTTACAAGTACTTTGAGACCTGAGATGCAGAGCAAGAGGTGGACAGAAGTGGGGAAGAGAACAAAGAATGCTACAGATGCACTCGATCACTTTAAAAATCCCCTTGCTCCTCTTCCACAGCCAACCTAAGCTCTTAGTTTGAAAGAAAGCGTATCCATAATTTTAATTGAATGTGGGACTGCAACCAAATATGCATTGCCCATCTATACAAACTAAATTAATCTCTAATTTTATTCCCACATGGAAATTGCAAAGCATTTTCGAACACACATGGGATATTTCTGAAGAGGATCCCTTGTACTAAACAGTGTTTGCCTCAAACCAGACTCCACCAACAGGAGACCTGCTACAAGATGAAGTTCTAAATCAATGTGGACTATGCTGGCACTCAAGGGAGGCTGGGAGATTAATATCAATACAAAAGCTCACAAAAATGCTCTTCTTGCCAAAACATGCTTAACTCATCCCAAATACTTGTTGTTTTCTTGCCTACATGTATTTTATAAGACATCGAACAGATGCAGATAAGTGTGTAGAACCTTAACCTGAGTTATTTTCACAGACCTGACCCAAGAACTATTCTTGTTTGCTTGTCTTAGCTTAACCAGCAGGATAATAACAAGATCATTTGTAACTCGGAAACCACGCTCTGTTCCATCACTAATGTATGAAAGAACTTCAAAAGTTGCTGTTAGGTGCTGGGACTCCATTTCAGATCAAACAGAAGTCATCTCCTTGAGGAAAAATAGCTTTATTTCTACAACTTTCTTACTTGATTATTATGGGAAGCCAGAGCTTGGTTTCCCAGCTGACTGTGCAGGCACAGTTATCACAGGAATTTTGCAAATGCAAGTTACTAGCTTTAGTTTGCAAGATGCCAGTAATCAGGTGGTGACTCTGAGCAATATGGTGACATCTCAGTAGTTCATATTTTTGTGGATTGAGTAACTTCTTCCCTGTTGATCCTGTATAATCAGCACAGATACATAATTGCTGTGTAGAGGCACAAATCTTGAGACAGCCTGTGCCCTGCTCAATAAAACGTAGTCCACAGGGCACTGTTACATGCTTGGAAGTGATGTTACCCTGTAAAGAAACTTAGTAATACATTAATACCAATGAAAGTTGCAACTTCGCAAGTTGCAAAGAATGTAACTGGAGCCCCTCTCTGTGTCTTGGAAATCTCTAAGGCGCCAGAGAACAGCTTTCCAGCTCAATAATACTGTTAGCAAAATGTCTGAAATACATTGTTTAATTTCCATTATACCATTTCTCTTCTTTCAGCTCGTGAAGTAGTTTTTCTGTTTGTTTCCAAGGATTGCAGGATCAAACGGACTGCTTAATTTGTTCTAGGAGCAGGTCTTGGCGAGCGTGCTTTGTACAGGGCCTCATAGAAGGCTGCCGAGCTGCTTTAGATTATGCTGGTGGAAAAAAGTTGTTGTTTAGTTGGCATATTTTAACCTTGTGACCAGGCCTGATGCTTTGTGAATGTTAATCATAGGGAGCTAGGGATCATTTCTGTCTTACAGAAGATAATAGTGTGTGCTCACCGCTCTTAACTCCTACAAAAAAGGCTCACGAAATAGAAACTAGCGATTCCACAGAAGAAACCTGGTTTTGGGTTTTTTTGGGCTTTGCAGGTGTTTGATCTCAGCCTCTGGCTTCCCCACAGCGCTTTGTTGTTTGTTTTGTTGTTTGGGTTTGTTGTGTTTTGGTTGATTGGTTTTAGTACTATTTAATTAGTAAACAACTTATTTCAGATTTTGCTTTTTTTGTGGCAAAATAAAGGATTAAGGGGTAGATGACAGTGGCCAAGGTCAGTGAGTGTACTGAATGGAAAGGAGGTTGGAGGAATGCAGTGTGTGCCTTTTTTTTTTTCCAAGAGAAGAAAAGCATCACTTGGTCATAGTTTTAGTCTGACTCTTCTTCTATTCCTTCACCCCCAGAAAAGTCTGATTCCAATGGTTTGAGAGTCTGTGTGATAGAAAGGGACAGTGGCACACACTCCAAGTGTCCTTGCACTCTGTGTCATCCTGTCCTGTGAGAAAGCGATTGTAAATGCTGTCCGGTTATTTCTTTGCAGGAGAATGCTTTCTAGATCAAATTAACCCTCCAGTATTTTTCAGCATACACTCCGCCATCCCTAGAGAACAGAGGATGAGCTGCTCTAAGTGTTCCCAGATATGAGTCTCCCGTTATGTGATAAGATGGAAGAGAAGAGGAGCTGCTGAGCAGAGTTCATTCAGGAAGGCGGCCGTGCTGCGGGGCTGTGGTGGATGCAGCCGGCGCTTCTCCCTTGGGGAATCCCTTGGCAGAGATCCCCGTTCTCTCCAACGGGCTGTAGTTCGAAGACGAGCAAAGTCAATGCAGAAAATTCCATATTCCTCGGTGGGCTTTGGATCGGGCACTTGCAGGGATGAGAAAAACTGTTTGAATTCCCAGCGTCTGGTAAACATTTCAAAGTCCGAGGGCTCCACTTGATCTAAAAGAGAATTATAATCTTAACCCTCTGGCCACTGCAAGTGTGTGTGTTCCATGTGACTGTTAGATGTCCACTCAATACGTATGTTATCTAGCATACCAGTATCATTTGCTTCAAGGGCTGTTCTGACATTTATTCTAATCTGTTTCTCCAAGACTAGCTCTAACCTTACAAATAATTCTATTTGATATAGCAGGGTTTTTTAAAGATTATTTTTGCAAAGCCATTTCTATGTGGCTTTTTCTCCTGTGCTCCCCAGTAGCATAGACCAAAAATTAATTCTACCCAATTTTAATAGTATATTTTAAAAAATTTCCTATCTAGGAATTAGAACAAAGAGCTGTCTGACGGTAAGGAAGAAGGTATTCAGTTTCACCATTTGCTCAGTGGTACTTTCTAGTCCTCAAACCTGAAAAACATCTCATTTTGAAATGCTGAGACTGAGAGATGCTCTTCCAGATTATTTTTTGAGATTAAGAATATAGTTTATTTGTTCGTTTAACTGTTACAACATTGCATATTTTTTCTTCTTTTGAAAGTTGCACAGTTACATTTCTAGACATGGATTTTCAGAAATTACTGTTGTTTTTTCGTTCTGCCTTAAAACTTGAATTTGTCCCACACAAGATTCTGCAGACTGGCCTGATTTTCAGAAAATCTACAGGCCCTTGTAGAACATCTCAGATTTTAACTGCAAAATCAAATTCAGGCTGCCTTTCAAATTAGACGTGTATGGTGTAATGTGTTGCGTCTGTAAGAGTTTGCCTAAACTGCCTCAATCCTTCCTCATTTTGCCTTTTAGGAATGCCAGGTCTTTCCCTGATGGAGGCATGACGTCCCCATGTCACCAAATGCTCCCTAAATATACAGTCACTCTTAAACATACCTGCACGTGATCGTATGTGTGTACGTGTGTAGTCTGTCAGGCTACAGGAAACCAAATAGCTGATTTTGGATGAGCACGTGAGAAGGATGGTCAGGACGGGGATTTCGGTGGAGTTCCACGGAGAGGTATCGCATCCTGTGACTGTTGCACTATGGCTGTTAGGAGACTGGAGTGTGAAAAGTATAGAGACTGGCTTCCAGAGTTTCTGGTGAGTTGTAGAAGGTACAAATTGTTTCGTGGCTTGGGAAGGTACAGGGGAGTTGAGAAACAAGCCCAGGGTCAGCCCTCTAAGAAGAGTTTTTTTCTAGAAAGGCTGATGAGCTGTTTCTGAAGGTACAGAGGGAAATGGAGTGGAGTGAAGGCCGGTGTGTGAGGAGAGGGGTGTGTATGGGACATGTATATCTGGGCCTTTGTGGACAGCAAAGAGCTTGAGAGTCCCTCCTGACTGTCTGGAGTGGCGTTTCTCTTCCGAGTACAGCCTGGGGTGGATCTCGGAAGCTGAGGAGGGAAGAGCACGGAGCTCGCTGGCTCTGCCAGGGTCCCCTTCCTGTGCCAGCGACACTCACGGGAATGCAAAGGGGACAAGGATTTCCCGGCTCTTCCTGTGCTGCAGCACAGCAGCCGTACTTGGCAGGCTGGTTTTTGCCTTATGGAGATTCTTTGGCTTCCTCTCAGTTGGGACATTTTTGGTTTTGTAATTTGAAGCAGTTTTTTACAGGTTTTCTCTATGATTTTTCTTGTTTTGTATGTGCAACCAGTTCTGTGCAAGTTTTCTGCCCAAACCAAATAAGTGCACATTGGCAAAATGACTGGTTCTTCCGTGTTGGATTCCTGACCTGGAACTCTTCAAAACCTATGTTTTGGCTTCACTGACTTTCCTCTCCCACTTCCTTGGCAATGAAGACATGTGTTGGCTCATCCAGTTGTAGGGGTTTTTTGTACCTCCCTCCTCTCTCTGTGCTTACGGTACCGGGTCTTGCAGCAGGAAGGTATCTGACGGGGCCAGCGGTTTGCAAAGCTGTGCCTTGTGTAACTGATAGAAGGCAGAGTCTGTATGGGATGAGATTATGCATTTCCCTGTCAGAAGAGGGCTTTTTGCCTAAAAAGACTCAGGGCACTGAGCATTAAGACGTTTTGAAACCCAGCAATAACTTCCACTATGCTAGACTAATGGTTTGTACCAACTCCAGTGCCATTTAGACTCACCCACCAATATGGTGTAGAATCCAGCTTCTAACTGAACTGCAACTGACATTTTTCTCAATGGATGGTCTCTACGTTTTTGACTTGCACGTGTGCCCAGTTCCACTGGGCAGTGCTGGACACAATGTTTTTATTGATTATTGGTTCAGGCTTGAGTTTGTTGTATGGGATAATGACCTCTAACAGTCAAGTACTTTTAGCTTTCTCTATTGGGTACAGATGTTACACCGTAATCTAATTTATACAAAGAGCACATTAGAATGTATATACTAGGCATTGCCAGATTTGGACATGCTAATATTTAAGGATTAACATTATTAAAATGTATGATGCAAAAATCTGTGTAATATTTCTAATAAATCTTTTTCTGTTTCTGATATTTGTTGCAATGGTTCTATTATCTACATAAAAAATGGATTTTTCTGCAGTTTTCTGGGAAGCAGAAGCTTCCAAAGATGCTGAGATCAAATTCCGGAATGCTTTTTACAGAGGCTGCTCTTATGTCCTGACAGTAGTGGCAATACTAGAACAATCACTGAGTCAGCAAAGAAAACACAAAAATAAAAGAAATGGCCATGCAAATCTCTTCAAGCCTCCCAGGTATGTTTGTTGTCCACTTGGGTACCTGAACCCTTGTGGGAAAAAGTTCTCATTTACATAATCCAAAGTACTTTGCCTTTCCCCACCTGAGTATCGTGTTTCAGCCCTGAATTTTTAATGCTGGGCTGATCCTTCCTTGTGGCGATGTCACAGGCAGAGCAATGTTGTTTGGATGATTTGTCTGATTGTGGGCAGCTTTGTCTCCTGGATGAAGTACAACCGACTGAAATGGCAAACTAGAGTCACAAATTTGTTCGTGCTGCTGCTGCGCTTTACTTTGAAAGTTTGCTGTAGCTCTCTTAGAAAGCACCAGGCTCAGTATTTGCACCTCGGTTGTCTTCTGCAAAGGAGTTCTCAGAACCAGCCCTGTCTCGCTCTCTGGAAATCTCAGCATCACCAGGATCACAGGCTTGTATTACGCTTCTGGTGTCAAGAGCAGGACTCTGAATACTTCAGTGGTTGTGTGACCTCGGAATAAGGCAGCTCATGTCTGTCTGTCTAAGTTCCCCATCCTTCGATGATCTGTTTTCAGCAGCAATTTTTTGATAGGCATAGACTTTTGAGTCCTGGGATGTGGAAAGGCAACAATCCTTTCTGCCCTACAGACCAGTGAGCAGAAATTGCATGTGACGAGTCTCAGTCCCGTTCTCTGTATGTAAAGAGATGAGAATCTCCTGAGATATCGCTGTCAGAGTTAATCTTGGTACAGTATGGAGATGCCAGCGCGTAGCAAGATACCTGTTACTGCAGCAACTTTAGTTCATGTTTGCTTTGGTTTCAAACAAATGATTAAAAGATATCTCTGTTTATTGACTCTTTAAAACCATATCCCCATAATCCTTGCTTGAACTGTAATTGCTACAAAACACAGTGTCGTGCTTTCAGACTGTGACTCAAAGCTTCAGCCAAACAACCACTCAAAAATATTTCTGCTGAAGTGGATCCACTGCTCTGCTGTTTGACTTCAGCAGGTTACCCTGGCTGTGCCGGTGCCTTTGCCATGGAAGTACATGCTGGGACACCAGCCGAAATTAACAGCCCAGCAATCAGGATCTATGTCTACAATTGGGAAGGGTGCAAGACAGTTCTTTGTCAGAATGTGCTCTATTCCATCCTTGGCAAATATTAGTGTCTGTGAATTCCCTTGTTGTCTTTCAGAAAATAGATTCTGCTTAGGAGCAATTGATTCCGAAGGCCTGCTGTCTCTCCCCGCCGGACTGGGTGTATCCATTACTGAAGTAAGCTGGTGGATGCTCACAGGCGGTGCTGTCTCAACTCTTTTCCAAATATCCTCCAGATGCTTTGATTTATTTTCTGGGAAAAGCTGGATTCTCTGTGGAGATTGTCAGTGAGTAATTTATGTGGATATGTTTGCAAGTGATTCAGCAAGAGGCTGAAAATGAGAATTGAGGCCAGTGTTTCCCCAGGATTATTTGTGGCTGGTTGTAGATGGGGTGAGATGACAAGATTCAGGATTGCTCTGCTGCTGAGTTTGGTTTCATTGCCAACATACTGACCAGCTTCCAGAGCCAGGCGAGCGTCTCACCCCATCTCCTCGGGCTGTATCTGCCAGTATCACCAGTGTACACAAAATAACGACTTGGTATCTCTCCTCTTTTTAGGCTGCAATAACTGTAGTGATGTTTGGGCAGAAGTCCGTGCAGGTGAGCATTAGTTGAGAAGCTGACTTGATTATCTGTGTGCTTGGAAGTTCTAAGCTATAATAGGTGGTAGAGAAGCATAAGCAATGCAAGTAGAATAAGAAGTCTTCCAGACGGAGACTTGGTGGGCTGCAAAGGTCAGAACCACGTGGCTGAAGTGTCACTGGTGCAGTTTTTCAAACACAGGCACAAACTCTGGGTAGCAGGACCCTGAAGTAAATGTCACCCAGAAAATACGGCAGTCGGATTATGGGGGCAATCAGTGGTTTTTATTGAGCATAGCAGGAAGAAAATCAAAGCTGTAAAATGCCAATGTGGGTAAACATCATTCTCATATCTAGAATGTGAACTGTTGTCCCTTCTTAAGTACATAGCAATGACCGAGGTTTTTGTCCTTACCCACACACCACGAGTTTAAGCTGGTTAAAGAGAAAGTAACAAGATTATAGAATTAACATGCGAGCAAGTGCTTTTCCTAACCTGCTGCACACAGCCAGCTGTACACCTTTTGTGCAAAACTCTGCTTTACCACTTCTCTTGGCTTGAAAAAAGAACACCTAGCTGTTCAAACCCTTGCTCCACCTTGATGTGCTGTAATTTTTATCTTCGCAGACAGCTCATTCTTTCTGTCTCACACTAAGCCACTCCCACACGCTAATCAAGGAGGCAAATGAACTTCTCAGGTTAGTGATTCAGCGCGACATACCCAACATTCTCCCGATAGGACCAAGCTCCTAGGAAGTGAGGCTACCACCATCGCTCTGCTTGGCCTTTTCAGTTACAAAACGTCTGTTCTTTTCCTTGCCAAAATGAAAACTGCAGCCAGGACGGTTCCAGTGAAAGCGGTGAGCGTGGCCTCTTGCTTATTTGTGATGCAGCTACCAGTATTCACACAACCCAACACATCTGAATAGCACAGCAATAGTAATAATAATATCATATGCATAGCTCAGCCCTTGAGAGCAATTGTTCTGCCGAGGCCCTGGAGAGCCATTCTGGGAAAGGGAGAGTTCAGTCTGAAGCTTGCAAATGGGTTAGTAATATTAATATTATTAATAATATTAATAATAAATAACATGCTATGGGATAGTGCAAACCAGGTTCCACATTCTTCCCCTTCAGCTGTGATCAAGACATTTCTTTCCTAGCTAGGGCATTTCTGAAAAAGTCTTGCAAGTGTGGAAACCACACTAACCCAGTTCTTGGGCTTTAAAGCTGTTGAGCACAAGGTTTACATATGGAGACTGGACAAAACAGAAAAATCTCATCTCTTTCTGATGGAGCAGTGCAATAGGGGCTGTAATAACGATATTGGGGTTCAAGCAGTTTTTGAGTGCAAAATCAGTATTTGCTGGCCAGAGTGGGGCAGGGAGGCTGGTCCCTTCCTCTGCATTGGCCAATTTGGATTTTTGGGGTGTGTTCTGCAGTTTTCCCTTTGTCACAGCTAAACTGCTCTTTAACCCCTGAGTAACCAGCATGGATCTGCCTGTGAAGGGAGGTCCAGGGTGGTTTTCAGAGCTCTAGCTGGAACCTAGGGCACCACAGGCCTATGGCTCCTCTATATGCTGTAGCTTTTCTCTGGTAGCTGGAGATAACCATAATAACAGTAACAACAGTTATTTACAAATCTTGGTTCCATCTTGCACTGAAAAAACAGGCTGAAGGTTTTGAGTTAAGTCCAGCTTTTCTCCAGCATAATGCTACAATCAGAGCAGTTGTTGCGCTGATTCAAGTCTTCTCATCACATTTCTTTGGAGCTCCAAATGTCACAGTTTTGCATAAAGCAAAAAGGCTTTGCCATTTGGGATAAGAGCTCGTTTCCCTGCTCTGTCAGCGTTTGGCAGGGAGCAAAATCACTTCTTGTTGCTGTGAAGTGTGAATTGGGAGGGAAGCTCAGAGTCAGCTTGCAGAGCAGGGACTTTGTTTTCTGAGGGGCATGAAGTTGTGCAGGTTTTGCCCGGGGAAGCCGCTGGAGCTGTGAATGAAGCAATCGCAGATTGTTTGAAGTGCAAACGGCATCGCTGTCCAGCCTCACCCTGGGCTTCCCGCTACTGATGTTGGCCTAGAAATGCAACCATGCTTCTTATTGATTTCTCTGAGGAAATTGGCTGTACCAGTTCCCCCACATAAACAACGCAACTGGGCCCAGTATCCACTGGGAGCCCCGTGCAGGTGAGACCTTGCAGCCGGGGCTCGGCACCGCGGGGCTTCGTACACTCTTGGCTTGAGCTGCGGCTTCCATTTAAAAGTACCGCTGGAAGAGGTACTTGGCTTGTCATCATAGAAGGTGGTTAGTAAATAAAAGCAAACACAGAGATGAATTAAAGATTTCTTCAAAATGGTATCTTTACACCCTTGTCTCTGCACAGCCAAAATCCTTCCTTTTTAATTTCGCTACTGTTTGTAGTTTATTTTTTTCAGTCTTGCGGTGACTTTTTTGCTTTGTAATGAAAGGTGCAAGATATAACCCACAATTTACAAAGAATTCACACACCTGCATTGTTACAAGATGAGTTCTTGCAGATAATTCAAGCACCAGTCTTAAATTCCAGGATAGTATACATTTATTACCTGGCAATGACCCTGGGGACTAGGAAGATCCAAGTTTGTTGATCTGCAATTTGCAATCTTACAGTACATTTTCTGGTTTGTTTTCCAAGGATTTTGCAGGCTGACTGAAGTCTCCAGTGTGGAAATAGTTTTCTCTGGAATTTCACTCTCTGCTTTCCTTTCCTAGTCTCTTCCAGAAAAAACGCCCACAGCGCTACTGTGGCAAACCTCACCTTTGGCCGTTCACCTCCATCATTGTTTTCTTCAGAGCTCATGTGGGATCTTTGACATGCTAATGCTCAGCACAGCAATGCAGGCAATAAATATTCAGGCAGAGGTTAGTACTCGTCTCACCTGCCTGCATACCAAGCTAGCCTGAAAAATTGCGTTCCCTTCACCGCACTTGCGTAGACTGCGTGTAGTTCGACCCGTCACTGGAAGCACAGCTTTGAAAAGGGCGTTTGTACCTGCTGCATGGCTTACAGGTTATATTGTGTCTTGGGCATCCTCCCTTGGCACTGGGTTCAGGACAAGCTCTGTCTTGTCCTGTGAAACAGCTCAAAAGTACTAATGAAGACTCGAGTGGTGATGGGGGTTTGGCTCATAGGGCTGTGCTGGCTCTGTCTGCCTCATGGCTCCTATGTAGCAAGTTGTAGCTGAGGTCTGCTGCCCTGACAGTCAGACAGGACCTGGTTCTTTGTGCACCTCCTGTCCACCTTGCAAATCCCTACTATCACTAGCTGGTCCCTTCACCGATGGTCCTTGCAGAGGAGACAAGCAGTGAAAAGAAGTTAGAAATACAAGTGCCTCCTGGGGAGACACATGTGGAGGCTTGTACGGAGGTGCACTGGTGAGGTCTGGACAGGGAGAGAACCTCTGAGCCTCCGTGGCCATAGAACGGCGCATGTCATGGCATGGGACTGTGCTTGCTCAGAAAGCCCTGGGGCTGCCTCTGCCTCCTCCTCATTGCCCAGTCTCCCCTCCCTATGGGCAGTTTGTGGACAGAGCTGCCTTTTTGCAGAGGGGCTGCCTGGCAGCTGCCTTGCTTGCCAAGCCAGCAGCAGCTGGGCTAATGCCCTCAGCACTCAGGAGCCAGTTCCACTCAGGACTGCAGCTCTCACTGGTTTCACAGTCATGATGACAGATGTGCCTGTAGCAGCAAGACAAATGAACTTTTCGTCTGGCATCCACCTTTTCTAATTTTTTTTCTCCCTGTTTTTGATATCCAGAAGATGTCTGTGTCCCTTTGAAGCAGAGCCACTCCCACTTCAGTGCTTGTTGCTCCTCTGTTTAATGTGCACTGAGATGGCAAATCTGGCTGCAGGACCAGCGAGAACATCCCAGCTGACTCGGGAGCTTTTCTTTGTGTTTATAGACTTGCCCCTGAGGGCGGTCTGGGCCCCCTGTTCAGTGTTCATGGAGAAATGTGTGTTAGTGGGGCTCTTCACCTGTTCTTTGTGGCTGGGCCAAGAGCACCGAAGGTGTCAAGATAGAGATTGCGAGGGAAGTCCTCTCAGGAGCCTGAGGCTGCGCAGAGGCACGGAGGCCTCACACAGCAGAGATCAGAGAGGGCTGCAGGAAACGCGTGGCCTCCGCAGAGGCAGCTCCGCTCCCCGGGGACGGCAGCGACAGAAGGAACGGCACGTACAAGGTTGGTGGGATTCTGCCAAACCACAGGGACACGGGCCGTGGCCACACCAGGGTGCCGATCCTGTCTCCCCCTGCATCGCCATTCATAGCGTGGGATCTGCTTAAATCTGTTCCTCTCTGAACAAAGGAGCCAGATTAGTTCTTACACTTGGAAGAAGCAGATTGGGGCTGGTGCTGTTTCCTACGTGAGTGTTGTGAGGCAAGTCCCTGGAGCGAAATAGAATCCAGGAAAATAATAGTAATGATGATTCATTTGTCTCTGACACCTTAGCATCCAACAGCACTCCAGTGACCTGTTGCCGTGTTATTATTACTCTCTGGTTCTTGAATGGATTCCACAAGTAGCAAGCTTTGTGCTATATTTACCTTGGTAGTGATGTGACTTCCTTGCTCCTTTACAGACTCCGTTATATAAATGTGCACATTATCACCTGCGGATTCTTCATCTTCAGAGGCCTAAGAGCTGATGAGTTTCCCAATGACTGCTCCAATGATCACTTTACAAGGCCAGCGCATTCGGACGGTGTTTAATGGTAGGGTGCACAATGCCATGTATTTTAAACCAGGGCTTGAAGAATGCAGCTGGAGGGCAGGGTTGGTGTCTCTGGCTGGAAATTGGCTCATCCTCCTCTTACTGCCAGCAGGATTTAACCGCATTTGGTACATCAGAGCTGAGCACACTTGTCCTCCACTCCATTTGCAGCTATGTTGTATTCAGAATAAGTTCAGCTGCATCAGTTAATGCCAAAATAAACCACTGCACCTTGGCAAAGGCTTTGCTGCTTTGGAGAACCATGAATCTCCATGTAATGCAAAATCCATAATATTTACAGTACCTTACTACCTGTTTCACAGAGAGACCTTGCCCAGCACAACCGATTCATCAGAATCTGACATAATGGTTTCTCTGTCCATGTCTGACTTGATAAACCACAATTTCCCCTGGCTCAGCCTGTAAAAAGTACTTCCATGATCACAAAAGCAGATCCTTTTCTAATAAAATGTATCCACTGCAAAAAGCTAATTATTGTTTCACCAAAGTGCTATAAAGCAGCATAAGGTTTTTGTTGGCACATGTTTTAGAACTAAGAAAACAATGCGTGTAAAAACCCTGATGTAAATCCATTGCTTTGGGGGAAAAAGTGCTTTTCCATGGTAGTTTACCACTGTTTACATGATTATAACAGGCCCTGCATGAGGGAAGCTACACTCACCCCAAAATAATAAATAAACCAAACCAGTGCAGGCAAGTCCAGGATCCAGCCGGTGCTGAGGAGGATGGAGCAGCCTGACATGGGGGATGTACCGGCAGCTCGGGGTTCTCAAAGCTCTGCTGTTCCTCTCAGTGCGGACACCGAATTTGGGGCCAGGAGTTCTGTGGTTGCTGTTAGAGCTGGCATGAGAATCGGTCTGTCCTTTGTGCCCTCAAAGTGCTTGGACAACACAAAGTGCAAAGGTGTTGGGGGAAGGGGTGACAACACTCCCCAACTGCAGATCCTTTTGTCTAAAAGGAGCAAAGGGAACCTTGCTCCATAATTTATACACAAGGATGCTTGAAAAAAATTGTTCCGTTCCATATAAATTAGGAGTTCTTCCTCATATCTGCCTGATCCAAAGCATTTCTAGCCAATGAGAGTGTTTCCATTTACACCGCATCCACAGAAAAAAGATTGATTCTATTTTTCCTGTGTGTTTTTGCTTGGCTTTAACTTTGGATCCCCAGAAAGATTCCCTTTCCACAGGATTTAATTTCCAACTTTGTTTTAAAAAAAAAAGGGGCAAATTATCTTACTTTCTGTTTGCTACAAGGAGGTTTGTTTTGCTTATTGCGTTTTTGCTTATTTTGTTTGTTTGGATTTTTTTTTTTTCTGCTTTAGTGCTGCTGGGTGCTACAAAACTGGTGTGAAGTTCAACCTCTGATCTGGTTGTGTTTTGGTGGTGAACACAATATAAAGCATGAAAGGTGTGATGAAACGGTAAGTAGTTATTAAATTCTATTTACCTTCCTATTCACTGCTGGTTTTAAGATCCACTAGACAACCCTTTCTTTGATGATTGCACCAGGTGTTAAATTTTTTCCAAGTTCCTTAGACCTATACTTAACAACTCTAGCCCTGTGAGTAATACTATTTGCTAATCATGGTATTTTGCCATTTTCTTGCATCAGGAAATATCACGTTGCGTGATAACTGTCCACAGCCCGAGTGGTCTCATGATTTCGGTGAAATCTTTTACTTTTGCTCAGCGCACTGGGCGGGGGGATTTTTCCCTGTGTGGCAATGCCGCCGGCGGTGACCAACGGGTGGTGGCAACATCTGAGCCCGGCTTGTCTTGGGCCGAAACGTTCGGGGGAAACTTTTAATTCCCCGTTTGGCAAAGTGTCCCCCACGCCGGGCTGCAGCCCATGGCCCCGAAAACACCCGGGGTGAGCACCCAGCCCGGGGGCAGCGGCGGGGGTGCTGTTCCGGGGCCGAGACCGGGGGGTGCTGTCCCAGGACCGGGAGATGCGGGGGTGCTGTCCCGGGGCCAGGCAGTGTGGGGGTGCCTGTCCCGGGGGTGCCGTCCCGGGGCCCGCCGGTTCTCGGCCAATCGGCTCGGCGCCGCGCACTCCCCGCCCCGCTCGCCCCATGTGCAGAAATAGCCCCGCCGCGGTCGGTAGCGGCTTTTCCGCGGGGAGCGGGGCGAGCGGGCGGGCGGCGGCGGAGCATCCCGGGCGGCGCAGCGGCGGGGCCGTCCCAGCCCGGCCCGGCCGGTCGCGCCCCGAGGT
>VWYH01009032.1:725900-872043 GCA_013399365.1 Pampusana beccarii
GGCAGCGGGGGGCCCGGGGTTCGCCGCGCCCCTCCGGCCCCCCAGGGCCCCGCAGCCGAGCGGGAGGCGGCGGTGAGCCCGGACATGGGTGTTTCTCTCCGGGAAGCGCTGCCCCGTGGCCTGTTGGTACCTGCGGACGGGCGCCCGGTGGAAAGTACCTTGTTCTCATGAACGGTTCTAGCTCCTCGCCCTGGGCTCTCGCCATGGACACTATGAAAACCACCTATATCGTGCTGGAACTGATCATCGCTGTGCTGTCTATCGCTGGCAACGTCCTGGTCTGCTGGGCCGTGGCCATCAACAGTACCCTGAAGAACGCCACCAACTATTTCCTGGTGTCCCTGGCAGTGGCTGATATCGCCGTGGGTTTGTTAGCCATCCCTTTCGCCATCACCATCAGCATTGGATTCCAGGTGGATTTTCACAGCTGCCTCTTCTTCGCCTGCTTCGTGCTGGTACTGACCCAAAGCTCCATTTTCAGCTTGCTGGCCGTGGCCATCGACAGGTACCTGGCTATTAAGATCCCACTGAGGTAAGCGACTGGAGTGGACACACGTAGCTACATTCCCTGACAGCCTAGACTGTGACCTTCCTTGCCTTTGAGTGCAGGAACATCTGGTCACTAGTGTTGCTATAAGAGGTTTGCTGCCCACAGGTGATGATGAAAATACCAGAGAGTTTGCACTCACTGCAGGACTGGGATCAAGTTTTCAGTATCCTGCCACTGACTTTAAAATACACCTTGAAGCTCAGTTTCTTTAGGATGTTTGTCTTGGGAGGATCAGTGGCATTTTTGTGAGGGGAGCTACGCATTGATGTAGTTGTGTGCTTTGGATAGTTGTAGCTAATCTATGTAGGTATTTATACAGCCCCCATTATTGTGGTGTCTGGGCATCTCTCAGGTGATTAAATACAGAGGCAATCCCTCTTTCTCTCACTTCCCAACGTGTTAGAGAAGCAGTTTTGCAGGCCGCTTGGTAAGAGCTCTTATCTCTTCCTGAGCTCAGGCCACAATACTTCAGAAAGGCTGAAAGTTATCTTAAGTAGATCTTAATATGGTTTTGTACGTAGTTTGCATTTTCAGCTATGACTACAGCCTAACTAAGCTGACTTCCAGTTTATAGAGGGACATAATGAATGAACTGAAAGCACAATTTGTTGCGTTTACAAATGCTGAAATTGTGTTTCAGTGCTTGTATACTACCTTTTCTTTCTGAGTGCTTACTGTGAGCAACTGCAGAGATCAGTAAATGTCGGAAGGTGACAGCTTTGTCCATCTGCTATAAAAGGAGAAGGGGAAAGGATTCATACCTCAGTTTTCAGAATTTTACAGTTTAGCATTTCATCCATGCACAGCATCAAAAGACATGTTTCCTTCTAATCCGTGGGACATCACAGTATACTTGGGAAAAATGTATTTGATCTGTTTTACAGGCACTTCACCAGTGAGCTGGTGCAGCAGCTTCCTTAAGCTTAAGTGCAGCAAATCCCCGGCTTTGCATCACAAATGCCCTGAGTCTGTTAGTCTCCATCTCCTTCGTGTCTCTGTTGTTCCTCCCTGAGAATCAGAAATTGATGGCACCCCTGGGGAGTCCAGAATGGCTCAGGGGACTGGTCAGGATTTGGCGTAGGGACCTCAGCTGAACTCTCTGAGTTGCAGCTGTCCTAGATTCTGCTCATCTCTGGTATCTCCCTTGCACTGGCAATGAATTCACCCTTAAATTACTTTAAAAGAAAAAAAAAACAACCCTTTGCTCTGTTCTGGCACCTTGCATCGGAGAACTCCCGTATGTTGGGCAAATATTAATTAGTCATCAGGCAGATGATAAAAAGTGGTAGTGGAAATGCGTGTACGCTGAGTGGCTGCGTGTGTCATCGGGGCTCGGAAATTCCACGGGATGTAGAGTAAGCGAGAGCCGAGCTGCAGCCCTCGCGGGCCCGGGGGACACAGCAGGTCGGTTGCTGCCAGCACCTCTGAGCTGCTCACCTGCCCGGCCACCCACCGGGGCTGGGACACACATTGGCTCTGGATAACGATTTGGTGCCTTTTCCGTTTGCTTGGGGCTCTCTCAGGCTGTGGGCCAGCGGCACAGCAGCGGCTACGGAAGCGGGTCGGATTTTTTTAAGTTTCAGTTTAATCACACCACCCACCACAAGCAAGCTGTTCAAGCACGGGCTGTTTGTTGTAACTCTTTTATTTTGTAACACAAGCTGCTTTTTGCAGCACTTGGCTGAGAAAGTTGAAGCTTGTGAGATCAGTTTCTACTCCGCTGGAATCCGAGGCGTGAGTCGCAGATCAGAAATGCTCTGAGGGGACCGTTTACGTGTTTGCAGAAGGGAAGTGGTTTTGCCAACTGACAAAATAGCAAGTATTTCCTCCACACTTTTTTTTTCCCCAATCCTGGTCTCTAGCAGGTTTGCTTGCCTCTCCGTTAGATCTATACACCTGTGTGGGACGAAATCCCAGGGCAGTTTGTGTTGCTTTGGGATTCTTTGCCAACGTTGCTTTCTCACCCTATCTTAGGCCAAATCTTTTATTCCGTTTGCACGAACATCTTTATTCCTATGAGCACTTTCTAGCTGGACACATAGAGCCCCTTCAGTGGTAAATGGAGATCCAGGTGTCCATCCATCCTAGGCTGGTCTGGAGTGTGAAGTTTAATCCAAACTTGGTCTTGGCACTGAGGCCCATTTCATTGCTCTCAGAGGTGACCAGTAAGTAAAACTCCTTTAAAAGGACAGGGGGTTCTCACTGCTGGGGTGCAGGGCAATGGGCAGGTCATTGCTTTGGCAACAGGAGGTTTAGGGGCTGGTACTGAAAGGCTGGTTTTATTTGTACAGCCAAGATCAAAAGAAGACAGAGGAGGTTATAAAACTATGCTCGCAAAACACTTTTCTACTGCACTAGGGTTTTCCAAGCAAGGGTCAGTTAGGGCTGTCTCATTAGCATCACTGTTCCCGAGATGCTCCCTAGTGCTGCTGGCAGCGAGGGGGGAGGAATTTGTCCCACCACCCGCTCCAGGTAGATTCATGTGCCATTTCTGGAAGGAGGTTGGGCCATGGAAAGGGAAAGGTCATAATTTTGTAGGAATGGCGACCTTAGGAAAAGTTTTTTTCACTAAAACTCTCATTCTGGAGACCAGTGCAGGGTCTGATAACAGGCCATGAAGTATTAAACATTTAAGAAACTGATTTGTACCCAGCCCCACATAGCAATTACAATAAACAGCACAGTTGTCGCAGAGCAAACAAGTGTCCCTCTCACATCCACCAGCTCCCTGTGGAAACCTCTGTAGCGACAGTGAGAACTGGGTATGCCATAGGATTTAATACTATTTCAGGGTTATTTAAGCACGCCCAGAGGCTGGACGGGCTGGGGTGCGCAGGAGACATTTGCGTTGCAGCCAGGCTGGTAATGGATTTTTCAGTTCTGCGGCTGAACCAAAAATCCCATGGGGAAGAGGGAAATTTTTTCAGTCAAACTGAAACAGCAATGTTTGGTCTTTTTAGTAAAACGAAGTGATCCCGACCAACCTGGCAGATTTTGTTTGAGTTGCTTAACCCTTCTGATGTTGCCGTGCTGCTTTTTGAAATGGAGGCACCCTCGCTGGAAAGGAACTGACAAATTCTCATCTGGACAATTGCAAAACAAAAATCTTATAACATTCAAAAATGGTGTTTTACAACCCTCCCTCTTCTGGCTAAAAATATTTGCTGAATTTGACCTGAAGCCACGAATTCTTTCTGTCCCTTGAAACTCTTGTTTGTTTGTTTTTGACAAATCCACTGCTTGTGGAGAAGCCCCCACTGTGCTGCCCAGTCCGTGCAGCTGCAGCTCTGAGCCCTTCCCCGGTCCTTTCTCCCCGGCCGACACACCAGGGCACACTTCTTGTCTTCAAACAGGCTCGGACCCTGCCTTGCTTCCCACTCCTCAGTGCTTCTGACCATGCGGCATCACCACCCGCGTCTGCCCGTCCCTCGGCCCCAGGTACCCGACACCATCCCTGCTCTGCCAGGCTGACCCCCCCTCCAAAGCTCACTCCCCCACAACGCTGCCTCCAAGCAGAAAATCAAAGCCGGGCAAGGGAGCGTCTTTCAGCAGCAGTAAATCCATCCCACGGTGTTTGGCACAAGAGCAGTGCGAGGCTTTTGCTCTCTGTCTTTCTCCAGGGCTGGATTTCACCCCGCAGTCCCGTAGCCGCGAGCCAGAGAAGATTTGTAGCTGGAATAAAGTATTTCCCTTTTATTTGCATTAACCAGAATTATTTGGTGTGGCTGATAATTGTAGGCATGGAGAGATGCCTGGAACAGATGTACCAGGAATTAGGGAGGGAGAAGAGCACTTGTATTTAGAGAGCAAAAGCAGAATGAAGCACGCTGTACGACATCGCACTGTGTGTGCCCCTGTCCGGCCGGCGGTCTCCTGCAGGCCGCTGAGCGCTGTGCTGCTGCTGCCCACCCAGCAAACACCCCCCGAGACCTGCAGAGGGAAAATCAGCCCAGACCCCCTGTGGCTTGAGCTGATCTGGTGCTTGTTCTTCTTCCCTGGATTTAGTTCTCTCCCGTCTTTGATTTTATCCCTAGCAGAAACACAGCACTAATGTTCCTGGGCAGCTTTGCCATGAACTAGAACCGGGTTATCCATGGCTGTGCCCTCTCCCTTTCTGCTCATTGCTGAGCCCTCACTGCCCCCGGCATCCAGAGCACCCGTGCTGGATCCCAACATGTTAATGGTGTTGCGTTCCCACAGGAGCTGCTGCCTCTCATCTTTGACATGATGAAGACAACAGCCCCGTTCCTTTCTGCTCTCCTCGTGGAGATAAATTCCATTTGGATCGTGGTTGCTCTTTTCTCATCCTTTTAGCTGCACAGTGTCCTTTCAAGAGGTGGGCTGGCTGATGCTTTACAGCCGCCTGCCCTCGCTGTGCCCTGCTGCAGAGGAGGGGCTTCCCTCTCCTCCGGCCAAGAACTGGTCCTGGATTCCTCTCAACCCCCAGTTTGTTCCTCAGCAAAGCCTTGGTCTTCACCTGCCATTTTCTGTGTGCCATCAATGACACGCAGAATTGCAGCTGCTCTTCCTTCTTCTGCCCTTGCTTCATTTCCTTTCTCAAGGGAAATCCTCGCCCTGCCCTTCATCTGGTTCATGTGCAGCTCACACACGTGGTGCCCGATCCCGAGACCTGAGCAGCGCGGGAGGCGTCGTTCTTCCGGAGCCGTGGGTGCTCTGCGCCTCTCACCCACCCGATGCCTGTGCCTGGCCAAGGGTACCGTCAATTAATAAACTTCACACGCAGCAAACATGCTGAGTGCTGCAGGCAGGGGGTTTGGTTCAGCAGCGGGGCTGTCACAGCTTTAAGGAAGTTCAGGTCAGTTGAGCTCAATTTGGGCAGAATGGGGGGGTTTGTGCTGCAGCCGGGGGCCGGCAGCACCCACTTGTCTTCCCAGGGCTGCTGCTTGCTCCGGGCTCTGGGTGCAGCCGACTTGGGATAAAGCACAATACAAACCAGCAATAATCACATATGTCCTCACGGCCATCAGCCGGAGGGGGAAATCACAGCTATTTTTAGTTGCGAGCAGCCTGGTTTCCTTAAAATGCCTGTCTCCAATTTTTGTATTTTTTCTCCACCTTGGGGGTCACTTCCCTCCCAAAAAAAGCAAAAATCCTGTCAGGAAGGGAATGAATTGTCTTTGAGACCTCAGCTCCTGCAGAAGCTGGGGGTAGGGGATGTCGGGGGTGACTGCAGTCTCGTTTCCAGGCTGTCGGCTGAGCCAGAACCCAGAGCATTGGGTTTAGGAGCTTTTTGCATTTTGGTCAGCTCAATCTATAAAAAATACAGGTTAATTCTTAGGTGGAAAAAAGGCGGCTTTTGAAGTCTAGCAGAATTTTACTCTAGAAGTAAGGCTTTTGGATTTCCCTGCGAAAAACAATGTCTTAAACCAAAACGTTTTGACAGTGGACTGTTTTATTTTGCAGTTAAAAGTTTTTGCTTTGTAATTATCGGGCTTGTTCTTGGGGTTTTTATGAATTTGGCTGTTTTCCATAGCAATGAGCACAGATTGCAAACCTGAGATTTTTAGGAGCGTTCTGCCCTGGCCCTTGGCTGTGCCGGGCAGGGGCTGCGTGGGGGTGTCTGGGCTCCTGTCGCTGTGTTACAGGCGGCTTTGGTCCTCAGGATGCCAGGAGTCAGCGGTGCCAGCTGTGCCTACAGATGTGTCAGCCCTCTCCCCTCCCCACCGGCTCTTGCAGCTTTGCGAAGTCTGATGAGCGGCTCAGGGAATTGGTACGTGCCAAAGCGCGGATTATCTCCCTGATCCTATGGATGACATCAGGCCTGGGCACGAGCCACAAATAACTTGCGAGAACATCGGTGGGTGTGTGTCTGGGCACTTACGCTCACCGTTCAGTGCCGTGTGGGCACCGTCGTGTCACCGAGCACCGTGACCTGAGCTGCTGGACCCGCAGGGGACAGGGGACAGAGCGCGGTCCCTGCAGGAGCAGCGGTGCAGACGGGTCGGTGCCACCGTGGCTGGGGCTCTGCCTGTACCCCCAGATCACACACTGTGCATCAGCTCTCCGAGCGGTGGGAGGGAGGATGCGAACGCCAGTGTGGGGCCAAAACTGAGCTCTCCTGCATTTCTCCTTCCCACATTCTTGGTTCTGCAAACCTGGTGCCCTTCAGCTGTCCCCTGCCCTGAGCCGATGCTGTGTGGTGCTGGCAGGGCTGAGGTGCCAGCCTGCGGATGGGTGTGCTGGGATAAACTGGGATAAACTGGGGTGAGGCGGGAGCTGGGGGCTGTGGGGGACAGCTGTCACCCTCCCAGCTGCTCTGCCTCTAGCCGGGAGGAGTTCACAGAAAGATGGGTATCTTGCTGAGAGGGTTTTGCACTTGATAGGTTAAGCTCATGAGCAGCAGGGCCTGGTGTGAAAACGCTGTATAACATGAACAAAGCAAGCCCTGGAGGAAGTTAAAGCCTTCTAGGCTTTAAATGCCTTTTAGTGATCCCACGAATGTGCAACCTGTGACCTCGCTGGTCGCTGCCTCCAGCAGGAACGCGACTCCCAGAGCACCGGGGGGAGCGGGCGGTTGTTCCTCCCCATGCAGTGCAGACAGGGGCCAGGCAGGGCCGGGTTCCTCAGCACCCAGGCCCAAAGCTCAGAGCAGCACCCACACATCGGCCCCCGCGTTAGAGACAAGGCTCGGACAGCCTCCGTCCCCCTGCGGGTGGGTGCGCAGGGGCTGAGCACCAGGAACACAGCGGGCAGCGGTGCTCCTGGCACCCAAAAACGGGGGGCGCTGAGCGATGCTCCTGCCCCTCCAAGTAACCCCGCGTGCCCACCTGTGCCGTGGGGGCTGGCGTGTTGGCAGCCACCGCCCGGCGGAAGGCCGGGAGAGCGAGCGGGGGACGCTGCTGCCGTCCCCTGCGCACAATAGGGACAGATGTGGGAGGAAGTGATTTGTCTGCAACTGGACAGGGACCGACGCAGATGTCCTGCTTCCTCGGCTGATACTGTAACCGCTAATCAGATTTCTCACTCTCACCGCCAACTCCTTCCTGGTTAAAAAGCACAGCTTTTCATTTTTTCTAATTTTTTTTTCTTCCTCCTCTCTAAGGTGCAATTTATGATTCATTTAAAATGTCCTGCCAGGATATTTCTGCTGGTACGCGGTCTCCATTCCGTGGCTGTGCATGGAGCAAACAGCACAGCAGCAATGGTGCTTATTTCACGCTGTCGTAGCTCCAATGAAAAAAAAAAAAAGCAAAATGCAAAGTACAGCTGCACGTAGATGACAAGGATGCAATGCTTGGCGGCCAAGCTGCTCTCTGCCCTTGTGAATCGAGGTGTCTGTGTATTTTCCTCCACACTTAAAATAGAAACGTATAAATTATCACTGCTTGTTTGTATCGGAGCACCTGCAGAGTCTGAGTTCTGCAAACACCGCTGCACATCCAGCAGCCTGGGCCCAGGGCAGAACGGGAGGGAAGCGGGAGAACCCCCTCTCCCCCATTCCTGCTCTCTGAGATAAATAATGTGGGAATAACAGTCTCCTTCGGGAATGTTTCCTCCAGGTTTCTGCTGGTTTCTTTCCCAAGCCTCATCACCCCAAATGCTGGATTACACCCAGCAGCACTTGTACACGGTAGCACCAGTGGGTCAGAGCCCTGCTGTAAAAGCGGCTGGACTTTCCTTGAAGTGTTTGACTTCCTGCAACCGGGACTGTGTGGCTGGGACACTGGTGGCCAGTGTATAGTCACGTACATCAGCAGAACAGAAACCTGAATGGCTCTGTGGTGGCAGCACTGCGGGGGCACTGGGTGGGAGCTGCGATAATTAGCTGCTTTATGATGATTACACCAGTAAAGAGGCTTTGCCTGGCGGTGTAAAAGGAACGAATGCATTGCCAGGTTATTTAATTTCAATAAATCATTTAAAAATACTCAGCTGTTATTTACATTAAAGCAACACTTGACGCCTCTGGGCAGAAACGTAGAGGAGATTCGATATTTGTTACACATTAATCCAGCAGACTTAGGTAAGTAAAGTTACTGTAATAGTTTTTTGCCTGATAATATTAAGCCTAAAAGAGAATGAAGGAGGGGTTTGCTGGAGCATTCAGAGCTGTGCAAATCTGTTGGTTCCTCACTGTCTGATCATGTTTTATAGAGCTTAGGAAAAAAGTTGACTCTCGCTTGTCTCACAGCCCGTGCCTGCTGTTCTTGGTGGTGGTTGATGATGGGATGCAGTTGTGTGCGGTGGCTCACTAACGAGACTCTTCCTGCCTTGATCTGGTAATAGTCCTGCATTCTTTATTTTTAAGCACATGCTTAACTTCCATTGAGGGCAATACAGGCAGTGTCCTGGCAAATAAGCCTATTAAGCTAATAAGAAGGTAATTGGTGAACAATTTTAGAGCACCAAACTGTGCCCTGTTTCACCTTGGCCTCTTCTGGCTGGTAGCTCAGCGACCAGCCGTGACCCTTCTCTGTAGTGGCAGCAGGGACCGCCATCGTCCCTGGGATCAGTGCCCTGAGCGGAGAGGTGGCGGGAGGTGTTTGTAGGGCATCCCTGTGAAATCGAGGAGTTAATCTACGGAGCGTGTTGCTCACTGTGAGTAACTGTCTCCACTTCAATGAGCAGCATCTCCTCCCTGTGCCGGCAGCCCTGCAGCTCTCCCCGCTGCTCAGCTCTGGCCCTTGCAGAGCCGCAGTGCAGCACGTTTTCCCACCTCCTCCTCCTCCTCGCAGAACAGGCCCCGGCTTAAATGTGATCCCGGCTGCAGCTCTGCTGTGTGCGCTGGGGAAGAGCGACACTCAAGTAAGCGTGCCACCATTACAGCCACTGGAAAATGAGGTGACTTAACTGGATTTGGAAACCTCCAAGCTGAGACTTATGTTTGCAGAAGAGTTCAGGAGAAGAGCAGATGGAAAAAGCCTTATTTGGGGTCATAACTTTTCAGCAAGGGACAGCAGTGAATGTCACCAACCTGGCACGGTGCGGTGGACACCGGCCCCAGCACAGCTGGGCTGCGGCGGCTTTTCCTTGTGTTCCTGCACACCCTGATCCAGACATGTAAAACTCTTAGCATTGGGTTTCTCTTTATGAACAATGGTCCATTTTGTGTCTTCCGGTCTTACCACAGTAGTTTTTTGGGATGTGACATGACTGAGGCAGCAGAGAAGCAACTGAAATGATCCGCTATGTGTGAATAGCACAAGCCAAGGAGCCGCGGGCTCCTCTTCCCCGTGCAGAGCTGTAGCAGCAGCTCCTGCAGCACTGGCTGAGCTTGGCCACCGTTGTAGCCTGAGACTCTGACTTTGCCAAGAGATCGGATTTCTGGGAACTTGCTCCAACTCAAATCTTAATGTTTTCAAGTCCCACAACCTCAGACCAGCTCCAGCTCCTGAAAACCTAACACAGGGTTTTGAAAGCAATGGGCTTGGCCTCACTGATGCCCCATCTGATAATTTCTTATCTTCTGAAGCAGTGAGACTCAGTAATAATGAGAGAAAAGCACAAGAGAAATCCCTCAAACCCCTCAGTGGCTGGACCTGCCCTTTAGACGTGTACCCTGCGGTCACAGTTCAGCATCTCCTAAACGCGGCAGCTGCTCCCGCATCCTCTCGGCCGGCCCTGCGCACAGCGGCTGTGCAGAAGGAGCCGAGGGCTCCCCCAGCCCTTCTTTGCTGCCCGGTTCGTGCTGGCAGACCCACCACTTACCCTCCTGTCTTCGTAGCTTGCAGGGGGAGAGGGACACGGGGCTCTCACGGAGGCAGCCGCAGTGTGATTCACAGGCACAGCTGCGGTTCTGTGGGAATAAAACCCTCCCCTGCCTCACGGGCCGGAAGAAAATCAGAACAAACGTTCTTAGGAAAGGAGGAGCAGGGTAGCCAAGCCAGAGTAAACAAGCACTAAGAGACGGGTGTGGGATGGGGGGACGCGTGTCAGCCAGCAGACGGGAGAGCACAGGAACGGGTTTCTCATGGTGTCTTTCTGGCAGTCGCTGGTTCTTCGTTTCTCCAAAGAGTGATCTGACTGACGCTTTGATGTTGGCATCTGTTCTGGTTGCACCCAAACCAGCTTCACTTTCGTGGCTTCAGGTTCCAGCTCCGTTTGTGTCTCTGAGCATCTGGGGGCTGGAGGGGCACCTTTGTTTTCGTGGCCATGGAGACACTCAGGCTGTGGGCTTAGGAAAGGTGTGGGGCAGCACATGGCTCTGCAGCCCTTGTCAACTTGTCCCGAGGCCACCGTGGAGCTTCTCTGCAACGCGTGTGAGAGCAGCAGGTGCCCAGGAAGGCTCAAAGTGGGGACATCAAATGGGGGAGAAGAGCCCAGTGTCCCTGGCTCCCAGCTCCACGTCTGGATGGAGACACAGACCCTAACTTGCAACTTTCCTAAGCAATCCATCATTAGCAATTGCTTTCAGATACTGGCTCAGAAAAGCCTTTCTTTTTTTTGTTACGCAGCCACAACAAGCTTGCGTGGGCTGCAGTCTGGCATGTGCAAGCCAGGAATTGTACTGTTTGGGAAACTGGCAGGATCTCTGATTTCCACACACGTGTACTTACTGCCCAGCTCAGTGCACGAGGTAGCACAGGGGGGGACATCGCATTACGGGACTGCTGCAAGCTCCAGTGCAAGCAGCATTGCTGCAGGTGCTAGAGCAGCACAAGCTGGCTGTGGTATAAAGGCTCTAAGTGTGTGGGGGTGCTGGTTAAGTCTTCAGCTACCCATCGCAGCATAGAATTGAGAGCCAGCATTGTCTCGGCTGAAATAAGGCAGCCCAGAAGTGCGTGTAGCCCAGCGACGTGCCCTGGCGTGCCCAATAATGGATGCTTAGAGCAAGAGAGTACGTTGGTGGTTACAGAGTGAGCCTTCCCCTTGTTCCTGCCCTCCTAGCCGTTGGTGGTTTAGGCTCATGGAATGATAAAGCCTTTCCTAAGACTCTAAGTCCTTTACCTCCTATTGAAGGATGTTCACAGCCAGGGGCAGCACTTGGCTCCTCTCAGGAATAGTAAGTGCATCACCTCCCCAAATCACAGAGCACAGGTGAGAATATTTTACCCCTCAGGTGATGAAAGGGGTGAGGTTCCCATGTGGGTGTGGGTGGGGCTTTTGTGGCGATAGCCAAGATGCTGATGACTTGAACTGCTGGGAAGTCACGGGTGCTCCTTCCTTTAATGGCTCTATCTTGGTTTTGCTCTTGACGCTGTAGGTACAACAGTCTGGTGACTGGCAAGCGAGCGAGAGGCCTCATCGCTGTGCTGTGGCTCCTGTCCTTTGGAATTGGACTGACTCCCCTTATGGGCTGGAATAAAGCCATGAGTGGCTGTCCCAACGCCACCAACGAGACAGGGGCTGACGCCAGGACACAGCACCACGGCTGCTTCATCTCGTGCCTCTTTGAGAACGTGGTAACGATGAGCTACATGGTGTACTTCAACTTCTTTGGCTGCGTGCTGCTTCCACTTGTTATCATGCTGGGAATCTACATTAAGATATTCATGGTCGCCTGCAAACAGTTACATCAGATGGAACTAATGAGCAACTCCAGGACCACCCTGCAGAAAGAGGTCCATGCAGCCAAGTCTCTGGCCATCATTGTAGGACTTTTTGCCTTCTGTTGGCTGCCCCTGCACATCTTGAACTGCATCACTCTCTTCCACGAGGACTTCTCCAAATCCAAGCCTGAGTGGGTGATGTATATGGCCATCATCCTCTCCCACGCCAACTCTGTCATCAACCCCATCATCTACGCTTACAGGATCAGGGATTTTCGCTACACCTTCCACAAGATCATTTCCAAGATCCTCTGTAAGACAGACGACTTCCCCAAGTGCAACACTGACAACAACCAGCACCTGACAGCCAACGACCTGAACTCTCCGGTAGCCTCTGTGTCCGTATGACCCCGCACGTCCTGCCCCGAGGACTCTGCACCCTGTCCCCGACACTACCCAGCCCTGTGCCTACGCGAACAGTTGGAGCTAACTCCTCCAGGAGTGCTCGGCGATGACCACTATGCAGTTATGCAGCTGTACTATTTTTTTTTTTTTAGATTTTATTTTTGTAATTAACACAGTGCCTCCTAGACGAATAACCTGAGTGGGGAGACTGAGCACAGCTCACCCCTGACTGTAATCCCAGGTTGTGTGGGTGCTGGTGAGCATGTTGGATAGGGTGCCTCAAAAAGATGGACCCACTTTCAAAGACATAGTGATTTCAAATTGGTTCCATCTTTTTGAAACACCCTGTAATTCCTTTCCAGGTCAGACATTGACTGTGGAAGACCCACGTGCTGGGGGTGTTTCCCTAATTGTGCTGCTCATGTCAAGTCCTAGGATCTTTATTTTAATTATTATTATTATTATTTTTTAATCTTTTGTTTCATTTAGGAGTAATAATTTTGTGTCTGGTTTTGTGTTGTTCTTTAAGTCCATACTTGACAGCACTTTGGTAATACCCTAATTATTCCATCAATTGTTTGATGCAGCTAGTATTCTCTGATGGGAAAAAGTCTTACTTAGCCCAGTTGCTGGTGTGAAACTGAATCTGCATTCCAGGCTCTGAGGGACGTGACCGTGTTGATGGGAAAAAAAGACCAGATCTGGCCAGCTATTTTTGGCCCCAATATGGAAGCCCTACTTACTGAAAGAGAAAACTTTTAGAGAAGAGTTGACTGAAGTTTTAGAACAGCAGTTTAGTTGCCTTTAAATCACTTTGGTCTCCAGGATTGTGCAGACCAATGCGACAGGTTTGATTTCAAATCTGTTTCCAGCTGTCAAAATGCAAAAGGCAGAAGTGCCCTAACGGTCTCAGCTGGTCTGATCCAGAGCCACTGAGGTTTGTGCAGACGCTCTCTTGGTGACATGATCTCTGCAATTAGATTTTTGCTCCAAGTCAGAACTTGACAGCCTTGCAGTGCTTTCAGAAGGGCAGGTTTTAGCTGTGATAGCCGGCTGCTGCAGCTCACCTACTTCCTAAAACTTGGTCTTGCTGGGCTTCCTCTGTAGCCCGGTAACCCCAGAAGCTGTGAGTGCTTTTATTTTATTTTTTCTTTTAATAGCGATTTTTTTTTTTTTTACTGTTTATTTTAATCCTGACCTGCATCCGTATCAAGAGATGGGAAGGGAGGTAATTTGCTTGAGAAGCTAGACTGCCTTGACTTGGGACTGGTTTTGGCCCAGCTCTTTGTGGAAGCAGCTCCTCTCGCAGATGGGCCGGCCCGGCCCAGCACAGAGCCCTGGCCCTTCACGAGGACAAAGCTCAGTCATTCATCAGCAGAACAGTCTTAATTTACACTGCGAGTTAATAACACTCTGCAACCGCAGCTCAGTAATTACCGCACCTGATTTAATATGTAACTGTGATATGCAAAACTAGGCAAAGGCAGAAAGAACAGCACATTGATTTCTGCAGGATGAGCTCCGCTTATCTGGCCAGCGTGCTAGCACGTGCACCCCTGTACGTGAACCGGTGTTCCCAGCATGGCCTTTGTTTCACAGCGCAGTTTCACTCCACAATGGAGAGGAACACGGAGGGGAGTCAGGGAAACACCGAGCAGCCGATGGTGGTGCAGACCCAGCTGTTCTTGCCTAGCTCAGACCTGCCGTCACCTTGTGGTCCTCTTACAGTCGGGACCCTTGCCCGAAGGTCCCAGCGTGGTGAAGTGATGCCACCTCCAAAGCACCCAGTGCCAGCAGCTTCGCCGCAACCGGTGAGAAGCTGGACTGCAGGGATGTGCATTAAACGTGGTTTTCAGTGGTTCCTCATGGAGAGAGGCAGACAGCGAGCAGCCTCAGAGCCAGGGGGCAGGGAAGGGAGTTTAAACACAGGCGCAGGTCCAGCGGGCAGACTGTGATACCTGGAGCAGTTTGTCCCTGATAAATTGTACTTGAATTATATAGAAAGCAGTTTTCTTTTTTTATTTTCTTTTTTTTTTTTTAAACTGCATTGCACTAGAAGGGCGGCAATAGAAGATCCCTAGAGTTTCATTTCTTCGGCATAAACGATGACAAATACGGTATAAAAGCAGCTGAAAATGAAGAAATCCTTTTCCTGCAGCATCTGCTGTGCCGGCTGGCATGACCTGCAGGTATGACCTGGGGCCCAGCACGCGGGCAGAGGCCGGCTCACCAGGAGTGGTGGATCTCATACCGCGTGTGTAGCAGCTCAGCTGTCAGAGCCAGCCCCAAACCTTGGTGAATCACCAGTAAGTTCCGAATGGGTTTGTACATGTTTATACAATGTCCAAATTTAGCTACAGCTCTGTGTCTCAGATACTGGCGTCTCCAAGAAGCAGCCGAATAGTTAAAAGTTACTGTCCCATGTGTTTCTCCTTTAACAGCCCCATTCAGCTTTGCTGCATCTGCCCTGGTCGTAGTCCAGCTAACACATGTAGCCACCTCCTGCCATTTGGGCAGGGTTTGACTCTCTCCTCCTTCTGTATTATCTTTGGCTGTGTTCCTTCAGTTAACCACGGCGGGAAACAAGCAGGATTTCACCTGCAGGTCTGGCAGTGTTGCGAAGTGGTTGCAAGCCACATTTATCCTTACAACAAAGAACGTCAAGTCTCCTCTCCAGCTGGCCGATTATGAACCAAACTCTGGACAGCACGAACAGACTGAAACGCAGCACTGAATGCAGAGAGAGCCGCTCCCAGAAGAGTTGTCCATGTGCGACAGCTCGCACTGCAGCTCAGCATCCACGATTGCTGCCTTTCATACGCCTCTTATGAGCCGGAGTTCCTGCAGACAGATGCGGTGTTCCCTTAGCACGACTGTGCCATGGGGTTGTTTCAGCCATTATTGACTATGGCCTGGGTCCCTGCGGTCTTTAGGCACATTAAGTGCCTTCGTGGATCTGAGCCTAAGTAATTTCAAGGAAAAATAAAAATAGGACACCTCTCCCCCCAAAAAAAACAAAGCTCTGAAGGTTTCTATAAAAATGTGAAGTAAAAATGGGAGAGGAACTTTCTGTAGCGAGTGCAGCTGTAGCCATTCAGCTATCACTCATTACTGCTCTGATGTACATAGGGTGGATGTGTTTTCCTCATGTTGCTCAGTTTTTGTATTTGCAGTAACTGTTATTTACATACAGAATGCTTAATTTACCACCTACACAACCTGGCTCAGCCTGTGCCCCATTATTTCTCGCGGCGTGTCATACGAGGCCACGCTGTACTCGAGGAGGAGCCCAGTCTCAGAGCACAGGCTGGGGTTCGCAGTGCTGGGAGGAGCTGGTTCCCAGCTCAGCGGCTGGCACTGCCTGACCGGGACAGCCTGGCCTTGCTGGCCAGCGTGAGAGGCTCAACTTCTCTGAAATGGGTCAGTTTAAACGCACAGCAGCCAGGGTGATGCTTCTAAAGATCTTGTATCACAGTGAGCACAGCAGAAGCACAGACCGCACAACACTACAGATCAGTTCAAACGTCTAGCAATCCCAAGAATAGCCTAAATAAATGAAACTGAAGTCAACACAGGCTTCTTAACATTTATTAATTAATCCATCAGTGCAAGGTTGCTAATTAATGTCATGCTTGGCTGCAGCACAGGAAGAAACTCACCGGCCATGATGAACATTTGACAGCCTTGTAGATACGAAAAATGCCAGTTACGCAGTCAGAAGGGTACACAGAAAGCACATCCACGTGTGATCCAAATCCTTCATCCTTCATCCTCTTCCTCGGCCAGTAAGATGCTTGTGAGCTGCTCCTCAGAGACAGTTAGTTCCTGGCAGGCTCCCATGGCCTGACTGAGGTAGACGGCAAGTATATGTTTGCACTGCAAATAATAGTGCAGCCAAGTTAGCAGCAGGAGCAAGGCAGGAATGTCAAGCCCTATGTGGAAGCCACAAAAATGCATCCTGACCAGAACGGGTCTAATGAAGCGCTCATCCCTCCCAGGAACGTGGTTCCCTCTGGCACACCAAGTTGTGCCAGGTCAGTTCTGCCATCAGGATAACGTAGTACGGGGACCTGACACACAAAGTGTTACTGGCTCCTGATGCCTTCCCCATAATTGCAGATGGGTTAGTTACCCTGAGCCCTTTCTCACTGGCACCAGGTGAACCGCGTCACTCCATCAGCCAGACTCCATGTGGCAGCCCCATTAGCAGCAATAGCCCTTGTTCCAAGAGACCAGGGATTATTAATCTCTGGAAAATCAGAACAGTAGTGGATAATTAAGACCAAAAGCCCTCCCTAGCCCTTGTAAGGCCCAGCTCCACCCAGATACCTGACTCCCAGAGGCCAGATCAAGCAGTGGGTCAGGCACAGCCTCTGTGGCCAACTCAACACTCAGGCATTTGCTCCCTTGGAGACCTCAGGCTGCTCAGGTTCAGGGAGCAGAGCACGACCTCCTCTCCTGTGCCCTGTCCGGCACAACTTACCAGAAGGCTCTCGCTCTTCTGCAACACAGTAAAACCAAAAGCGGGACACGTGCAGAAGTGGCAGGAACTGTAGCAGGTGTAGAGTTTGCCTGAGCTCCCAAGGACCTGAAAGAAAGGCAGAGAGAGCATTCAGTCACTTCTAATTTCTCTCACTCGGCCTGTATCTCGCCTGGTGTCCTCTCCACAGTCAAGGCACAGAACAGGTGAGCAGGTGCTGCAATACAAGTGTCCCTAAACACTGCATCGACCCTGCTAAGCCTGAAGCTCCTCAGCCTTCTCACAGTCTCTACACGCTCCTCTCCCCGTGGGCGAGGACGCACTCCTGTATGTGCAGCAGACCTCGGCTCCAGTGACTCGTCTGCTGCTCAAAAGCTCAGGAAAAGAGCAGGAGCGCACAGCTCCATCCCCTGACAGCAGCAGCAAGCACTCGCAGTGAGGCCTTCTCTAACCAGCTCCAGCGTCTGGAGGCTGCAAAGGCTCTTGCTGTTCTGCTCCCCAAACCAGCTGCAGCTAATGGAATCCATTTTCGTCTGAATAAACAAAGTTGAAGTCTCCAGAGAAGAAGCCTCCCTGCTCCATCTCTGGTTTGGGAACAGCACTGCCTCCTTTTCCCACATGCTGTTTTGCATGGTTTGTGGCACACAGACACCTAAATCCAAAATAAATACAATGAAGAGACCGTGGAGCTCTGCAGAGTGCTTCTCCCCGCCAGGACACCCCTGGCAATCCTAAATCGCTCCAGAGGAACATTATCCCTCCCGGTCCAAAGCTACATTTGCAAGGGGAACCTTCCCCTGCCCCCTGGAGCTCTCTCTGCACCCTCTGCCCAACAGGTACCGTCCACAACTTCCAGCTCTCACAGAAGTGCCTGTGCCTCACAATCCCCCTTAACTGCAGGCAGATTCAGGACACAAGACTCGCAATCCCATTTCAGGGTAAACCTTTCTTTTTTCAGTCTGGCCTTTACCCTGGGCCCTCCTTATACTCCAGGCTGTGTTTGTTTCACTTGTGATAAGTTTGTTTTTCTCTAGCCCCTTTGATTGTTTTTTTCCAAGATCAAGTATCCCAATGGTGCCTTTCCGGGGGGAAGACACAGACACTGCCGGATTTGGGCTGAGTTTAGTGCTCCCCTGTCCTGACCCAGATGGCACGAATGCAGCTTCTGCCTAATAAGGCAGAATCTAAAATCCAAAGGCCAAGAGAAAAAGGTGCCTCTGTTTCTGGCCACTGCAGCCAAGCCAGGCACTGAGAAGCTGGGAGATTTCCTTCCACCTCCCTCATCTCCAGGCGCTTGCTGGCTGCACAGCAAGGAAAAATCACCTTGGTGGCAGTGTCCCTGCCAGGAGTGCCAGCTGCGGCCCCACGGCAGCTACTGCTGCCACCAGCATACAGCCAGGCAGCCCCACAGTCTGTGCCAGGACACGATTCTCAAATCCTTCGTGGTGGGGCAGGCTGCCATACAGTTCTAGGAAGTTAATTTTAAAAAGACATAAAAAGAAAAATCCAACAAAAGTGCAGGATGTGAGCAATGCAGGTGACAATTGGCAGGAGGGCTAAAGCACTGCCTGTCCTCCTGCTTACTGGCTTCACTCCACAGCTCACAGCATCTCTGCAGCTCGGCCATAGCTAATAGGTGCCCCAACTGCCACCTTCTCACCACTTTACACTTCTACCAAACCCAGCACAGCTCCAGCAGCAGCCAGCATCCACCACCCCTGCAGCAGGGAAGACTGATTTATTCCGGACTCGGAGTTACATAGGTTGGCTTTAGTCTGTGGTGTAGGCAGGTGTTATACAAGCTCTTCTGGGATGATTAACAACCCTGAGGCAACATCAGCCTTTGAATACCCCACAAGTGCTACTCCTCTATTAAGTAGCAAGGGCATGAACGCCCAGGCATTAAAAGACAACTCACAGCCTTCACTTGACTGAGGGCCCTTTCCTCTCCCATCTCAGTTCCTGAGGGCGAGAGCTGCCCACACTACAGGCTGCAGTCCTCAGGCCTGTCTGAGCAGAGCCGCTTTCCCCTGAAGCAGGACCTGAGATGTGCTGGGCAATACAGAATGCAAACAGCATTTTAGCCTGTGAAGTATCAACATCTCGGATTTGGCTACGATGACCAAAAGGAACTTCACCATAGGATCAGCCTCACGGCCTCCATGACAACAGTTCCCTAGACTCAGCTGCAAGTGAAAGCACCACCTCACATTCCAGCTCAACCACATCTGGGTGCAAACAGCAGGTGAATGGGATGACTGTGCAGATGTTCCCCCACTCCCCACTGCACTGGGCATGCTTCTGTGCTGAGGGAGAAGGGCACACGGCTGGGATATGTGTGTATACCACATACACACACGCATGAAGAGCCAGTGACACTAGCCAGCTACTCTGAAGTGCAGCGTCCCACTCAGTGTTTCAGTTTCTATGGCCCTGGACTGTGTTTCTGTCACTGCTCCAGCCAGCAGCCCCAGAGGAGGCTCTGCTCTTCGTTTCTGCATCTCAGACAGCTGTGCCGAGGAAGAATTTCGCAATGGGACCAGCCTCACGCCCCCAGAGAAAATATCTCTGCAGATTCCTCTGTTAATGAACTCATCAGCATGGCCTTAATCACCAATCAAGCTCCACTAAAGCGGAATGCTGCTCAGAAGCACCCGTGCACTGCGGGCTGCCTGTGGGCTGGGAGGACGCAGGCACAGACCCTCAGTGATGTAGATCTCCGATCCTTGTGCTACAAGAGGATTTTGATCTTTAGGGCTAATTGAGCTCTTCTCCCCAAAATGCTATTTTGTGAAGATGTTTCTGTGATTCACACACTTGGCTACAGTGAACTAGAACAAAACCCACGGGCTTGGCCTGCATTGCTTCCTCCCAGGCAGCAAGGATCCTACTGCCAAGCAGAGGTCAAGAGCACTCAGGACACTGAGGATTTGGAGTGCAACAGGGAAAGAAATGTGATGGCAGATAACGCTCCATTGCGTACAGTTTGTCAGACGGAAGAACTGCCTTTGCCAGATAGGATGAAAGCAATAAGGCAAAATTAGCAATCCCTGGAAAACTTCCTTCTGATCATGACACCCACAAACACGTAAGAAATCGTCTCTGACTGGCTGAGAGCCGCAAAGAAATCGGCAGTGTACCATGCTGTTCTAATTCTGCTCTGTGGCTACTGCTCTTCAGTATCACTTCAGCAGTTTGTAAAACACTGATATTCTCTCCATGTTTATCCAAGTGCCCTTCCATGATATGCAAGTCAGGAATATCTTGGCTCACACGTCAACTGGAAACCACCAGAAAGTAAGACTGAAGAGAGGAAAAAACACATACCTGGTATGCAGTCCTTCCACTGGGCGACGTGACTCGGGTGACAGAACGCTGATCCACCAAATCCAACGCTGGCACAGCACATGAGCCAAATATGAACTTCAGCCTGAAAAAGAACATGTCTCTAATTAGGTCACACCGCAAAACGAGACCACCTGGCTTAGCCTTAATCCATAGGATTTAGCCCTATGGAGTCCAGAAGGCCTGTAGCCAAAGGTTCCCATTGCCTCCCAAAATTCCACCAGTTACAACCCCATTAATTACACCACCAAGCAATAATGTGCGTTTGTCCTTCTCAGCTTTGCTGGCTTTCACCAAGTGACCACAATCCCTGCCCCGTCCCACTGAGACAACCGCAGGACTCAGTCCTTAAGAACAGCCTCTACTCTGCCAACCATTTGAAGCTGCTTTTTTATTTTCCTAGAAGAACTTCCAGATTTCCAAGATGCTCCCAAACAGTCTCACGCCTCTTTGCAAAATCCCGCTCAGATTTAATTACAAGGCATTTTAAAGATTTTTTTCTTACACAGGACATTACATCTTATGTGTTTCTTCTTCAGCACTATGACCCAAACACTATTGGATGCTGTGCAAGGGTATATGAGAAGCTGTATATTAAATGCGGACATCTGTACCTTTAGCCTATTGTCCAGACAGCTCATACGTTTAAAAGTTATTCTAGACCTGTACATCCAACTGCTCTGAATGTGTTCCGAAGATCTCAGGGGCAACTCAGTTAACTTTACAGACCTTTTATCCACCGAGAAAGATCCGTGTAGTTCAGATTAGTTACAAGGGTAAAAAGCAACAAGCAAATCTGTAGTGATGAAAAGATAGTTGAAAACATGAACAGAACAGGAGAAAGCAGAGGAACTTTTCCAATTGCAGTGAGGACGCAAAGAGCCGAGGCAGAGCCCTGGCGTCCCCGCAGCACGGCTGACCTGCGCGGCTGACTCAATCTCATTGATAGCAAGCCAAGCAGACAGACTTATTCCAGGAAGACCAAAACTTCAGCTGCACAAACTCAGGGCAATAAGGACTGGCTTTATCCGAGGACCGAGAGGAGGTGGGTGGGGGAACACTCAACGTAAGACATTCCTTAATGATGAGGTTTAGGACTATAAGGGGCCTGAGTTTAATGAGTTTCAGCAACTCTTTCAAATTTAGAGAATTTTTTTTTTTTTCATGTATATAATTTGATCAGTCAAACAGGAAATAAGTAAGAGGAATACCCAAAGGAAATGCAAAGACTTCAGAGATTTGGAAGAGATTCAGAAATTGAATCAGAATACTTCTGAGTTGCTGGTCATGGAATTGATGGAAATCTGACTGCCAAGAGTTACCACCCAACCATTATTAAACTTAACAAGGGAATTTCTTTCCTCCTCTTTTCTTTTATGACAAGAAGGAAACAAAAAGTTACGAGACTTGTCAAATACAATCCCACCCTTCAAAGGCCACTGTGGTCCCAGAAGAGGGAGCCCGCAAGCATGCCTTTCCCAAGTGTTATGTTAGAGAACTTTAGACCAGAGGATACTAATGCCTGAAGGATTGCTGGTCATCTCCTCTCCTGGCAGGAACATAAAGTTAAAAAAGAATCTGAAAAGCGTTTCTCACTGTGATGGTGCCTTTTCTCTACCCTTGACACCAATTAGTGAGGGCTGCAGAAGTTGTGAAACTCTCTTCGGGTCTTCATTTCCACTACCAGCAAAAAAATGTAGCAACTGTGCATGCGAAACATCTACTGGTCAAAGATAGGAAAAAAATAGCAGTAGCATGATGAGAGCAGGTTATCAACTGCCCTTTAGCAGGACACTTGGGACAAGAACTGAAGCAGGTGACACTTACCCCAGCAGGAGGTCGTCAGGGACTGCAACACAAAGAAAACAAAGCTGATTTTGCTGAACTTCCCCACCGTGAGACACATCAACATCACAGGGAGGCCAGTGTCCCCCTAATGCAGCCCCAGAGGCCACCCAGGACAGTGCTCCAGCCACCAAAAAGCAACAAGGTGCAGCAAAATGATCTGCTATGGTAGTGCTGAGGCACTTACCAAGTACAGCAGTTAAATATACACTCAGAACCACAGGGATTAATTTTAAAAAGAAACGTGGAAGCTCAACTATACTTACTTTTATAATATCCTGCTTTTAAAAGCAAGCAAGAAACAGCATGTGGCCTCAATGTTTTACTCTGCCACTTTAAGAAGTTGGTTAAAAATATATATATTGGTTTCCCTGAAACTCTCTTGGCATGAGCTGAGAACTCTGGCATCAAAACTTTAAAAATGTTGTTCTTTTCCCAGCATAGTCTTGCAGGGCACCATTAGTTTATAGCTTTTAAAACAGCACACAGAAACATAAAGTCTTCACTTATTAGAATTTCTTGTTCGGATGGAAAATTACACTTAAGAAATTTAGTCTGTTTGTTGTAGCTAACAGCTGATGCTCTGATCAGTCAATCTGATCTTTGTCATCACCAGTGGGACACAGTGTACTATGTCTCTGTGTTCCACTGGAAGATCAAGACTTTTGACTTAAAAATCCTTTGTTCCAATAATTCAAAATATTTTCTATTGCTGTTGGTTTGACTTTCCAGCTTTATCATAACTTAATTATCTAAAGTGATGGATCAGTTTGTCTTTGCAGTTATGTTTTAGTGTCTTAGTACTATTTTGGTACTTCAAGAAGTATACCTTAAAAGGAATGTTGACCTTTTCTTTTTTTTTTTTTCCTAGTTTACAACGGGATTTATAAAGCTCTTTTTAAAAGTCAAATATAGATTTTGGATCTACCCTAACCTGACAGAAGCCATACTCCAAGTGTGCCAAAAAGCTGTCAAAGTTGTCACTCTGACGGTTTAGACATTAAGTCTCAGCTCATTTCCCACTCAAATGTAGTACTAAACCAGACCTCTCTGTACGCTTATTTGGTTGGTTTTAGTGCAGTTAAAATATTCCTTAAATAGATGCTTTCCTTAGGAACAACCATTCTGTGCTATGTATGAAGCAAACACAAACAGTAATATTCTTTCAGCACAGATTACAGAACTACATTAGCAATGCAGAGTGCAATTCAGGTAATTGTTCTTTACTAGCTGCTAGAATTGGCCAAGATTTAACTGCTGGCTTAGCTTGCTTCATTCAACCAACAGGGAAGTTGTTCTTCGCCCTGGAATCATCAACACACTCCCCTCTGCCGGACAGTGACGAAATAAGATAATTTTTATGAAGATTCCCCTTTCAACTCTAGTTTTGTGCTAGTGAGTCTATAAAGCCAGCCCAACAAATTGCATACCTACAAGGGTACAAATCATCATCCCTCAAGTGCAACCACCTGTACTTCAAGCTCTAAGCAAGCAGCACCGCCCTAGGTCCCACGTTCCAAAAAATATCTATCATGGTGTAATTTTTGGAAGGTCGTGACTTTCAGAAGGGGGTTGCTCCTCAGTACCTGTGCTTCAAACCCCTTTGTGTCCAGACAACTTGTATTAACTACAGCAATTAAATACACGCAGAATCACTGGGATCAATTTTAAAAAGAAACGTGGAAGCCCAAATATACTCACTTCTGTAATATTCTTCATTTAAAAGCACGCAAGAAAAGAAACATGGCCTCCACATCTTACTCTGCCAGTCCTGAAAGCGAAGGCCACCCCTCATGCGACAGTGTGGGCAGAAGATGCAAACAAGAGGCCAGCGCTCCTCACTGCTACCCAAGGGTGTGCCAGCGCGCAGCCCCAGCCGCTGGGACGGGTCCGTTTTCACTTTACCTACCGTGTGAGGTCTCTTGAAAGGCCTTTTTGATCTCTTTCAAAAGCTCTTCTGCAACTGCTGACAAGGTACTATCCATCTCATTGGCACTGGCCGTGACTGGAAGCAAGACAGATGAGGACAGGAGACGCTGGGAAACGATTCAGGTCACCACAGGTACCGTGAAGCAGGACAGTTTATCTGGGCAGTACTCTCATCTCAACGCTGCACCGGGGCCAAGGAGAGGGCATCCCCAGCACCTTTCGAGCGGTGTTTTTTACACTTTCTCGGAACAAAGGGTTTCTCAAAAGCGCACAGGTGTCTCGCAGTATAACCAGATGCCGCGGGAGGCGAGGGGCGCGATACAGCCGGCAGCAGGAGGATGCTCTGGCCTGGAGCCGCCCGGCGCTGGGCCAAGGCAGTTCCCGGCAGAGGAGGCCGCCCCGCGGGGTCTCTCAGGGAACGGCCGGCAGCTGCGAGGCCCCGGCAGCGGGAGTGAGGGCGGCTGTTCGTCCCTGACGGCGCCCGGAGGCTCCCCCAGCCCTGCGGAGCCTCGGCCGAGCCGCCGAGAGCCGCCGGGCCGGGCGCACCTGCGGCCGCGCAGGCGTGAGGCCGCGTCTCCATGGCAACAGGCGCCCTTTGCCCCGGTGACGCAAGTTCCGCATCACGTGGCGAGGGCGAGCTCTTAAAGGGCCCGCGCGGGGGGATGCTGCCGGCCGGGTTACCGGGGCTGTTGTGCCGTTTGGCCGCCCGGCGCTGCCCCGCGGGGCTGCGGCCGCTCCGCACCGCCTGGCGCGGCGGGGCCCGCGGGGAGGGGGAGANGTGGGCCCGGCCAGCCGGGGGTGCCCTGGGCTTCCTGGGAGGTGAGGCGGGCGGCGGGCGGCGGTGCGGGGCAGGGCGGTGCGGGGTCACCCTCGCCCCGCAGCCCTCTCGCTCTTCCCCAGGAACGCCGAGGAGGACGGCGAGGACGCCATTGTCCTCCTGCTGAAGAAAGCCAAGGTCAGGCGGCAGCGCGGTGGTACCGCCATGGGGCGGGTGCCCGGTTCCTGGGGGTCCCTGACCAGCCCCTCGGCTTTTCCTGCTCTCTGCAGCTCAGCGTCATGAAGGGGGAGCTGGGGGAGGCCGAGCGGATTCTGCACCAAGCCCTGCGGCTGTCGCACCAGGCGGACAACAGGGACGCCATCGTGTACACCTACAGCATGGTGAGTGAGCTCCGCGCCGGCCGGGGCTGCAGGCAGAAGGAGAAGCGGTTGTGCGGAGCTTCGGCACTGTCTGTCTCTTCCAGATGGCAAACGTGGCCTTCATGCAGGGGCAGCTGGACAATGTGAGTAACTCTGTTTTGGTTTGTTTTTTTCCCCTTTGAATTTGAAGAGGGCGACAAGTTCTTGAAGGTGCAACGTGCTGTGACAAGCTGCACGCCGAGGGTTGTGACATCTCCCAGCAGAAATCTGCTTCGGGACTGCAGTTCTGTGGAGCACGGGCTGCTAAGATGCTTTCACAGTTTGAGCTCCAAAATGGTGTGAAAGGGAAGGAATACTTCTTACTTTTAGATGCCACAGTCAAGCATTTAGGTGACTGGCCCAAGGAGAGTCCAGGGAAGCCCTGAATGCACACAGATGTGGCAAACTCATAGCTGGTGGAGCAGTCCTGCAGTAGAAACTGAAGGGACTCTTCTAGTTGGCAGCGCTGTTGGGCTCTGGTTACTCTTTCACTTCTAACTGGTCTTGACACACAATGTAAATGTCACAAATTGTGAGGCAGGTTTCTCCCAGTAACCCGCATCCACACAGGGTAGAGATATTTTGTTTTAACTGCCATTTTTTCCTCAGTATTGTCTTCAAAATTCTCATTTCAGGCAGAAAAGCTCTACAAAGCAAGTATGAGCTATTTGCTTGCAGGGGACACAAAGGAGGTATGTTCTGATCGAGTCTTTCAGGGAGAAGCATTAGCAATTCTTTGGTGTGTTTCTTGTGCTGTAATACCTCCTGCTGGAAGCTGGCAATACCAGCTCTGAGCTTGCCGGCTTCTCACAAAATTCCTTTAAGGGGATGGCAGCTCTGGAGACAACAGGATGGGCATTTTCAGGGTCTGAACGTGTTCTCTGGCAAAGTAATGTTTCTACTGGGGAGATGCAAGAAGAATAACAGTTGCATTGTGTGTCCTCCTGGCAGGATGACAATGCAATCCTTGAGATGTCCCTCAAGCTGGCCAGTATCTATGCTTCTCAGAAACAGTGAGTTCCCTGTTAAAGGCATCTTTTGCTTTCATCTCAGTGTGGCAGTGGTGGCCAAGCAGAGGCTCTTTAAAGTGCCGGAGGAAGCTTTGATATGACAAGATACCATCAACATAAAGTTCCCACAGGCATGATATTTGCCCGCTGTCATGTAGCACAGTGATTGCTGTTAGACCTGCCCAGCTTAGGGCAGAAGGAGCCATAGAAGACAGAGCTCTTTAGTCTTAAATCCACCTCTCACAGCAGACAAAGCTTTTGAAGCAGTTGGTGGCTGGTAACTTGCAGCTTTGTCTTCCAGTGAAGCATCGGTATGGGTTGTCTTGGCTGGTCTTGTCTGGGGAGAGGAGGGGCCCTCTCCACCTCTTGGATCCCTTTGCCCGTGGGTCGAGAGGAGGGTCCAGGCTGCGATCAAGAAGAGAGCACTGAGGGCAAGAGGGGTCTGGTGAAGGGGAAAAGTCATCAAGGGATTGCAGGTGATGGATGGGAAGGAGCTTTGCTTTGCTCAGTTGTTGCACTTTGCAGGCACAAATTGGCTGTGGCTGGCTACCAGTTCTGTATCCTGACTTTAGAGGAGAAGATTGCCAAGCAAAAGGACTTGCCTGAGGATGTCTTACCAGGTGGGACTGCCTTGTCTGCCAAAGGCTTCTCTTGTATTTCCTCCATTTCCCTGTCCTTGATGTTGCTTTCCATATTGCCTAAGCAGCATCTTCATGTCAATTCATTGTCTTCACACTGCATGAGTTTCTCACACAGGATGGAGACTTATGCTTAATCTTGCAGAAGGGATCACTTCCACTCCTCTCTATCTGCAGCTGAAGAAAAGGCCAACACCCGTCTCTTGCTTGGGATGAGCCTAGACTCCTACGCTCGCTATCTACTGAACATTAACCAGCTCCTGGCGGCCCAGCAAATGTATGAGAAGGCTCTGCAGATCTCAAATGATGTTCAGGGAGAGACTCATCCACAGGTGACGTGTACAATCCTAGGGAATGAGGCAGCCTTAAAAGCAGCTTTGCTGACATCAAAACCATCAAAAATACACAGCACTAAATCAGGTTCTATTTTCCTGCCAGGAAGAACGAGCATGCAACATGCTGATATATAAATATAAGACTCTTTTTTTACTGAAAGCTTCTCTAGGAAATGCTACTTTTGGTAGTGTGATAGGGGGATGAATGTGGTGCTCCTGCTGCCCCAGCCTTCCACAAAAGTCTTGCTCTGAGGCTTCCTTTTCTGTCCTGGTGCAGACTGTGGTCCTGATGAATGATTTAGCAACTGTGCTGGATGCTCGGGGACACTACGATGAGGCTTACTCCTATGTGAAGAGGGCAGCTGAGCTGGCCAAGGAGACTCAACACCCCGAGGAGTACATGGTGCTCAACAACCTGGCAGCAATTCTGATGCACAAAGGTAAGTAAATAAATGTCCGGCCTATGTCACTGTGCAGGACTGAACTACAGCGTTATTTTTGTGTTACTATTTGTAGTTTATGCAGTAGGTTTGCTGACTTGGCATAGGCAACCTGTGTTGTGTTTAAATTGAATTCAGCTGCTGAAGGGTCCTGTCCAAGATAAAAGCAGCACTGGTGCACCTGACTCAAAAGGTTGCCAGGGAATCTCGTTTCCCTTGTATAGTAACTGGCTCCACGAGGACAGAAGACACGCTTGAGAGTTATTTCAATGAGACCTTAGTGCTGAAGCAGCACCTTGTCCTGTAATCATTGCTGCTGTCTAGCTCCTTTAGTTGGCACCTTATGCTGGATTTTTTCTGAAGCTCCCTGCTTCTTGAAGTGTTCCAAGTAGCCCTCTGCCTGTCCTTTGCCTGTGGGCAGTGATACTGCTTTTTTCTCTTGCTACAGAAGACTTTCTGCAAGCAAAGCAAGTGTACAAAGAAGCTCTCAAGCAGGCACAACAGAAGGGAGATGTTGCTTCTGTCCAGCATATCCAGGAAGAACTAGCAGAGCTGGCCAAGAGGAGAAAGGGCTCCAAATAAGTTTGGCCATGGAGTCCAGCCTTGAGGTGGCTGACAGCAGCGAGTCAAGTACAAGCAGCCAGGTTGGTGCAGTTTTCCAGCAGAACAATGAGGAGTTTAAGGACTGCTTAATGAGAGGGGCTGCTATTGCCCAACAACTTAGCCCAAAATAAAATCATGAAATCTTAACACTAAATTTGTGGTGTAGTTTATGGTTAGAGTGACCTGCTGTGCTAGTGATTTAATTTTGTCTCAGCTGCCGGCAAAGTGCAGGCCTAGCCTGGTGTTAATACTTGCAGTTAAGGAGTAGTCATGTGTGACTCGTGATTCTGTTTCAAGATGGCTATAGTAAAGCTAAGTCATGAAAAAGAGAACAGGCAGGAATTGTCTCGTTACACACTGGCTGGCACGACAGGGTGTACTTTTGTCAGTGTTCCGGTTGAACCGTATGCACTTCAACAAAGCATTTCCCAGGCTCCACCCATACTGTGACAGAGCTGTAGCTCCATGTCCTTTTCAAACAGGTTGCTTGAAGATCAAGTGGTTTTAGCATCCAAAAATAGAACATGCCCTCTCAGAGGAGGGGTGAGACTCTTACCCCAGTCCATGGCACACCAAGTGCCAGAGCTGTTCTCCTTTTCTTGGAGAGGTCAATGCTACAATGCGCAGGCTGTCTGTTGGAAAAGATGGTTATGTACAAACCATCACATGCCTTCACGTGAATTTAGTGCAAACAGCCTGCTTCTACCACAGAATTTGTCAATTCTGCCCCGTAGGGAAGCCTTATGTTAAAGACAAAGGAGGATTAATCCAGAAGTTATCAAATCCATATTAAAATTGTGGTTCTCCTACTAACAGAGCATTATTTTAACCTCTCATTCATAAGAACTTCAGCTATTTGGCATAATCCTTAATGTTAATTGCATCACTATTAGTTTACTTACAGTAGCATTAGTGGCTTCAGCTCTGCTTAACTTTTTGCTAAGAAGAGACATGCAGGTTTTCTAGAGTAGATGTTCATTGAAGCTGTGAAAATTCTCTGTCACATATACAGCTTTGTTCTTGGAAAGCTAGGAAGTAAAAACATGGCTGTTACAGGCACGCTTGTGCTAACAGAAATGCTCTAACACATTAAAGCTGATCTTTAAAGTGCTGGTTTCATGTTTTGAAGTGGCAGACCTGAGACTCCAGCAGCGTTAACTGGGAACCCTGCAGCACCCCCTCAGGGAAGTGTTTTGCCTGTTCTCGTGAACATAGCTTGATGCTGCAAAACAAGAGGGAGACACAGGAAAAGCAAATGGAGAACTGATCCCCTTTATTGATTGGTCTGAATCCAGAAGTCACTGTCTACTGAAGACATTGTGTGGAAAAAAAAAAAAAAGTTGAGTTTTATGATGCATGGGATTTTCAAGTCTTAAATGATCTCATATCAGAATCACAAAACATACGAAAGATGAAAGCATTGTGAAAGCGCTGATCAGAAATCAGTTAAAAATTTGTAGTAAACTACACTTTGTAAACATGATTTACAAACACCTTCCTGTTCGAAACAGGGCAGATGTAGTTCCATACTTGAAGATGACTGGAATTGTGGTAAACCCTAACTCAGGCTCTGGAGAGGTTTTTGTTTTTTTTACAGTGGAGAAATTAGAACTCTGATAACAAACAAAAAAGCAGCAACATTTTATGTGCAAATGGGACTCAAGCTGTATCTGAGGTGCAGGTGACTACCCTACTTTGGCTATTGCTGCTGCAGCAGCACCCACGTGAAGCTTTGCAAGGAACATGCTCTGCTGCCGGCACAGTTAGCAAAGACATTTGTCTCTACCTGCCTCTTGCACACTGTGTTTGTTACACTAAGAAAGAGAACAAGTGAGTTTTAGAATGTAACTTAACTCTCCACTCCAAATTTAAATCTACAAAAAGGGCAGATCAATTTGTTTTCCAGTATATGTTGCTGTGGGAACAAAAAAAGTTAAGAGCACAAGTCTATGGACAGGATGAAAAATTCATTACTTCAAGCCAGAAGGGTAAAGGATAAGAGGGTGAGAAAACTCTTTTTAGAGAAAGACTGCAAGGAGATTTAAGACTGCCAACCGATCTATTCTGATGCAGTGTTTAAAAAAAGTAGCAAAATAATTCTGTATTTGCAATGCAGTGTCAAGTTTCCACGTGAGTTCCTTTGGATTTTTTTTTTCCTTTCTCACACTTGGGGGAAAAAGGCTTCTCTAAAGTACCCAGAGTAAATTTGCTATTGATAAATAGTTCTGTACTTCTGTCTGTAACTGGACCATTACAGTGCCTCTATAAGATGTAGCGCTTACACAGCTTAAAGTTACACAGCTCCATGATACCTTCCATACAATGTACTGCAAATACAGTGTTAAATTAAAAATATTTTGACTGGAAAATAACTCTGTTCATCAATGAGATGCAAAAGCAGTTTGGAATCTGACAGACCATGTCCCCCCCCACTCAGTGCTATCTGTAAATCAGTCCTTCTACCCCGGAAGATTTAAATTCACTTCCTGAGGTCAGTGCAGCAAAAAATAAGATGCTCTTGAAGACGGATGTCAGGACACCTTGTGATATAACTAACCAGATGTATGTATACGGGAGCTACAGGCATATCATAGCAGGCATCGATAGATGAATGATTAAGGAGACTTTCCTAGTACCATATACAATTTAAAAATAAAAATCACCCTAACAAGTATTGCACACTGTAGGAGTCAAGCCAAGCATTTGTAAGGATTTCCACCAAAAGCTTGCTTATAGGGCTAGGGATCGGGATGGGGACGCAGACTTTAAAATAATTATTACATCAAGATTTTAAAATCAGACTGGAGGAAGGTAAAAATCACAGTACCTATTTCAAACTGGTTGTAACAGAAGCCAAGTAGGTGACTCGTGTGTTGCTCAATTATTCTATAAAAGCATTTTGTTTTATTTAAACTTGGGATGTCGAGGTTTTTCTTCTTAAAGGATTTATCAACCCACCCAGAGCCTCTGTTCAGATAAGCCATTTGCTGTGGTTAAATATGACAGTAAAATTTAGTAGCCTGTTTTGACTGCATACAATGCAGAAACAGAAAACACTAAGATAGGCTTTTGGGGCACAATTAAAATTCCCAGTGTGCATAACAGTGAGGTATGCCTCCAGAAGCTGTTCTTTTTTTTTTTTCTTTTTTTTTTATCCTTTTAAAAATGAACCATAACATACCCATGCAATAATATTTCTGCAGTGTTGCTAAATAAAACCAACTGCACCAAAAATTTACAATGTGGCAGAATTTAAAATTCAAAGAAATATATCATCTTATTCCAGCGAACCGGACTATGTTAATGTACAGAATTCATTAAGGGGTCAGTTTTAAAAATCAACATTTTCACAAGAGCTTGAACACCACTGAGAAAGTGTGTCTAGGGGGAAAAAATATATATAAAAGCACAATGCCTGCAAGAAGTGGCAGGGCATTAAATGGGCAAGGATGCTAGGGTTCTGTTAGGCTAGACTGGGAGGGAGGCTAGGGTTATGAAGAGTACTCTACGCTGGAGAAAATGCTTAAAAAAAGTTACAAAATGACCCCCAAAGTTTAGGCAATGATTTGAACATAAGTACACCAGATACTATAGCAAGGGAAAAAACACTGCAAAAAGTACTCTCTATTTACAGAAGAATGATTTAAAGACATTATGGTTTTCTTTACAAATAGATGTAGAACAGGAATAGTCCACATTTTTAAAAACTCTTTACATATTTATCTTTAGTAAGTCAACCTTCTTGATCACGATCCTCCAACACACGGCCTGTGCAGAAGGCATTTAACGGACTCTCCATCGATTCTTCACTGTGTGGCCCTTGCTCTCTTGGAAAGTCTCTATGGGCACAAGTCAAAAATAGATTTTTTTATTTTTTGACCCGCAAATAAAAAAAAAAAAAATCTGCATAGTTCAGTCGTCACTGTCAGACAGAGTCTCGTATTGTGCTGAAAGCAGTGGCGCAGGCTCTCGCTCCCAGATCCTGTTCTGTTGGTGAGTGGTTGCTTGGCTCATGGACGGTGGGGCGCACGCAATGGATGTTGGCGGCGTACTGCTCAGCATCCTCATGGTCAGCGGGTTGTAGGGAAACTGGGTTGAACCTGAATCAAAGAGAGTTTCTTCAAGTCAAAAACAGGAGCTGGTCTAAGAGATCTGTATCTGAAAGACAGTCTGGTTTTGCTTGTGACAAACAGCAGAAAATCTGTCTCAGAAAAATCCTCATATACTGTAACCTAGATCTAGGTGTTTTAATCTTTTGACCAATATAGCAGTGATGCAATATGTCTACATCTGACCTTTCCAAAAATAGCACATCTGATTCATTAAGTTTGAAAGAAACACATTTCTCACCTGTCGATGAAGGCCGGTCTTCCCAGGCCCACACCGGAGTCTGTCTGTGGTAGTCCCCTTCTGAATGCACGGATGAGACAGACGAAGGTCTTTCGGTTCCCAAATATCCCTGTCCAGGAATCGGAGACTTCGACTTCCTACTGTTTGACTTGCTGATGAGCTTCTGCTTGCCCACTCCCCCTCCTGGAAATAGAAGGGACAGAATTTTAGAAAAATGTTACACTGCATTTTAGCTACTCTCTGTTTCTCTAAATGATCATGTAGCAGCAAACAGAAGTTTCACACCGGTGCCTTCTGACACGCTGAGTTACAACAATCAGTGACCATTTAGGCTGGTCTTCTAACACCCTACTGCTAGAAACTCCCTATTCTTTCACAACGGGGTTGTGTTTCCATTTTCAGGAAGGGAGATGTTCTCAGTTCAAGCTAGTTCCCACTGCCACGTGTTTTTTACAGGTGATGTACTACACATGCATTGTCATCACACCACTGAGAAGCTCCAGGTATCTCATACACCCCCTTATCTCTTCCCCTTTCACCAGCGTTGTCATTCTCTGAGAAATACGGGCCAATGCTCCTGAAGTCACCGGCATAATTTTGGAAGCCAGGACCATGAGAGGGAATGGAAATGTTATGACTTCCAGAGGAAAGACAGTGATTTTCAGTGACACCAAATATATCCAAACCTTTAATTTATCTTTATATTTAGCAGCTGCAATACCTCACCTGAATTTGGTGATGGATTAGCTTCTTCCCTGCATGTCTCATTGCTCGCTGATACTGCGGCACTGGAACCGCCAGGTGCGACTGCGATAGCTTGTGGCATCACAACTCCATGTTCCTCACTCTTGTCATCAAAGTTTCCCATCAATGCTTTCCTAATAATGTCTTCCAGACCCAGATTGCTGGCAGGATCTGCAAAGGAAGGACCCCTAGAACTGACTGCACCTGGGAGATAAAAGAAAACATACAGGGAAAGGTGGAAGGGGAGGCAAAAAACATCTCAGAGAAATTACAAAGGGATATGGGAAAAGATTTTTAGAGAGGCAGAAAGGTGGGGAAAAAAAAAAAAGAAAAAAAAGAAAAAAGAGATGAGATTTTTCAAAACGCAAAGCTACATGCTCCAAAGCAGCTCACAACGACTGGAAGTTAGACATGCCAGCAAACACTGAAGAGCTACGCCAGGAGTGCCACTACGTCAGACTGATCGCAAGAGGGTAAACTTTGCTTTCTTTTTTGTTGTTTTTAAATAGCAAAGGAAGCTGAGCATGCTGATTGTGATAGCATATTAAGTAAAATCTGCAGTTATTATTCAGTTGTAAGAGACCAGAAGAATCCTTCTCTCATTAGTGATCCATATCCATGTGTCTTGCGAAATGCGATACCTGGCAACTACTCATTGCAAAAAGCTTCTCTTCCATCTAAATTAACGGAGATCGGGACTTTCTCCATTTAAAAGACAGCAACACTGTTCCAGAAGGGACAGTGACTGGCCAAAACTGTGTAAAGTCAATCGTGGTACAACTCAAGATTCAGATTTGGGAGTTCTTATCTCCCACATTTCAGTTCAATTCTCTGTCTCAGTCGCTTCTTAAACACAGTTAAATTATGGGTTACGTTTAATATCCCCTTCTGAAAAAGCTGGGGGGGTTATTCTTTATTTATAATAGAAAAAAAACCCCTATCACTATTTTAAATACACCAGTTTATAAAGTAAACTACATTTGATGAACTAAGCTCCAGTTTTGTTGAACTACACCGTATTTAAATTTGAATTAAGTGAGATGCTAACCAATTTAATGACTTCTACATCTGTGTAGGATTTGCAGAGCACACAGAAACAAAACATTCTTGTCTATGTTCCCATTTAAAATATTTTCTGAAACTTCCTCTGGTCATTTTGCTTTTCCTTTAGTTATTTTTGCTTCACAAGAAACAAATTTTTAAAATTTCCATAATCTTCCTTGTTTACTGGACTCCTCAAAGTATATAAATGGAAGATAATACATTAGTTTATTTTTTTTGAAACATATATTGTTTCTTCTACTGAAAATCTTACCTGAGGTAGTGACTGCTGGCAAATTGAATATTTCAGTCCCTGGCTGAGCAGTTGCTGCAATTAAAGCACAACATTTCATTCCATTTTCCAGCATCAATGATCACTACAAGTGATCACTACTAGTCCTAATGTGCAAGGTATAATTACTTTGAACTATTGTCAATGTTCTGTTTTTCCTTTCTCAGTCTTTTAAGATGAACATGCATCTATGTCTTCTCAGGCAAATGATCTATACCAGGGCAAAAGTATCTTATGTGGTGGTGTCTGGCCGCCTTTTAAAGATGTTACTCCAGGAAGCAGACTGACTTTTTGAAGTTTCACAGTCTATGTACTTTAAAATGCAAAGCTGTGTTTGATTTGCTAAATACATATTTTAACGTGAACCTTACAGGCTGAGTATTTGTATGTATTAAAAAAATGAAAGACAACAACTTTGAATGGCTAAACACCCCCTCGCCAACATTACTTATGTCCAATTTGAGAACAAAGATTTTTAACCAGAAGACTGAATTCACTGTATAAATGAAAAGACTATTGGCAGTAATGGAAAGTGTGTTTGTATGCCAAGCATGCACTCGAAATTTTCAAAAGAGCAAAATCTATCGTGCACACAATGGGAAACCAATGAAAGAATATTGCAGCCCTTACTGACACAGCCCTGTTTCCTAGAGATTAATTTATTGCTCGAGGCAAGAGCATTCACTTTCAAATAAACACTTCCTATTAGGTACCGAGGTCACAAACAGCTGAACTTCTACTACTGATAAGTTTGATACAAAGTTCCATTAAGGTTTCTAAGAGAAAAATAAAAATTACAGTTCTAGTATCATATTCCACTATGCCATTATCCATTACTGAAACTCTATTAAAATACATATTTTTAACAGCCATAATCATAAGGGCCAAGAAAACACAAAACATGCTTTTAACAACTCATTAATTATGCTTTTTTCTGTAGTTTTCAGAAACCATTTCCATCTAAAATTAAATGTTAAAAAGCTTAAATGTGACAGTTCTACATACACCGGTATTTAAAAAAAAAGAAAAAAATGAAAAAAGCCAACAGTTTTCCAGTTCTTTGGTTATAAATTATTACATGTGTGTTTTATATTCATAGATTTATATTAATTCATATGTTATTTGTAACATATTTAGGTTAGGACATCTGTGGATAGCAGTGAGGTAAAGCTTAAGCTGGAAAAATTCAGTGAAAAGGCAAGTCCTGCATACCCATGTCAGAGTCACTTCCACCAGATGAGTTCAGCTTTCGAAATATCTCCTGTTTCTTGGATTTTACCATGGGTGAAGTGTTCTCAAGTTTGGTGAAGAATGAAGGCAGGTAGCTTATACTGCCTGGAGAGCGGGAGTCAGTCCTGCCAAGACCAACATGCGTCAAAGACAGAGAACATTCTTCTAAGATGTACATTTACATTTTTCCAAAAGCAGTCAGGCAGAAACCACCAACATTCACATGCTTTAAGACTCTTTTCCTCAGCCTGTTTTTTGGCTATTAGACAAGTCTAATGACTCTCCAAGAACATCCACTTTATCCAGGTAACAGGTTTAAGATCGTACAGCTCACAGAAAAGGTGACCATGGCATTGTCTGTGCTGGAGTGTGACACACAGATGCTGCTCCTACAAATTATCTCGGGGCTGCCTATTTCTGCCTTACAACCTGCATCTGCATTGCAAAGCGGTAGGCGATGAAATGTTTCAGCTAGAAGCCCAAATACTCATCCTAGCTGCTCCTCCTCTTTACAATCTTCTCACTCATGTCCCCAGCACGTCTCAAGTATCAAAGTTCGAATGCTAGTGCAAAACAGTGATTAACAACTTGCCTGTGGTACCAGAGGGAGATCACTTAAACTGCTCTTTAATAAAGACACTTTTTGCAACACAAAGAATCAAAATAACATTTTTAAAATTCAGTTTTACACATACCTCTGTTCAGTAGGCTCAGTTCTTTGGGAAAGCAAAAGAACATTTTCCTGTTTCTCATGTACAACTGGGACCTGAGGTGGCGAGATTGGCTCATAGGGCTCTGAAGAGATATGACTCCTCTCTGGAGATTTTCCAGGTCTACATCCATAATTCAGAGACAGATAAGTACTCTTAATGCATGTAAAGCAGTAGTTAACACATGTAATTGCATTCCGGTTGTTGCATAACTACTTATGTCTAGTTATGTGTGACACGCTTTAGTACGCTTGGGGATCTCAAAAAGATGACTTTGAATTGCCCATAATGACTCTGATAAGTTCTAAGTAATTAAACATCTTCATCCCTCCAAAGACTGGAAATTAAGCATAAGAAGTGAAGAGAAAACAGTTGCAAGATGTGTTATGGATCCAAGCAATTGTCATAAACAGTGCAAAAAAAGACCAAAAGATACCTCTACTTCTGATCTACATCAAGATTACTGTGCTATTTTAAAATAAATTTCATATTTGGGCATTAATTAAATTTGCAGTTAAACTGATACATGGATTACCTTCCCCTGGACTTGTCAGACAGATTTTCAGGTGACACTCTAGCACCTGGCCGCTGGTGGTGGACAGACTGCGACTGTGACTCAGGGCTGTAGCGACTCGATGTCTTTGCTCGGGTAGAAACAGGCGCTGGAGCAGGGGTGGAATTCTGGAATGTAGTGGTGGGAGGCTGCAAAGAGGGCTGAGAAACTGCTTGGTTTCTAGCAAAGTCTTGTGTAATAATTTGCTGATTGTGGCCAAAAAAATAGAAAAGAGATCTTGGTCAGACACTGGCCAGAGTGTACATATTCATGAACTAGATGAATATGAGACCGATTGCAACAAATGAGATAAGTTCAGGCGCGTTATTGTATATATTGTATGATATCCTCAAGTAACACTAATAATTACAGAATTGGTATTATGTTCCAAAATAAGTATTTTCCTCATCAAAATATAACATTTCACGTCTGAAGAAAAGCATGCAAATAAACCTACACAGATGTGATCAGCAAGGGTGATGAGTCGGTGGGTCCTGGGCACATGTGCCATCCCTTCTGCTTGGGAAGAGGGAGGTGGAGGTTGTTGGGGTGAAGGGGGTTCCTGTTGCGTCCTGTAGCGGTGAATCGACCCCTCATATTGCCTGTTTGGGTCACCTAGTTGAAGAAGAAAAGGTCAGTCTGTTAAGATGGTATTACTGAGGCTTCAAGGTTTGAAAGTTCTGTGCTTACAAATTTAAAAGACGAAGCGTTTCTGCATGAGATTTTAGGTATCCTGTGTGATAACCACCTTTTCCCCCTTCATACATAGGCCCTACTATTTAGAATAGATAAATAAAGCTTCATTCCACAATGCAGGTGAATTTCAGGTCACTTCTCACCTGTACTGTACTGTGATGGAACTGTTCTGTAATAGTTTGAGTTTTACTAATAGGTAAAAAAAAATTGTGGACATCAACATCAATATGCATTAATTTTAAAGAATATATTGAAAATAGATTTATTATTAAATCGGCTGCACTGTAATGTACAGGAGCTCTGTTTAATGCCAGGTGTCAGTTCCAATACATTTGCTCTCGTTTTTCCAAAGATCACTGCAACAACATACTTCCAACGAAAGTTTGTGAGAAGTTAAGAATGTGTCACTTAAGGACTCCCAAGATATTTTGAGTTCATGGAGCTAGTAAATATAAGCAAGATAATAGTGAGAATATTTGCATCTGCAGATAAACTTACTCTCTGCTTGGCTTGGTTTAGGTGTCTCTTGTTGATAGGCCTGTAGCTTTTCTTGAGCAGGTACAGGTGAATTTGCAGGGCTAATCACCTCAATGGCATCTCCAGGAGCTTCATATCGGTGGGAGGATACTGAATGTCAAGCAAAAGTTGTGGAATAAGGTGTGAATAAACCAGAAAATTTTTGTTGCCCATACATAGCAACACTAGTGCTTCCATTAAAATCACAGCAGTGAAACGAAAGCCAAACCACTGTCCTTTTCTAATGATAACCAAATACTTGAACAAAACAGTGTTCTAACATAAACCAAATAACTAGGTTTCCTGACTTCTGACAAGGTTAGTCTTCTTATCCTGCATTACATGTTGTAGTATGGAATCTGAACAAAGCAAATAACTCTGATTTTTCAAGAATCTTGAGTCACTATATACAAAAACTGTATTTGTCTGTGAAGTGTTTCTACTGTGCAGAGCTGAATATTTTATCATTAAACATCAGAATCATTTCGCATGTTATTATTTCCCTAAAAGGCTACAACAGACAGCAAATAAGTAGATAGTTACTAAGATACGTACAACTACTGGAAGAATCTGAACTTTGAGAGCCCCTATCTCGTGCATCCTTGTCTGAAGCAATCTGTCGAGTGATGATCACATCTATGAAGTTAGCAGCAGTAATTGTGGTCTTTCCTCGAGTTCTCAGCTCTTCCTCGTACCTGGATTTAGGAGGAGGTCCTTTCTCTTTACCAGCCTCCGAATATACTACCGATGAAGACTGTCCCTGGGACTTGCCACCAGAAAAATTTGCAGATGTATAGGGGCACTGCACAGGTCTCTTTTCTACCTCCAGTGTCTTCTGTTCAATCTGCTGCTGTTCAGTAACCACAGCTGACCGGCGTCCCATATTCTCTTCTATCCTCGTTCCTTCGTGCTTGTTCTCTTTTCCTTTTGCAACTTCCATCTGAGGAGCAGAGGCTGCAGCATCTACTAGTGCTGCAAGGGCATCAGCAGCAGTATTGTAACGGGAAGCTGGCAACCCTTGAGTAATAGAGGGAGCTCCAGGGGTGAGCTGCCTGTTGGCAAACATGGAATATTTGAATTATATCACATGAAAAAAATGAACTAGACCCACATCACACGTACAACAAAGCAAAGCCTTTGTGACAGTAATTTCTATCCAAACTGGACTGCTGAAAATGCACTGGATAATTTCTGATAAATCCAAGAGCAATCACATAGTGGTATATTCTCATCTTGTAGTATTTTCCTTAGGCTAAATGTACCTTTCAATAAGCTCAAATATTAGAACAGGTATCTCTGCAACAGTAATTTGTAAACATACATGATACGTAGCTGAGCAGCAGGATCCAAAGGCGTGATTACACTTGTTCCATTGGTTCCTTGAAAAATACTAGGCCTTTGCTGCAGTATGTTTTCCTGGCTTCTAACTGAAGGGGATGGGGACCGAACATATCCGTGACTGCCAGGTCTGCCAGGCTGCTCGGTACCTGCAGAACATAGAGCAGAGGGGAAAAACCAAAAAATATATATAGATCATTCTCACAACAAAGCAGAACTACATATCGATGCTGTCTCCTCCACATCCTTTCCCAGGTGTCTCCACTGCTCTAGATGTGACTGTACGTATTACAGGTTTAAATGGTGGCATTCTGTTTACAATGCTCTAAATGACAGGTAAATTGTGCTAGTGATAACTGGGGTCACACCATTTCCTGGCTACATCACAGCTATGAGAGAAAGATCAAGAAGTCTGATACTTGCAGAAGTTGCAATTATGACCGCAACTGCTAGGTAACAGGAACCTGCTTTAAGTGCAGACTAAAGCCAAACTGTGTGATGTGTTGCTAACAGTGGCTATAGAAAATGAGCAGTAACAGTCTAGGTGACAACTGATCCAAATGTAGCAACGTGCACTCACCTGGTCGAAGATAAAGTTCAGCAGGGACTGAAGCTATTCTCTCCCTCTCTCGCTCCCGTTCTCTTTCCCGCTCTCGCTCACGTTCCCTCTCCCTTTCCCGTTCCTTCTCCCTCTCCCTTTCCCGTTCCCTTTCAGCATTTGCAGCTGCAGAAGCTGCCAGGTGTGTAGGGTGTCCTGGAAGGTCCACAAGATAAAATGCAGTAGCAAAAAGAGAGATTCAAGTTAAGCACAATTTGTTATAAACACTTGTCAGTATATTCTGCCATCCACTTACAGCAAAATTTCCCAAATACATTTTCATTCCATTTAAGACTATCTACTTACCCAGGAAGACAAAAACTTAACATTCAGCGACAGTGGAAGGCTCAACAGCTTTTTACTAAAGTGCTTTCTACACACTTAGAAACTAGACAGCTTATAGACCCAAACTCCACCGTTCAACACACGTAATATGAGGTTAGTGAAATCATAATCAAGGGACTATAAAGACCTGACCAAATGAGGCAAATTCTGAATTTGTCAGCGCTCTTTCAGCTGCTAATGTAACTCTAAAGGATATAATTAAGAAAATGTTTGCTATCCAAGTGAGAAGTGCATGCAAAAAGCATCACCTGAGAGAACACCAAAACATGACATTAATGAAAGCTAAATAAAGATGGCCAATTATCTCAGCATGTCAGAGGATCAGAGACATCACCAAATCCTAAGAGCTCGTACCTGGTGACAGAGAAGCAGGATTGTAAGGCCTGGGAGGGAACGCCAGCTGGGTACCGGGAATATACGTGATTCTCTCCATGGGCGGTGTGCTTGTACCTCCAGGATGAGGCACTAAGATAGTGGGAGCCATGTTGTTCAGGTCAATAATTCCTGTCAGGAGATGACACACGTAAGAATGGCCATTCAAGGACAGACCGGTGGTCCACATGTATGGATGCATCCATCTGTACGTACACATATATTTACAAGCAGCAACAAACCAAACAAATCAACCAAGCCACACCGCACATCCAAAACACACTTTCAAGAACATCAGAAAGACACGGGCGTACCTCTGGCTCCTGCATACGGGAGAGCTAATGTTTGCTCTCTAGGAGATAATCCTCTCGTTACATCAGGACGTAAATTGACTTGCATCTGCTGTGAGGTAATGTAGTCATTTAGGATTGTCTGCCGTGTGTTCTCCATTGCGTAAAGCTGATACTGACTGGGGTAGCCTGGGGTGGGTGAGAGCTGCCTTTGGAACAGGTAAGCAGCAGCAGCTGAGGGTGAGGGAGGGAAAAACAGAAGATTTAGGAAGCACTATGGGTGATATCAAATGAAAGTTTCAGATAGTTATACAAGCTTCAGTGAGAAGTGCTATCACTTCTCTCTAGCCAGTGTCAAATCTTATCTTTTTTGTGCATCAAAGCATAAAATATTTCTAAAACTAAAACCAACCCAATACAAACATATTTACCAGGATCTAGCGCCCTGTGAAATGGCATAGCAGGATCTAAGTGAGGAGGGAGGTGACTCCTATAGACTTCAGGAGTTGCTCCTCTGTGATGAGGGTCAAAAGGACTGTGAGTCACTACAGGATCAACCCCTGGGACTGGAGATTTTGCTGGCACGCTCTCCCTCTGTGTTGGAGTAAGTGTGTTTTTTCTTTCATGATTCGCTGGCTTCCCAGAAGATATTCCACCTAAAACCAATGAAAAACCCAAATTAATAAAGTGCACATTTTTTCAACAGAAAATTCAGCTGTAAGTATACACTGGCTCCCAAAGAACATTCTAGAGGAACCTGCAATCTGATACAGTAAATCAGAGAATATTTTATATCACAAACTATTTCCAGTGAAAAATCTAAATCCTAAAACCAAGATTGCTTACACTTCACCATATTACCTTCCTCATCTAGATACCTCTATAGTTCACTAATAGCTTCTGCCCTTAAAACATTACCCTTGTAGGTAACACTCTGAACCTGATTCATAATCAAGCACGAATTGAGACTGAATTGCCTTCCCACCTCCATATTACAATACGACAGATTTTCATTTTCTTATTCCAATTAACATCTTACAGCCTTCTAAAATTCCTTCTAGCCACCCTCCAAACTGACAGAAGGCATTAGAATAAAAGAAAGTAGAACGGATTACAGAGAGCAGTTTAAATTATTAAAACTTGTCTTACTCTGGATAGCAATAACATACCCTCACTAACTCTATTCATCATAGGTGAACTCCTGGACATTGGACTCTGATAGTTCACAGGTGTCCTCCGAGCATTGGTATCATCATAAATCCCAGGGCTCAGCTGTGATTTAGGAGTTTCATGAAGAGTTGACCTGAGAACAGAGGGACCAGAGCTGACTACTGACGTGTGCCGGGAACGTACTGCATCCCCGGTCTTCACATCTTCATATTTTCCTCGCTCCACCACCTTCACGTTTTCTGGCACCATTTCCAGCTGAGGCATTCCACGGGGTAGCTTGCTTGGTCCAGTGATTAAAGATTTTACATTGTGTTTGATGGCAGACTGGCCAGAATTGCTTTCATATTTTATGGGTGTGCCCTGAAAAGGAGAGAAAGATCAGGTAAGGTTATCCTGCCCGTGTTTCACTCCTGCTAAAATAAACAAATAACATTATCACATTGCTGATATCATAGTTCATTGCTTCTACCACATCAGTGCAGAATATAACTGGATCTTAATGATCGTTACTTGTCAGTTCTCTCATATTTGCTTGCAACTGTGTTCCCTACAGGCATAGTGTCAGGATTTTTATTTTTAAGCTTTACAAGTTGGCAGCTTTCTTAAAACAAAACAACTCCCCCCATTTGTCGTTATTGAATATCCTGGGTGGATTAATTACTGAGTCTGTAAGCAATGCTATGAGTCTAGAGCACCTTTTGTTTTTACCTGAGATATGGAGCCTTCGATGATTGGCCTGGTCGTCTGCACCATTTCAGGAGTCTTGCGACTCTCCTGGCTTAATAGGTCCTGCCGTGGAATTTCATGGATGGAACGACCCATTTCTTTTATAGTCGTGACTCCATCATATGGTTTCCCCTTAGTAATGGCTCCTTCAAATGTCCTTATGGGAGGGGACTCTCTCTTAATCTGTTTGGGGTATTTCAAGCCTTCTTCAAAACTTTCAGCTGTTGCTCTTGGTGTGCCTTTTATAGAAAGCAAGAGTCATATCACTGGTATTAATAACGACTAAGTCTCTGTTTCCATCAGCAGAGTAAAAATTGCCACAAAAATAATACTGAATAAATATTCAGTATATTACTGAAAGCATCCTGAGTTATTTCTGATGCTGGAATAAAGGCAGTAGCATACATCTTCAGAGGTCTGGGGAATTGTCAGTGTTCATTAAAAAAGAAAAAAAAAGTGCTCATTACCAAGTATCCGTATTAAAAAGAGTCTACTTTCCAAAAGGAAAAAAAAAAAGCTCTGTTTACACACTAGCTTTTTGTACAAAAAGCTGCTGATTTATGCTCTGAAAACATGTTTAATAAAATAAGTTCCACCTTTAACACAGCTACCATTGTTAATAACAGTTTAAAGGTTCAGAAATTCAGATTTTTTGAGATGTAATTAATGCTTGCCTTCTAAACTTGCAATACTTTACCTTGCATTATAGAGCCAGACAACACTGTTCTCTCTTTCAGTTCAGCGTGTGGGCTACCCCTAGGCAATGCACGGCATATTAAACCTAAAATTAAAATGAACATAATTTAAAGAAGTAAACAAGTGTTCAAAAAAACCCCAAAACAACAAAACCCCTCCTCCTTATTACATATATTACAGATATTATCTGTGCACAGTAGTGCCCAGGGGGTCCAGCATCAGTGTGCTAGTAATTGTATCAACATGTTAGAAACACCATCCTGCCCTCAAAAAAAAAAATTCAGTTCAACTATTCATGCTATTACATAGTTGCAAGTTTTAACATATTTAGAAAACTCAAGGCATTTTTTATAATTAAGCTTAACTCTTGTCCCACACTGCACTCCAGTTTCCTTACCTAGTACAGAAAGGCATTAGTGATGGGAAACGGAACAAAAAGAGAAAAACACCCCAAAATATATCTCAGCATCCTCCAATTTAATAAAAGTTCATATTGAATCACCAGGGAAGAGCTGAATTTACTGTTCCACAGTAGGAATCTAAATTAAGCCCCCAAAGAACTCATAATTCTCCACAGCTGGAGGACAGAAAATGTGTCCGAGTGACTGGATGCAGCCTAACAGCATCTGAGCAGTTTCTCATACGCCACAAGAGCCCGAACATGAGCCAAAAGCATCAGCAACTTAAAGGCAACACTGCATTTCTAGATACAGTCTAGCAACCTCTTATTCCTATTGTTCCATCTGATGTAAATGTACACAAAACGGCCTTTAAGGGCTACCCAAAGACGAGACAAAATGCACTTAAGGACTAAAAGACTGTAGTTCAGGCATGAAACATTTTCAAGTTATATAATGGCCTGACTTGACCTTTGCAGGCTTAGGTTGATTACAGTTTATTAAATCAGAATAATACTAGGGAAGCCCTTGGGGAGGATATGGCAGCTGTGCAAGTCTTCAGCTTGGCATAATGCAAGAGGTTTATTGCAGGGATGCAAAGGTCACACCGATGTGTTCCCAAGTGCCTGTGCCGTGGCCAGGACCAGTATGTAACTAAGGGCTGTATCCACGGAGGCCGGGCCAGTGGGACTGGGTGCCATGACCCGCTGAGACTGTGAACCGTCAGTTACATGTGTCAGATCTACCGAGAGGAGTAAGAGCTCCCTCAAATGTTATGGTAACGTCAGCAAATCCAAAAAGGAAAACTAGTGTGTACTCCAGCCATACTCCCAGCATGCTTTAACGGTCATGGTTATTACATGGATTTGGTTAGCAGTGTAAGATTTAAGTCTAATTTCTCCTTTAGTCTGCTCCATAAAATAACGCTAAATACTCTCATATCAATACAAAACATTTGGATAAAACGCTGAACACCTTGGAAGGAGCTGTTTTACCTTCCAGTGGTGCAGACACCGGAGACTCCCGCATGGACATTCCTTGCTTTATATTTCCTTCCATTGTATCATAGCTTCTCTTTAAACTGATTTCATGAGCAGTTCTTGGACTCCTTGTTCCTTCACGAACGTTTTTAATAGCTGGCAAAATTTAAACCAGTGTGGTTACAGCATGTGGATAGCAAAAGACACACACAAGCACTACATTTAATGAGAACATAGGTCATTAATACTTCAACAATATAACTTCAATATAACATTGTAACATTAAATCTCAATCTTAAAAATATCTTTTATGGTTTGTTAAAATATATATTTGTTCAAACAGTTAGTAATTTATCAGTGTTTCAATTAAAGTTCATAGTTAAATGATACTTTAAAAAATTTTAATACAGATAATTTTGAACTTGGTTGTTTAACCTCTCAAATAAAAATATTCCATGACAAATTGGAAATAAACTATTTCATTTTTCTGGCGTTTAACTATATTTCGCATACATAGTACAGGAGAGTCCTCAGAACACAGGCACAAAAACACGTGCAGGTCAATACTTCTCCTAGACGGCACCTCAGTGACAGGGGTCAGAACTATCCATTTGGGAGCAGATAGACTTCAGCAGGAACTTGCTGCAGCCTTGACTTTAATCAGGTAGAATATACAAATACTCACTATCGTAAGATAAAATATGCCCACTTTTGCCTTCATAAATAACATGGCCTTTGGCTGAAGCTTCCTCTCGGCACTTTTCTGGGCTGCTGTCTTCTGTAGCCAGCCGGGTGATTGTTCCCTTCAACAACGCGTCAGCTGCTATGCCGGACTGGGACAGAGCTGGCGTACCCTGCATTTAAAACCAAATATAATTCAGAACATATGTTTTTATTTAAGAGAATAGGGAGCAGTGAAGCGGGGAAGGGGACAAAACAAAAACACAAAAACCAACAAAAACCCAAATCACAACATTTTTTAGATCTAGAAAACCAATTATTTTATCAAACAGTACGGCTTAAACTTCTGCCTCTATTATTAGACGTTTAACCTAAATATTAGAAAGATTATCTGTAGGCAATTCGCTACCTTGTTAAAAAATACAGAAAGAAGAATAGGGACTACAGTATTACGAAAGTATTTCATGACCTAGAACATTTACCCCATAATACCATTTTGCAGGAAGACAGCACATACTACACTCTTCATGGTTCCAGCAGGTTTCCTTTCTATCCAAAGTCATGAAACCTGCACTTCTCAGAGGAGATTTGCTCCTGTTGCTCTCTATAACTAGAGATCCCAAATCAACCAAAACTGTAGCATTTTAAAAAAATATGAGACAAAAGGGCTTAATTTACTTTTTCGGCTTTGAATAGCATCTGCGCAAGACTGGCTACAGTTGATATTCGAACTCAGGTGTGATGCTATTTTCATGGAAGTTGCTAATAAGCCTTCAGTCAGGTGTAGCAAAGGCTCTGGTGGTTTTATTTAAAAAGTTTAAAGACTCGTATACATGAAGATGAAAAAATGGTAATGCTGAATTTCTTTTGTTTTTTTTGACGCAGTACCTACTCTGTGATATTAATTTAATTTTTCAGACATGCAAATACATTCACGGTGATAATTTAAATATGTTTGCTACAGCCTTCTCAGTAAGGGGAAAAATACCTGAGTTATGGAGCCTCTCAAAGAAGGAATGGTCTCAACAGAAACTTTATTAGTTGGAGTTCCTCGTGTTATACTTCCCTCCTGTATCGTTGTGGTACCTGATTTGCAATTGATAAATAAGAGAATAAGAAAGAAAAGTAGCTACTCTATTTGAAATAATTAAAAACTCTAGTGAGAACTGTTGGTTTACACTAAAATACAGTGACAACTTCAGTTTAACAACATGCATTTGAGGCAGTTAAACTATTTCCTCTTTTAAGAGTCTTTTACAGACTAGAAGTCTTTTCCAGCACGTGAAACCATTAATCCATGGTATTTAGCCTCTTTTCTTTTGATGTATTTGGATATTTCACATGTATTGCTCTGCTGTGCTCTAGAGAACAAATTAATTTTGAAACTGGCATGCCTTGAAACAAAAGTTTTTAAATGAGGCACGCAGACAAGAGGAGCTAGCTACAAATACACATGCCTCGGACACAGGGAGCAGATTTTTCATACAATACTTAAATATAACACTTCAGCAGTTGGAGCTCTAGAAGTTAATTCTCTCCGTTTCACCAGGCTCTGACAAAGCTTCTTAATTTGCGTGACTTTCTTTACCTCGAACCACACTTTCATGTTGTGCCCTGACGAGGAGTCCCTCAGGCTGGGAATTCTGACTTCTGGGAGAGAATTCTTCTTGTTTGATATAGGGCAGGGAAGCTACTCACAAGAAAAAAAAATTAAAAGGTTGTGTTTTTTTTTCTTTAATTATGAGTCATTAAATAGTCTATATAAGACAAGTCAGCTTTTATTTTCTTACCAGATTTGGCTGACTCCTGCTGCCTTGGCAGCCCAAGAGATATAGAACCCACTGATGGCTTTGCATTTTCTTGGGTGTATGAAGCTTGACTGTGGGATGTTAAGTAAGTGCCAGGTGTTCCCTGAAACAACAAATAACATTTTGTTAATTCTTGTTTCTGGAATGAAGATTCACATCTACGTTGAAAGGAGAATGCTAATACTGCTATGACCCTGTCTTAGAACGCTACAGTACAGCACTGTAAATATGACAGTGCAGAACACCAGGAGTGCAGTGTCACTGCTACTGTGGAGTTCACCTCAGCTGGACATCCTCAACCAGGCTACTAAATGCCAATAACTACACCATGTTCTATTTTCTAAGGCACTTGTAACTCCTGGACTTTCAGAGATGGCACGTACAGGCCTGAAGCGTTAACGCTGTGAACACACAACTGAGTACAAGATGCTGAAAGCTGGTGAAAGGGCAAAAAAATTATGTAAGCACAGACTTTCAAATAATGATTCTCTTACTTGTGAGATTGAGCCTCCCATGATGAAGGAAGGTTTTTCTGATGGCACGCTTGTCTTGGAGGATGGAATGAGGGGAGGGGGTGGTCTGGTGGGTCTGGTTGTTGGAAGGCGGACTCCCTCAGGTATGTTGGTTATTACTTGGTGAGGTGCTGGCTGGAGAACTTGGGGGAAAAATTGTGCATTAAGCATTACAGTCTGTTTCAGCTCTATGAGTTGTTAAGAGAGACAAGAAGAACAGAAATAGCACAGTTCATCTGACAATTTCTGATGGGAATTGCCTGACAATACCCAAAAGCTCTGTAGCTGTGTTTACAGCTCTGAAATTCACTATGTGCAAGTGTATGTTATGAGAAGAAACTGAATGCAGAACATCTAACCTTGCATCAAAGTTCAAAAAGAAATGGCAAAAGCTGCACTGCAGAATTGCAGACTCTGGAAACTACCTTTTGAAAACAGAAGCCCAGGGTACATTCAAGTTTTTTGTTGTTTTCCTGTTTTTAAAGAAAGTTCTTGTTTTTAAAATGCAATGCAACTGAGTGAAGTATAATTTAAGTTTCCCTGGTTTTGTCTTGGCATGACAGTACACTCTGAAGAGAAAAGCAACAATCCAAGTTTCAGAATGAAGATTTTTTTAGTTATTTCACTGTTTTATAAAACATTCAGGCTATAATATTAAGCAATTACAGTGTGAAATTAATGCCGAGGATGCTTTCTGTATGATCCATAACGAAGTATTTACCTGGTGGGACACTATAGCGAGCTGCGTTCATGTCAGGCTGGGGAGAGGCTTTATTGACTTCTCTTGGAGAGAGCCTGTATGGCGACGCTGACCTTGTTGCTGTGTTTTGCACTTGTGCTTCCTGCTCCATCGCTCGCTTGACCTCAGCGTAAGGCATGTAGGCCACCGGTTTTCCTGCAAAGGTTAAAGTTACCAGAAAGAAAAGAACCCTAGATTAGAAATTGCAGTCAAAAGGTCCAGTTTACAGCACAATTTTAATAAATGCCCTACTCTAATGTCAGATGTACTCATCAGGTACAAAGGTTTCAATTAAAAAGTAGTATTAGGGTACAGCTTCATTTAGTATGTTTTCATGTCTACACTTCTGTATCCAAAGCTTTCAAAAACTTTCTCATGCTTTCTATATATGAAAACCAGTATCTGGATCTTTTAGGTCCTCTACGTGAAAGCTCTACTATTAAAAAAGATTTCGTTTAAAGAAGATTCCTTTCCAAATCCTGTGCCTCAGCCGGGTTTACACGCAAGTTCAGCCAGACTTCCGTGCCAATCCCATCACACAAGAAGCCTCCCTTCTTTGTCTGCTTGCCCAGAGAAGTTACAAATCAAATTTTAAATACCAATATATCGCCCATCAATGGTGTTTAAAGGGAAAATACATTTTTATCCAATTTAGGATATGATAAAATCCAATAGCAGAACTTCAGAAATTCCTTTTCTTTAGCAATGGATAATTTAAATATTCAAAATCAAGAGGTAGAACAAGTCTACTGCAGCTGTAAAGTTACATCTTTAACCTCTATCAAAGAACGATGGCACTAACCATCCCACAATAGCTCTCTAAAGGATCTTTACTCTTTTATTTCCTGGTCAAGTATTGTGTATGTTGTCACAAGCCACTTCGACAACACACCCCTTAGTTTGACAAGGTGTCTCACGACACGGGCAGCGTTCTGACCTGTGCAGCACAAGGTTTTTAACGGTCTGCGGGTTCTCTGCTGCACACAGCAGCTGGTGGACGAGCTTCATGTGCACGGTATATCCTGGGAAGCAGCTGTTGTAATGACCTGATGACACCTCAGTCCCTCCTTGTTTTCAGATTAAGACGTCCAGGCTTGTAGAACCCATTTCCATTAACCACGTTATCCCTCCCTCTCTGTCTGCCTCAATAACCACCTTGATTTTTGCTGGCAGAGGTTTCACCCCAGAACTTTCCCACACTTCATAATAACCGCAATGCTGATGCCAAGAGTTATTCGGGTAGCATTTCAGTTAAATGGCACTTTTAAGCAACCTTAGACTTTTCACCTAAAGGAGCAGCTTCCAAAAACCACAGTCTTACCTTCTCCACCACAAATCTACAAGCTCCCTTCTCACTATTTTAACAGGAAAAAGAAACGGTTGTGTTTCTTTCATTTTACTTAGGCAAAAGTAATTAAGGTGAAGCATTTTCATAATATAATTTAAAATTCTTATGCATATTATATATGTGGAGACAACAGAAACAATGCATGAGAACATAAAACCTAAAAATGCAGAATTATGCAACCATGATGATATCTCGTAACATTCAGCGCATTAATCTCGCTGGGTTTACTTCCCTGTTACAATGTACAGTTTGTGGACCTATTTCTTTTCTAGTAAAGAAAGTTGAGGTAAAAGTTACACAGTACAGAACTGGGCCTCCCATAGGATACACTTTTCTTGCACAGAAAAGAAAAGCAGTCTTCTGCTAAGTTGTTTGCAATTCGCAAGCTGTTGACAGAATTTAAATAATTTCAGTTCAAGGAATGAAAATATAGACAATATAGATGAGTAGAAAACATAATATGAATGCCTAATGAAAGCTAATAAATGCACCTGCAGGCTCTTACACAGCAATCTGGATTATGTAACATAGACTGTCCATCTGAATCACTTTTATGTGACTGGCAATGGTAACAGATTATTTAGTCAAGCTGACAGGATCTGTGAGCAGTTCTAGCCTTGTTCTGCACTGAAGATCACGTTACGAGTCACATTCAGGAAACACAAATCCAGATCAGCGTACAGTTCGAACCCTGCCTCCGAGTATCCTCTGTATATATAAAAACAACAACCCATCATATTCCCAAGAGAAAGAACCTTTCTGTGGTCATACAGGCTGGAGCATGACAGTTCTACCAAACTTTTGTGCCCTGCTCCAAGGTGCAATGTCCACGTAAGTGCTCCAGTGCAGTAAAACATTCTTTTTAACTGTGCTCATGCTCCTTCAGCAATTCTCTCCTATCTTCACCCTAAGCTTCTGGAAGGGGCTTCCCCAGAACATATGGTTATTATCTGGGGCCTTTCACCTGCACTCATCTTTCTGCACCTCTCTCTGTAGGAACAACTCCTTTGGGGACTTCACCCACACGGAGCCAGTTAGTTCTCCAACACGGTGACCACAGCAGAATCTCTATAGTAGCCAGGTTCCCTCCATCAAGTGTCATCAGAAAGCAACAGCTAATTATCAGTACGCTAAGCTTTCATTCTTAAACGAGGCAGCAGTGTAACTCATGGACATAAAATGCAGAGTTATGTCCACAGCAGATGTGAAAACACCTACCTTCCCACTCCACGTTTGGGCTCTTAGAAGTGCCACAAGGGCTCACAGCACTTCGATACTCCATGTCCAGCTGCTCTTGCCTCTGACGTTGCTCCTCCAGCAGCGCCGACTCGTGCATCGCTTTAATGTGCCGTTGATACAGCGCGTAACCACTCACTGGTGTTCCAACAGGAACGGTGCAGGGACTGCAAGAAACCTGCAAGGACAGGGAGGTGTTAACATCAGGTACATTAACATGGGTACTTTCTAAATAACTGTCTTGCTCAGTGTCTCCATTGCAGCGGCTGCAGTCCATGTAGGAGTGTTTCAAACAGCCCGCATCTGCTTTTAAGCTATTACTTGGTTTGTACTTATTTTCCCCCTCAAAAGTAGTATGATAACAAAGCAAATTATATATATGTATATATATGTTCTTTTTTCTGCTTTAGTGTTGCAACTAGTTTTAGGGACAACAGATATCCCTTCAAATATCACTTAAAACACCCATACCATAGGTGGTATGACAGCAGCTCGGTGGTGAAGCTGTTGTAGGTCCATCTGCCCTTGCTTTATCGTGGATGATACCAATATTGATCCAGTGGGATTTAACAGCGAGGGCTTTGACTCTCTGCTGAAGATACTAGGAAAAACAAAACAAAACAAAAAACAAAGAGAGATAGAAGGAAGGGAAAAACATCACCAAAAAGACCAAGATTAAACATCTTTAAAAATTTACAGGCAAAAGTATGCATCTCACCTTCAAAAAACCAACACATTTAACACACCAAACAAACAGATGAAAAATCAAAATCATGTTGTGTTTTGTCCCAGAGCACACCTGGTGGAATAGGCAACAGATGCTGCTGCATTTCTATAATACACAGAAATACCAAAAACCTTCCAAATTTCCAATATTAGGAATGTAGGTATGCTGTTGCTATATGCACAGTCCTGCAAGAATGCAACCTTCTTTATAATGAATGCTTCGAAAAAATAGATAGGAAACACTAGATATATTTAGTCCACAGGAAACAAACCGTAGTATACAATAGACTGCTTTCACACGGAGGGCTAATACATTGGTGAAGCGGAAAGAAGACGTCTGAAGAAGACAGAAAGTACAGAAACACCATCAAGTGCACTCTTCCAAAGACCACAGCAGAACAATCACACTGATACTTTTGACATTTAAGGTCTGTCCTTGGTATGGTGTGTAAATTAAGACCACTGGGAGGGAGGGGGCATTGGCTGCGATGCTGCGCTGTGGTCATACGGGAACCGCACCAACAGAACACTAAAAAGACTTCAAATATCATCAGAGGCCTCAGCCACCCCTAAAACATAATTCCACAGACACGCAGCATGGTCTGTTTAAAACCCTGTATATTCATGGGGGTTGTCCGCAGTGTTTAGGGCCAAGTTCCCAGCAACTTGGAAGTTTGCACAAAGCCACTGTTCACTTTGGAGAAAGAGGTCATCCATTTCTCAGGACACTTGCCCGTTAGTTTACAGACACTGACTGATAAGAGTGACAAATACTTCCACTACTCTATTATTAACAGCCTGCAAGAGATTCAGTTCAATGACAGTAATTACGTACAAGACTCTTAAAGGTTATACAAACAAACAAACATGAAATTATAAAAGGTAACTAAAATATCAATATTTTATGCCCCTAGATTGTTATATTTTTAAAAAGCAAATTTCATCTCCTACTTAAAGATATCCAGGCTGTTTTCCCTGTCAAATTCAAGGAGTTTTGAACGCATTCTATTATACTAAATTGAGTTTGTGAGAGCAAGAATCCACTAAAACAACTCGGTCCCCAAATTTTTAGCTCTACATTCAAAGTTTTTCACTAGGGGGAATGGGGAGCCCATGTACTATCCCACACTAACCAATCACACCATAAAAAGTATTCCTGATCTAGTTCCAAATGTGTAGACTTATTCTTAAGTATTGTGTAAAAGCAACAAACTAACAAAATCAAACCAAAGAACTTCAGTACAGATCCAGTTACACAATCGCTGTTGACTTTCTTATTGGATAGATGGGGACATTTAGAAAATTCCCCACATTACTTGGGTTTTTTTCAGTTGGTCATCAACTTTTAAATAGCTATATATCAGAAAATCTCTAGCTTTCCAGGTAGTTGAGCTAGTTTGCTACCTACCCAGCCAGTCTATCACCATGGAATTTTGCCCTAACCTGCCTTAAAAGACCCTTGTTTCGGCTTTTCATCAATATTTTAAATCAGCATTTCCCTCTGTCACGCTTCCAGCAAAGACTCTGAAGAAATTCTTTCCCTTGTAGAAACTCCTAACAAAAATGTCACTACTGATGAGTTTCTGGATCAGTGTTAAGTAAAACCACTTTTTAAACAACTTCTTAAAGATGGCAATATTTGAACGCTAAACAATTAAACTCACCCTTGTCTGTCGGGTTCTCCATCAACTTCCTCATCAGCACTACAGGTGGCACTCGAATCATTATCTGAATGGGATTCTTGTCTTGCTGTATTAACTTGTTGAGACAGACTATAGTCCATTTCCTCCGGTTCTGACTTTTCCTTGGGTTTCTCCATCTCTCTCTCTTTGGTATCACTCTCTATTTTCACTTGAATATTCTCTGGTAGCCTCATTTCAGTCTCTACAGGTTCTACTTTGGTATGCACTGGAAGAGTAATTACAGGCTTAGCTTCAGCTGGATGGCTTCTACTGTCAACCTCCATAGGCTCCTCCGCCTCATTATTTATTTCTTCCTTAACCTGTGGCTCAGGGTTCTGACTTTCAGCTGTTGATACACTTTGGGCTGTTAAGGAGGGAGACGTGCTGGCTGCAGGTTTGATGGTAGATTCCTGTTCTGCTGTGGCCTCAGTGGTTGCTTTTGAAGCAGCGTTCTCAGATGAAGTTTCTTCACTTGGTTTAGCAGGTTCTGCTGGAGTTGGAGATGGAGCACTTTCTGTATCAGAACTATTTTCAGCACCTGGGGAAAAGCCAACATTTTGGCATAAAGGTTCAACATACATGAAATCTAACTAGGCTTCGATGAACCGCTTCTTTAGAATAATCAAATACATGTTTGCTGTCCCAAAACACAAGACAATTGCCCTGAAGAATTGACTCCCAAAGGAGGAGTAACCAAAAATCAGCAGATATAGGTTAAGGAGGGAGACTGGAATTACAGAAACAAGACTACTCAACTAGCTCTGATCTTCCGGAGAGCCAGGCAAGTCAACTCTTGTGCACATGTCAGAGACTTTGTACATGCAGTAAAGAACCTTCCTCCTCTTTTCAGTCTAGTTCATGAACTCCATTATATCATAAACAGCTTTTAGATAAATAGGAACGTTCATGAAAACCTATGGCAACATCCAGAACACAGATATTATATTCAACTCTTATCTTCTGATAAAAACTTTCATCCCTTAGAACGACATCAACCACATGCAGGTGCTGTTTACCCTCTAGATGACAACACAGTCAAAGAGCCTCAATATACTGAGCAATAACATCTTAAGGCTGCTCAATACTAAAATCACTTTTTCCCCTCCAGTGAGTGCCAACTGCTAAAATCCAACTGAAACACAGTACGAAACATTATGAAGTGGAACACAGCTTTCTGAGCACCTAACTGGCACAAAACATATATTCCTTTCTTCACACACACAAGTTTCCTTTCCAGAAAAGTTACCTTCACTGTCTTCTGGATTCTCTTCTTCATTAGATGCTTCAATATCTTCATCCTCCTGGGCTGACACTGTTGAAGCGACACTCTCACACTGTGACACATCTCGCTCCTCGCGGGGCCTTCGCGAAGACTAATAAAGACACAACATCTACACTGTACTGAAAATCTGCAAGTATTATTTCCTTTTACATTTATCAGTCTGAGGTTGAAATGAAAGACACAGAATCTCTGCTTAGCACAGATTCATTCACGCTCTTTCAACTTTAGGCCAACTTTCGCTGTTCCTGATCAAAAATAAGTTTGGGAAATCACTGTTTCAAGATATGTTTGGGAGACAACAGAACTAGTGCAGCAAACAGACACTGATGTCCTTCACTTCAGTGAGAGAAGGCCAGGATTACATTTTAGAGGATTCCAACACTCAAGATTCTACTTTAGATGTCCCAAAACTTTCAGTTCCTGATCTTCTACCACTTCTCTTGCTCTGTTTTGTAAGGTTGTGTCTCAGGGTAACTGTTCTACAGCAATGACCTGAACTTCTGTAGTTGCTGGTGTACTGAACAGGAACACGTTTTTCAGAGCACCAAAGAATTTTTCAGGCTCAAGTGTTCTATCTGATAGAAATTTTTCTATTGCATTTTAAAGCAAGAAGTGACTAGTATCACAGGTCAGTGAGCATCAGCCGCTTTTTCTAAGAGATTTATGTCACAACACAAAAACAAGTAGAAAAGGAAACGTGGTGATTGCAAAACAGTCCTAGTGAAGCGTGATGAATGACTTCAGAAAGATGCCAACTTTCCCCTGTGAAATATTCAATGCCCACTGCACTTACCTTCTGTTTGTGCTGTTGCAGGAGGCTGTCCAGATTGTGTCTTCTTTTATAGTTGAAGTAGAAGTTCTTACACTGAGCTTCACTTTTTGTCCCAACCATTTTGGCAATTGCTGCCCAGTTTCGTCCGTGTTCCACTAGGCCTGTTCAAACATAAAAGAACCAATATTTACTACGATAAGTAATTCAACTATTCAAACCCAAATAAATGGAACAAAAATGTCTATGGGAAGGTCAGATACAGAAGTACCGCTGTCCTTACGAGAATTCTCACTATGACAATGTCTTTGATAACTACTCACAGGGCAAAAAAAAAGCTGTGTCAACCTGAATGTCTGCTTATGAAACCTTCAAACTTAAGTCTTTACTGTTGCTAATATGTAGCACCTCTGCTGAAATATTGATTTTATGCATAAAATTTACAGGTAGTAGTATCCACCAAATGAACAGGCAACTTATAATCTACATTAGCTTTTCTATGAAAAGGATGTCTTATACAAAAGGAATTTTTGTAACTTATAGATGCATTACTTTGAAAATTTAGAAATGGCATGCACACCTTCACTTCTGTTTCACAGACTTCCATCATTCAAGTACAATATCAAACATTTCTAAGTAGCCCATATGAAAAAAAGCCAACGTAAGTCTCAAAAAATGGATTTTGTCTGTTAAAGGTGTTTGCTCTTTTGTTTTTTTAAAAAAGAAACAACAAATTTCAAATGATTCATTTAGCATAGTGTTGCAAAAAAATCAGAGCACTCCTACTCAGTAATTCAGCAGATTATTGTAATTTTGTAAATACAAATATCCGGAAGTAAGTCCAAAGCTTTACAGGGTTTACCTTTCTTCGCAACTTCCATTTCTTCCTCTGTCCAGCGGGATGTCTCCACAGGCTCTGCAGAAGCTGACAGAGAAATAAAGACACTGATCAGAGAAAAGACCAGGATCCACTATCATGGCAACAATTGTGAATCCCATAGACAACTAATCTATTGACATTACGGCTTGTCCAAGTCACTTGGCAAAGCTGCTCTTGTCAGCCTCCATTAAACCAAGTTAGAGACACCATAGGAACCACCAGTCTCAGCAAAACACACTGTTCAAAACTATTCTGCCTACAAAACCAGGATTAATTATCTGTCAAGGAAGACTTGTAACTAACTTAGACGTATTTATTGCGAAAATTTTATTTAAACTGTCGATAATTACCATCAACTACTAAAAGCAGCAATCCAACATGCTATAAGCTAGCTCCGTTTTATTTCACTGACTGCTGTGGAAAGGACTGAAATGGTTATTTATTGGTTAGTGGGTATCAAGGAATCTGCTATTCTTGTATTTACTGAGTCTCCTACTGGACAGCCAGAGAAAAATAAAACAAAAAAACAGTAAGTCAAAACAAGCAGGAAACTGATTACGATTCAACACAAACCCTTTTCATTCACCCTGATATCATTCTGTTTCAATTTCTGAATGGCATTACGCTGCAACAGCCTTCACTTCCTTTTCATAAAATCTGCCATTACGCACAGCACCCAACACGGGCCCTTCAACAACTGCCACTAACAAATGACAAAAGCGAGACACTATATAATATCTGATCCACTGAAAAGCTGGTTTGGATTTTCCAGAAAACCCTGCAAAAATGGTTGAAAAAAACCCAAAGCAAACCCCACTATTGCGTTAGTTTAACTTCTGACAAAACCCCACCATACCAACTGAGCAAGAACGTCTATCACAATCCCTGATGTTTACAGTCAAACGAGAACTAATTTGCCCACTTACTCTGTTCTTCAGGATATGCAGAATATCTGAGCAACAAAACAGTTGCTACAAATTCTAGAATAGCAGCTGCCTATAAATACCCAATTGAAGAGCTGGGAGCAACAAACTTTGCCACAACAGAGTACTGCAAGGAGAAAAAAAACCAAGCAAAAACCTGTCCCGCCATCCTGGATAATTACTTACTAGCCACAAGGTATTGTGTTTGCTAGTACTTCTGCACCACCACAAATTATGTCAGCTTTAAAAGTAACATTTTATTTTAAAGAAATCTCTTGCTGCTAGTGCAGAAATAATAACAAAACCCAACTTGCTAGGATCTATTTCAGATTACGAACGCCCCTAAAGCACTCAGTATCAGGCCCATTATTTAGTAATAACCTCCGTGAGCTACAGTCAACCTGTGTCAAAGGCATTTGGATCTCTACAGACCCATCGTTAACTCTGCAAAGATAGAAAACGCAGTTACCATAGAAAGGCTGAACTGCCTTTTTTTCCCCCTGCGTTTCTAACAGAGTCACCTGAGTACACAGATTACTGTTCGTGAAGTTGCACTCGTGAAATTTAACAGCAGCAGTCACAAAATTATAAGCAGGCCTAAGAACAGAGATGTAATAGCAAATAGGAAAAAAAGGGCACTGCACGCAGAGAGTAGAGCCCTGTGTCAGTGAAGAGCCTGACGAGCAGCTGGGTCCCCGAGTGGCCCATAAACGCTACTCACAAGGTTCTGGCGGGGGTGGCAGAGGCGGTGGGGGCTCTTCGGTGGCTGCAGCTGCAGCGGCACTTGCTTGCGCAGCTTCATTTGTCATCGATCTGGTGATTCTGCCCTTACGACGACCTTGACTATTGGCAGTTTTTCGGCCCCTAGGAGTGGCCTGTTCCCGCTCCTCCGTTTCCTCTGGTGCAACTTCAGTTTTGTCCTTTTCTTTGGTATTCTCTCTAGGAGTAGATAAAATATAATCCGGTTGCATTCAGATAGCCATGGTGGCACAAACTAAACCCCCCAAACCCCAAAGACACCTTTAGTGAAGCACAATTCACTTACTGCTCACCATTTAGAGTTGCTAGAGAATAACAGAGATACATGACATTATCAACTTCCAAGAAAATATGAACGCTGAGATAGAACATATAAAAAACCCTAAACCAACAAGATATTAAAACTACTACATGTGCAAAAAAATGATCTCATGTTTTTTTCCACCATTCTGATTAATTACGAAAGAGAAACCTAAATAAGAAAAGTTTTCAGTCCAGATTTCGCTGTCACGCTAATGCAAATCCTGTTGTGATCTTCGCAAAAAACCTGCAATCTAGGGTGAATTAATGCATTTTCAACACATATACTTACTTAGAGTCCTCCTTCTCATCCTTTTCCTCCTCATCTTTCTTTTCCTCCTCTTTTTTCTCTGCTTTTTCTGCTTTTTCCTCTTCTACCTTTTCTTCTACCTTTTCTTCTTGAGAAGGACGAGCAATTTGTTGCTGAAATGAAACGGGATTTACATATTCTAACAACTTGATCACACGAAGGTGCAGCAACTTGTACTCAGAGCAGCACAACCACTGACACTGCCTCACCTCCCACTTGATAATATGTTAATAAGAAACTACAGAACGTAAGAGAGGGTGGGGAGTTGGCTGCGGCCACACAGAAGGAACCACTCACAGGAGTTTACACTGAAGGGGCTTGAATGGGTCAAACAAAACCACTTCCAATCATCAAGTCCCCCCCATTTGGAAGTACTGCAATATTCTCCACTCAAATCTAGGGTGTGCAGAACCCCCTTGTTCCTTCCTGGCCATTAGACTCTGCAAGCCAACTTCAAAAAGCAAGATATATGTCGTATTCATATAAAGCTAACTTTCAAAAAAATACCCACTTGGCAATTCCTGGAAAGGCAACGACAGCGAACAAGACTGATGTTCTAAGACTTCATTAACTCAGATTTTACAGTCCACTGAAAAATTCCTCAAAATAGGCTTTTCTTTTTCACAGAGGAACCAACTTTCCTCTAAGTGTAGCAGCAGGTGTCACTGTTTCACTAACAAAACTGATGCTGGAAATAGTCACAAAAAGGACTTGGTTTTGACATTTTTATAATGTCAACTGGAGCTGAAAACCCAAACACTAACCACTATCATCTTGATGCAAATTATTAGCATTTAAGATGCTGGTATTACTTGGTTATGCAAAAACTTTCTGCAAGCAAGATGTCAGAGACATGCTAAGACAAATTATTTCCATTGTGCTAGATAGATTGGCCTCAAAAGCAAGGAGTTGAAAACTGCATGTTCAGAAGAAAATAAAAAGTAATAATAATAATAAAGTCTGTATTTTACATATAATCCATCTACAAAACAGTTGCTGAAGATCTGCTGCTCTTTTCGCCTGGCTAACTTAACATCACACTTTGTAAATAACAGGGTTCTCTACTTCACAGTGAACTTTTTTAACATGCATAATCAATAGGTTAAGTGGAGGTTAAATACAAACCTTAAAGGAGTTGAAGCCTGGGTCAGTGACGTACCTGCACATTCATCTGTTGATTAAAACTTACTATCCAGGCAAGGGGACGGGCTTTAACTCGGGGTACGATTCAAAAGGACAAAAACCACCCCGGCACCGCCATCACTCAGCTCTTTAGCGGAGGCCGCCTGACCCAGCAACGCGTTTATTCCAGGAAATGGTGTCATTCTCCCAGTTCAGCTGCCTGCAGCAGCGTTGCCCATCTCACATACACCCTTCTAATCTCACCGGGGTCACCCGAGGCGATCCCCGCCGAGCTGGGCTTGATTGGCCGTCACAGACATACGGCGAATTTCTGTCTCGTCAGATCACCGCCTGCAGCACCTGCTCCGAGGCACCCGCTGGATCCACGGCCACGCGGTTCTGCTGAGCCGGCAGCTGCGGTGCAGCCGCGGCCCCGACCTGCGCCCGCCCGCCTACCGAACCGCACCGACAAACCGCACCGACAAACCGCACCGCCGAGAACCTCCTTTCCGGGAGTTACTGAAGGAATTCTCTATAAGTGATGCAAAAGCGTCATATAGCCATGCTTTCTTCTACACTTCGTTCAAAACTTGCTCTTCACTGGAAAATTCATATTTGGTTTAAAACGTGTTTAGCTGTGTCTAAGCATTCTGGAACAGTTTAGCTAGCATTTTATACAACGGCCTTTCTAGACCTATTTGAGGACAAGAATGTATCAGAATTTGATAAGCCTTACCTCTCTTAACTTCAAACGCTTTAATCTAGCATTTGGATTCGCTTAAATAAAAGCCCACGAACTGAAACTTGAGTCAAGTTGTACTCGCTACATCCTCTGAAGGATTTCAGCATCATTACCATGATTAATATTTTCTCCACTGCAATATTCCATTTGCTTGCCTTCTAATTTACACAAACATATGAACTCTTTAAGAGTTTAAGCTGAAGCACCTGTTATTGGCACCAGCTCATCTTGGAGCACATCATAAATCTTCCATGACTTGCCTTTGCCAGTCAGCAAGGAAGTTTCGGGTTGCTACTCAGAGATATGAAAAATATCAGCTTCAAACAAAGCTGGGGTGGGAGGGAGAGGGGGGCTGAATTGCATTCTGCAGCCTTAAGATAAAAATTCTGGCAAGCAAGCAAGCTCAACACTCAAGTTCTCTTTTACTAGCTGTTATAGAAGCTGCTAATTAATTGTTAATAAAATTAAGAAACACATACGATTTTTGGTACCGTGTAATTCCTTACTGCAGCGTCATTAAACATGCTAACTACAATATTTCTAAATTTAAACTTCCAGAAATGGTAAAAGTACAATATGGTGACTGTGTCTAGTGAACAGGATCAACTTAGCAGTTGGAGTCGTTTGCAGCAATATTGTTTTATAAAAAACACATTTACTGGGACTCTCAGAAAACCTACATTATTTGAAAAGAGGATTTGTGTATCCTGAAGTGTAAAATTTACTTAATTTGTTGGTTTGCAGTTCAACACAGATTTCTTCAGTCATGACACCTCAAAGTCTCAACAATTTTTTTCTTTAGTATCACTGCTGAGATACGACTGAATCAAATAACCCACAACCCTTCAGACTTTAAGGTGTGCGGATTTCTAAAGCCCTGAATTTCAGAGGAATCTCCCCTCTCGCCCCCACCAAGCCTCAGTTCCGAAGCAGCACTGGGTATTTCTCCAGCACGTTGTATCTACACCGGTTTCCAGCTGTTAAATTCCTTTTAAGGATACAAGCTCAAAATACCGGCAGGGTTGGTTCTTTCATCTACTCCTCTGTTCGTGTACTTTACCTCATATACGACCTTTTTTCCCAACCTTGTCCCTGACACCTCTTTCATTCTATTTGCAGTATTTCCTAAATACCTCCCAGACAGAAGGGGAAATCAGAATGGGAAGAGCAGGGAACGTGTTCAGGGAACACACAGCACTCCTGCTTTCTTAAAAAAAAAGTTCAAAATTTCTTCTTTTTTTCTGTTTATTTTCCAATATCCACATTAACCCTAGCAGCCTAGTAAATGTATTTATATGCTTTTTATTTATATGCTTTTTGTACCTAATATGCTGTTCTTTTCCCCTCCAAAGACTTCCAAAAAATACTTCCTGAATCAGCAGAATTTTTTATTTGCATGCATTAAATTGGTCTCTTTCTTCTTGCTACTAAGTTCCAGTTTGACTTGGAGCCTGACCACCAAAGAAAGATCACTATTAATTTCTGCTTTTTGACAAACATTGACATTATGAAGCCATTATATATTTTCCACTGCAAGTCACATGCTAAACCAAATTTCTGTTGGCTCCACCATAGGATTTAATGATGGGTTCAACTTCAATGTCTATGGCAGGGTCCTTAACAAAATTAATTGCCATACTAAAAAAAAGGTCACAAATGTGCAAAGGAAGCAGATATTCCACAGAATTAAAAGCAAACTAACCAAGAACACCCTTGAATCAGGATTATTTAAAATTAAAAAGGGCAAAAATGCAGTAAATGCAGTAAAAATAAGTATTTTTTCCTTTTCTTCCCTCCTTATGCATTTAATATACTTGATATATCAGACAGAAAGACAGCTGTAAATATGAAACAATAAAAGTAACAATATCCAAGTGACTAATAAATTTAAGATACCTGGTTTCTTCCTCTGCGTTTACCATAATTCCGTCGCACAAGGGCTTTATAATTTTCATTTTTCTTGGTCAAATAATAATATAATACACAGTCGGGAACATTCTAAAGTGAAAAAGAAAAAAAAATAGGTACTAATGCTACAAAAAAATTATATTTTTTAGTATTTGATTTTTCTCAACACTTAAACTATTCAGCCCCTGGACTAAAATAAAACTCTATTAGATTTGTTTGCTCAGCAGGGAAGTAAATTCACACACAAATATAACAATATAATTATGCATAACATTACAGTGCTAAACACAAGTCTCATGTATTTATAATATCCCTCAGCTTCTTCAGTCTGCATGATTTAATCTATACTAGGCAATTTGCAAGTTTGAAAACTTCTATTTATCAACAGCTGTTATGTACTAATGATACCATTGTTTTAACAAATCCTGATTCTCCATTATGTTTTACACCTAATCTGCAAAATCAGTTTTAAAATCAGTTCTAAAGACCAGTTCAGCCAGCAGTGGGATCCTGCTGGCTTGAAAGGTGGCGACAAGATTTCTGAGATCGCACGGTGGCTCAGCAGAGCCAATTACGTCCTTATCTAAGAGTGAGGTAATTGAACAGCTTATACCCCCTTCAAAAACAAAACAAGACCAAAACTAAAGCGTCATTTTATTTTATTGTTGTCAACAGTGTCATTTCTCTAACTTTTATTAGACGTTTGCAGGCATTGATTGTGTTACTGATCAAGTACTATAAAATCTTGTCAACGCAGTAACTTTTGTTGGACTTGGAATTTTTTTCCAGGAAGAGAAAATGATGCTGGGATGAATGACTTACATTTGGAAAGTCAGGGATCCCACCCTAGGCTCTACTTAGATTAAAAAAGGTCTTACCTTTCGTTCCAGGTAGGAAGCAATTAGACCAAAGTTCTTGGGATGTTGGACAAACCTTTTATAAATCAGAAATTATTTAAGTTTAACAACATAATTCATTATCAAATAAGCAAAGCAATCTTCCAAACAATCTGTTCCATCATCAAGCCTTTGATTTACACAACTGAAATTAGTCTAAAAAGCCCAGTTTCCCCATTGTGCAAATTCAGAACTAAGGACTTAGTATTAGCTATTTGCTGATATAATGAGATCATACACCTACTCTTCATTTCCATCTTATCATGGAACTAAAGTATTTTGAAAAGAATTTCTCATCTAGATTCTATATGCACTTTGAGCCTACTCAGCTGAAAAATAAGTGATGTATTTTGCAAAGTTGCATCCAATTAAGAACATTATCAAACATTATTGCACAAAAGCTTCAGCATTCCCGATTTAACTGATGTTTACTGTGGGGTTCGGTATTTAACTGTCCTTTGCAATGTAACAAAAATAAGAGATAAGAAAGCCCATTACTTCTCCTTAAAAATCTCTTTTTCATGGTCGGTCCAGACATTCATGAACTGTCTGTCTTTATAAACTTTCATGGGATCCTCCATCAGACCATTCATATTAATAAACTTCACTCGTCTTTGTTCTGCATCAAACATCATGGGAGGAATGACAGAGAGCTGGCGCATTTGTTTTTCATTATTCTATGGGCAAAGAACAAAAGAAAAAGTAAAGAAAGCAAAAGTTGCTACTAAGGTTTACAGTTCTTGAATTACACAACTCATTAAAGCTCCAACACCGTATACATTCACAGTTAAGAAGTGGACAAAAAGAAGCTTCCACCTAACTCTTCTAGAAGTTGTCACTGTCCCAATGAACATTTACAGTCAGCTAAAGGAAACAGTGTCAGAAATGATGAAAAACTAACATAGTGCAGGTTTCTGGAAAGGAAGAGTTTTCATGTGTTTGTTAGAGTTGGAAAAAAAATCGGTTGTAGCAAGCCTGCAATGAACACAGACAAGAAAAATGTAGGACAGATGCAATCAGGAAGAGAAACCCTTAAAAGAAAAGTACTTCTAAGACCTGTTTCAAGCCAAAGTTCACACACTCTCAATCCAGCCCCAGGGCTTGTCACATCAAAAAAACCAAAACCTCTGAAAAGAGACTTCTAATGTCAGTAAAAGGATATCAACTGACTCGCTGTGCTCCTATAGCCAAATACAGACAACAGCCCCACCTCCTGCTCAGAAAGTCCATCGATGATTTCCGAAATCTCATGTTCACTTCTAGCAATAGTTGCTGAAAGTCCAGCCCCTCTTTGGCCAACTCTAGAATTAGGGGAGAACAGAAGCAGTAAGCATAAAGCGGAAAACAGCTGTATTTTCATATTTTGTATAAAATGATGACAACCTTCGAAATTCTTTAAAATACTGCTACCAGTAACCCAAATTAGTTAGTTAGGGCAGTTCTTTCTTAAGTAGTGTCAGAGTACAAACTTTCTTCATGTATTGCCATTTCAAACCACTGCTCAGTTTATTTAAGTCCTGAGAGATATTTTATAGGAATATTTCAAATGTATGGCAATACCTTTGGAAGCGTTCTTGCTGTTCTCTTTGCTTCCGGATTTCTGGAAATTGTTTCTCATAGTACTCTCTTGTTTTGCTCTCCTTGGCTTTCCTGCGTGGATTATTTTCTATCCTGTCAACTTTTTTCTCCCATGCCTCCATCAGCTGATCGTAACGCTGACAGATCTTCTGTTCCTGTTAAATTCCAAAAGTAAAGCTTGAAGGAAACACAAATACCCTAAGTGATCAGTACACATAACATGGGATTTACATGACAAATTTGGGGATGTTAATTGAGGATCCAGACAGAAAACCAACCACATGCTCTTTTTACAAAAACATGGTAGTATTACCCGTTGTTTTCTTGCATGATTTCTTCTTTTAAAGAATAGTATAAGCTTTTTCCTCATCACCTGGTTTCTGAGAAACAGAATTGGGGGAAAAAAAAAAGTGAGCTATATAGGAATCAAGCATTGATGAAACAATGATGTAACTAATACTGTATTTTATCAGAGAGAAGATTCTTAAAGATGGCTGGAATAAGCAACTGAGACACAAAAGCTCATTTCAAGCCAGGTGCTCCCCTTTGCCACAAGAGAAATAATATGCTAAAATGAGTAAAGTTGGCTTAAGGTATTACACTTTGGAAAACAAATAATCTTTGTAATTCAAACCTAAAGAGTTTTACAATATATTACTAAAAAAAATTAAGTATTTTGGAACTGCTATAGAGCGACATTGAAGTGAGTGAAGCAAGAAGCACTTTTTTTCAAGATAAGTTTTCAAAGGACAGCCATCTGTAGGACTTTTTCTGTACTTACAAAATATTATCAAATGGTAGTAAAAGGTAAATCACTTAGTAATATGCACGTAACTCACTATGCATTTCTTCATCTGTGACACTGACAATTTATTTCTTCTGTTATAAAAACTTGTAGTACCGAAATTGTTAATGAAAAAAATAAATCTTACAAAGACAGCGATGTTATTCAACAGATTTGAGCCAACCTAAGACTAAGTTCTATAATTTACTTTTATCTTTAAGTTATGAGGAAAAGTTACTGTTTCCCTCTGCCTTCAGTACATATAACTCACTTCTTGCAGGACTGTTCTACAAGAAAGAAATTGGAAAATTGCATAGACTGGAAGCTTTTAACTATGTTTAAAGTGTACACATCCTATTTGGAAATCACAGAAATCAAAAATTTGAGTGAATATTTGAATCTAAACCCCTTAAATGACAAAATGACAAGATATTAAAGCACTTACGTTTTGATGTTTTCATGGTAGACTTTTGTGTCTGATGGCTGGTTGTAAAGTGGCTACAATTTTGGATTAGAAAGGTACATTTAGTACTTTTCAATGCACGTAGTTCTAAAAGTATATGCAATATATCTAACAACATTGTAATATTCTGCCAACACTGCACTCAATCTGAGATGCAGCAATCTCAAGGGACTAGAAGATACTCCACACAAAGCACAGATTTCATTACTTAAAATTATATCATTATAACTACTTATGTATATAACAGTATTTCAATTTTTTTTGTATTTCAAACTGTTCTCTCAAATAGATTCAAATCTATTTTAAAAAATTATGCAGCAAATCAGTTCATTCAAGCCTCAATTCACCAGTGTATTTAAACACACACTTATTTTATATATAAACATAGAACTACATCTGTTTACCACAACGGAATTACAGACACCAAAGCAACATTGGCAACACAGAAAATAGAACGAAAGGGAAACAAAAACAAACTCCACAACTTACCAGTTCAACTTTTGGACCAAGACCTTCAAAGATCTTGTGAGCTTCTTCTGCTTTTTTCTGCAAATAAGATTTTTTTGCATAGTCTAAGTAAATCATCTGAAGTTAGTACCAAATATATCTCTGAACTCTTTCCCCTACGCCAGCTGATAAAGCCCTGTGTGATCCTTCTTAACCTACTTCTGCGGTGTTGCCTCAGCAAATAAGGAAACCTGCACCTGAACTGTGCGGTTACTACTCTTATCTCCATGTCTGGAAGCTGATAGGGCAAAAAACCAGAAACTGACCTCTGCAGTTCAAAAATAACACACATTTAATAACTAATATAGCAAATAATTATTAAGAGAAGAAAGGTGTCCAGTAAAACTAAGTATAGATAGCTTTGAAAAATGGAATTGAGACTAAAATTCTCCAATTGCAAAGGCTGGAATACAGCAAAGGTCCTTCCCTCATGCTGGGTGAAGACCCCAAAATAATTCTGACCCTAAAGGAGGCAGCACAGGACAAGCCAGTTTGCTTTCACGAATCTGTTTCAAGCCTGTAGGATCTTCCAAAGCCCTTTTTTCAGCAGACAAGCTATCTGAATTGACCCAACCTACTCGCTTGAATTTGTCTTTCACCCCAATAGTTGTATGTGCTTGCCCTAAGACATCTGCAAATAAAAATCTAGAAGAAACTATTCCATAAAGCAGTTATTATTAGGAAGTGTTCTGCTGAATTCCAACCTCTTTCCACATGATTTCAATTTTGATAAATTCTTTGGAACTTACAAGCTGTACAAAATAATTATATATCAAGGAAATATTATAGTGTTACCTTGGTAGAATGGTTTTTCTGGTCTCAAAACATTTAAAACTGAACTCTAGTCCTATTACTTTAACCAAATTTTAGCCAACAGTAGTTGAATATTAAAAGTAATTATCCTAAACTGCATGGTTTGAAGATGAAAGCTGCCAGGCGGACTGGCCTCTTGCACCACTGCAGATGGAAAGATACCAATCAAGTGCTGTGTACACAAATGGATTAATACATCTTTAATAACGCTTTACATAAGAAAGCAAGTATAGACACGTGCTATGTATTTTAAGCCCCATCAATATTGCCATTCTCCAGCACATGTAATTTCTGATATGAGAACTCAAACCAAGTGCTAAATGGATTCACAAATGCACAAGGCTTGCACAGCTACAGTCAGTCAACTGAAAAGCGTGCTTACCCGATTCTCATCGTAAATAATTTGGACAATACTGCGGTGTTTCTGTTCCACTGGAGGAGGGGAGACAGGCCTCTCTGGCTCGGGAGGCTTAGCAGCTTCTTCTTCAAGTTGTTGCTAAGAGACGAAAGAAAGAAAGAAAATCAGCCATCCGCACCACGTTACCCTTACCAGTAATTAGTCACCAGAGATAAAACATGCATCTGATCAACAGTTAGCACTGCCTGTTATTTCTCTTCTTAACTGACAAGGAATGAACAAAATGGTTTTAATGCCAACAGGGACAGTAACAAGACTATTTTTTGTACTATTGGTAAACCAAATTAACTATTTACAGACTTGTTTCCGCTTGACATTTAAAGCCACTGTCACATTATAACTATCAGTATTTAAACAAAAATAATAGTTTTAGAGAACAGTAACACCAAACTTGCCTTCTCACAGAGGATGTAATCCTCAGAGATGTCTTTCTACATTGCAGATATTCAAGTCTCATTATTACTACTGCCTTATTTTTCAAAAAGGAACAAAAGTCTTTCTAGCAATCCACAGAGAACAACATTCTAAACATACTTCACAGCAGAAATAAATCACTCCACATATATTGAAGTTCCAAGATTGTTACAATACTAAACAAGCGAAAAAACCTGTATTATTTTCCCGGCTACTACACAGCTGTGATTTACTTTCACATCAAATAAATCTGATTCAGTGACATCTTCATTTTTTAATTGTAAATATCCTTCATCCATACCTGCCACAAACATACAACAAAGAAATTCTGACACTACAGATCCATCCTGTCTTACAGCACTGGTTAGAATGTGCTATATTGCTGCATAAGAATTCAAAATCTAATTTTTTGCAGAATGCCATAATAAACAGGCTCAATTATTGCAGGCAACAGCAACTTCACAATTTTTTTTAAGTCAAATCATAGTACAAACATGCAGAAATGAACCTTCAGAGATGATATGCATAGTACTTGCTGATTTTGTGGAAAATTGAACAAACAAAAAGATAAGCATCATTAACACACAGCCAGGTACTTAGTGACAGCCTTTTTTGTTTTTTCTGCTGAAGGTCACCTTATAGGTAATTAAAATTCACACATAATTAAATACTTCCAGGCCATAAAAACAATCACTCCAGAGAGCTGTCTATTTGTTACCCTGGACCTACACGTTAACAAATCCTATAGCATAACACTAATTTCCTACAAAACCTTAAAACTGGCACTACTTCTATCTGGATCTTCGAAAGACAGAAAAGGAAAAGGAGACAAGGACTTTGTTTTTGCCAATGAATAACAGATGCCTGGATTGAAGGGTGGGTTTAGTTGGCCACAGCAGCTACTGGGAAGGCAACAACTACTGCCAGCAAACATTTCCTTTGCTTCCAATGGCTGAAGTGCAGTTCTGGGACGCAGAGCACAGCCAGGACCGTATTAAAACCAGTGATATTTCCTCCTTTATTTCTCTGCTGTCTCTGTTTACTTTCCCCCAAGGCTGACTTTAGCTCCAGATGTTAAGATCTCTTGCCCTTGTGAATACAGATGATCCAGGCACTTTTGTACAAGTTCTGCTTTTCGATATGCCCCTTGCACAGGCTGTGTCCCCTCACCCAACAGTCACCTTTAAAGCTGAAATTACAGTCACAGCGCCCTTGTGTCACTAGTCTTCTAACAGAAGTTTAAAATATAAAGTCATCTACTGTTGGTGTTTCTATGTGGCTTTCTCGTATTTTCAAAAATGTTTAAAATTACATGATGTCCAACTATTAAACATTCCAGCAAAACCATATACAGAACCTTCCTTTTTTAACTTGTTCATTTGGTTCAAGTAACCAAAAAATTCACCACTACCACATGAAGTTTTTCCACGCCTTTTTCACTGGCAGGTAACAAGATATATATGCATATATAATAGTGTCTGCTCTGCTTACTTGCTTTTTCTTCAGTTTGAGGATTTGCTGTTCAACTTTCGCAATTTCGCGATCTACACGGTCCATGCTCTGTATCAATTCTTCCTTTGACAGCTTTGAAGGTGAAGCATTTTGGTCCTCCCCACAAGGCTGACCAGAGATTGGAGAAGATGGTCCCTCATGCTTTCCTCCAAAAGCCGGGTCCTTTCATGAGGGCAGGAGGCGAGGGGAGATTGAGAGAAATCAGTTATATGGATAACATGCAAATAAGTGTTCAGTAACCAAATCAGCATGTGTGAATTTAAAATAATTTCCAGTTATTTATATCTCTGTTGAGCAGCTAGCTAAGTTAAAGTTCAATATTTTAGTTTATTAATGCTCTAAATATTTTAGAATTAGAACTGACAGCTAATTTATGATACTGTAATTTCAAAGTCCACCTTTAAAAATAACAGCACACTTCAATATTTACCTTGAAACCAAACCAAGATCAAAACATCTCCCTTTTAAAAATATGTCTTCATACATGTAAACAGTATCTTTCATTTTTAAAGGAAAGGTTACTTAAGAGCAAATCCTCAATGCTCTGCACATGTATTGATGAGGATATTCTTGAATATAACCCTGATCAGCCTGACAAGGTACATCTGGAGCCAGTTGTGTTTATAAACAGTAAGTTCTCTTGAACTTAACATGACTTACAAGAAGTGACGACTTAAGAGAGGACAGGTCATTTGCTCATTTGGCTCTGATGTTTTGTCTTTTTTTTCTTGTCTGTTTCCAAACAACGTATTTCAACATGCTTCATGTTCTAACATAAGCTCTGTTGCCCCTTATGTCCTCAGACCATCACGCTCCGTGACCACCTCGCTGGCACACGCCAGCTCAGTGAAACATCCCTCATTCAACCAACGGGACTGAAAGATGACGTGTCTGAATGCCACTTCTCCTCAACATTATACCAGGCTGTATTTTTAAATCGAGACAGTAGATTTCTGTATGTAGTGCCTGGGTGAAACCTCAGTGACATGCAAGCATGTTGACACTGCACACCTTAGCACAGTTTCTCCAACCCCCTTTGATATTATCTTTGCTACATAACAGAGCAAGTTATTAAGAAATCACACACTATCATAATTTTACTTCACAGACAGGATTAAAAAAAAATGGTAGAAAAAAGGTAAGACAAGTAATCAACTTTTTAAAAGTCTGGTGCCTATTAGCTTTTGAATCCATACGGTGAAATTTTCCTCTAAATGATCCAAATTTAGACACTTGAGCACCCACCTCCGGAAGTCACACCCATTACGCACCACCTTTCAGTGCATGAGTCTGTGCGCTTGCGTGAGTGCATGAGAGAAGGTATTAAATACTCATTTAAGAGACATTTGTCTGGTCTATACAAATTGCTCTCATCAATATTCACTATCTACAATACAAAATATCCACACCAAACTAGACTGCCCTAGATTTACCCAAAATGAGACAGTGACATGTATGATTAGTGTTATGTAAATAAGCAGATTCATTTGAAATGCTTAAAAGGGAGAGGGGGCGGCAGGGAGTATTTTGACCATTCAGTACAAATATTCATTGCAGAAAAAAATGGACTTGCATGCATTTGCCAGCAGCTTGCAATTGAAAAGCAGAAATATTTCATGCACAACACTATAATAATTTTGCAACTGAGGTTTTAATGACCTAAGAATGTAGCGGCAACTCAGAACTCCAGGTCTCTTTACTGTGTTTGAGGCAGATTTATCTTCTTGTTCTTTTTACAAAAGACTAACACTGACTCAAGACCACAGTTTGTGATAACATGCAGAACTAAATTTCTGGGATTAACGAATGAACCTAAACAAATAAAAAAATTACATAACAGAAAAAAAAATATATATAATTAGCTCACTTCATAGGAAATTACACCTTCAACATCAACATCATAACAGAAAATATCTTTACCTTCTTAATATCTGCAGACCTCAACCCTTCCTGCAGAGGATGTACTAAAGGCAAGACAGTAGCTGCACTGACACGCTGAAAATGGGAATCAGAGACTTGTTCAAGACGTGGTCGCTTAGATTCCAGTGAATCATGATCTGTCTGAGATGGACCTGGATGAAATTGCTGTTCATATCCAGTTCTCCTTTCCTGTGGCCTAATATATAGAAGATAAACTATTAACATACACACTTTCCGTCAAAAAAAACTATTTGACATTCCTCAACCCTTTTCAAATATATAACAGATGCAATTGAATGAAGCTTCTTCTAAACAGTAAGGCAGACAAATGTTTTTAAGTATGATCTTCAAAAAGAGAACAGTTAAAATCCATTGAAAAAGAGAAAGGTAACTTGAATCTTAAAAGGCACTGCTTAAATGCATGCCTATCATTACAAATCCTCAATGAACCTTACCAATGCTACCATTATATTGTTCAAATCAAAGCTCTGATCCAAGTAATAAACAACAACAACAACAAAATCCATGAGATAAATATGGTACTATATTCCACTGAACACAAACGGCCACAACTGCTCCATTATTTCATTTCTGGAGTCAAATTATTTTTAAATATATACAGAATGTTTGAAATAAGCCACAAGTCTATTCGGAACTTGATCTCTACTAAAATGCTACTATATGACAGAAACAGTAATTGATTCAGTCCATGAGTCATTTAAAAACTTCTCCTTCTCAGAAAAATGTAAAAGTACAGTATCACTCGCTCCTTTACAGAGCAATGCCCAGGATGGCCATAAAATAACCTCATATGCTTCAACACCTTCCTATGAAGTGCCACTGCAGATACGACAGTAGTTTCCTGTATTTTGCCAGAACTACTGAACAAGCTTTTACGAATTTACAATGCAAGGGGGGATTTACTTCTGCTATAAGCTGAAGTTTGGAGAACTCCTTCAGCACTAAACCAGAGTCTTACTGACATTTTGGTGACACAAGGTGAAGGCAATATCTAAGCCCCAGATTTCACTATCGAGTTATTTCTGGGAATATTCTAATAAGATTTTAGGCTAGAACAGTATTTACATAACATTCATCACCGGAATTTGTTCAGAACCAGATACCTCAGTTATAGCCAAATAAACTGCTAGCAGTAATCCAGCAGATAAAGTTGCTCCTAGCAGACATACTTACTAAGAGTCCAAGAAAAACAAGGTTATTACAAAAAATAACACTTGCTTGTGACTACATCAGCATATGAATATGCTAAAGAACTGAGATGCATACATCATATAGCAACCTTTCCTCTAAACAGAAGCGTATGCTTGCTAACTCACTACAATCCAGTTAATCTTATTCTTATCTGTAGTGGGTTTTGAATTCCTAAATTTCTAATTTAATTTCTAAATTTCAAAGTACATCCAATATTCTTCAGGTATATAGCCAAATTAATGCTTAATACAGTTGGAAAACTTCCTTGAACCTAGCAACCTTACAGTAATAGTAACATACATTTGAACGTTCATCAATATCCACAATGAAGTAACCTGTTTTACTGAGGAGTAAGCTATTACCAATCTGCAACTAAATTACAGCATGCGGTTCACTGTAGTTGTCCGCTATCGTTGTCCTCAGTTAACCTACCGGACCCAGATCAGTTGCACCTATTTACACAGCGACAACAATAGTACACGAGACCGGCAAAAAGGGTATTTAGAACAAAAGACACGAAGCTGTCAAGTGACTTGCCAAAGGCAGCATATGCTCCGACTTAGTCCTCTGTGCCCAGATAGTCCATTCTGTGCTATGCTACATTGCAGTGTTTTACAATTCTTACAACTCAAACATCCAATTACCTCTGTTGTTTCTTACTTACGTCAATACCATCTGTTGAATAAGCAAGCTTAATCTAAGAAATATGACAGGTAATATTCACAGAGTAACAACTCTTGCACTTGTTGCTTCTACTCGGCAAGATTAAATTATCCAAAGGTACAAACCTTACAAACTTTTAGCCTAAACAGCATTATAAAGTTTGGAATGAACACCTGAGTTCTCAGCAGCTTAATGACAGTGTTGTTAGGAGAGGTGCAGGAAAAGCAAACTGGATTGTCACCTCCTGTCTGTGAAACAAATATGATAGTTGAGCTAAAGGGTCTCGGGAATTACACAACAGCTACAACACTCAAACGCAGGAGATCGATGCTGAAACTCGAAACCTTTTCTATTCAGAAGGTAAAAACAACTTTACAGAAAGTACAGACTCAAGGCTGAGTCCTGCGTTCACATGCTTCAAAACCAGCGCCCTCACCTGTCAGAGCCCGGATGGAATTCGGAAAGCAAGGACGGTCTGCGCCGGAGCTGCTGCTGCTGCTGCTGCTGCAAGAGCTGGGTTGCCTGACTGACTTCCAGGTGAGACGAACGATAATCGGGAACCGCAAATTCCTAAATGAAACACGCTTCTGATGTTAACAAGAACAAAGGTGCAGATGACAGGATCAAAAGCGTTCGGTGTCACGGAATGATCATTTCCAAAATTATTAAATACACACCAAGACCGGATCGACAAAGCCTTATTTCAGCTCAAAAAATAAAGTGGCAGTTCTAATTTTGAATGACCTTTTGAGAGAATAAATACTTAGCTAAGAATTCCACCTAGCTTATTTACTTCTAAGAAAACACAAATGCGTCAGCAGCAGAAGAATATCCTTTGGAAAAAAAAAATCCTTTAAAAATCAATTTTGCATATCCAACTACCAAGTAGTAAAGTGAGAATATATTTCAGCAAGCCTGAGGCAATTTCTTCCGTTGCCACCTCAAGACATTTTTATATCCGACACTATTAATTAGGACTAAGAGTCAGACAAGATGCATCTTCTCATTGATAAAAATTTATAATCAAAGCGAGGTACAAGACAATTTATTTGTATATATGGGTCTTCAACAACTTGCTTTTAAAAATTACATTCAGCTGGCATTACCCAAAGAGAGGCTCTACGAGACACACAATAGGTCATTACCCGTAAGATTTGGTTTTAACAAATTATCTAAAAATAAATACGGAGCAAGCCAAAAAGCTCCAATTCTTGAATTTCCTTTTGCAAACATGTAAGTAGAACAAAACATCTGAAGTGTCTGCAGCAGAAGGAGACTTTCATTAAAACAGGGGAAACCAGAGCTGTTCTAACACCAACAGCTTAGTCCTCCACAGGTTAACGTGCCAGAGAGAGCTCAGGGGGTAAAAAAAAAAAAAAAAAAAATTAAAAACCCCCCCACCACCACCACAACAAACAAACTACCACTACCACCAAAAACAAACAAACAAAACAGGCAAAAACTTTAAAAAGCCAAAATTGCATTCAGTTGTAGTCAGGGATTTGAATAATTTCAGCTACAGCATTGCAGGAAAGCATCGCTCAACAGGTCATTACATCCTTCCAAGGTCATACCTCAGAAGGAACCAAGAAGCTGTACCCAGCTACAGATTATGCTTCCCAGAAACTGCACCACAGTCAGAGCCTCCAAGAGACAACACACTTGAACAAGCAGACCCATCAGCCTTAGCACAAGAGCCAAACTCCAAAGGCACAAACCGAACTGTCATACAGCTTCCCCCAGTCAGTTTTAACCGGGCATGTGCGGCTGCAACTCCGCTGTTTTCAAATGTGATCGACTTGGATTACATCAGTTCAATTAAAAAAAAAAAAAAAAAAAAAAATCCATTTGGCACAGCAAACACCCAAAGGATCCTCTCGTTGGATTTGTAACCCTCCCGTGTCCTTACCTGCTGGTGCCGGGTGGAGGGGAAGGTGTACTGGACAGAGTGGGTAGCGTAACGACTCTGCTCTGTGCTGAACGCCCCTTGGTTAGGAGGGTAGCCTGAACTTGACATTATCAGAGAAGAAGTCTTCCCAGAGCTGTGAGATCAAGACCAGCAAGCAATCATGTTTCTAGGAAAGCGCCTAAAGGAAAAAAGATCACTGATAAGCACTGAAGTACCAGATGTACTCACAATACATTGCAGCCATAGTCACTTAAGCAAAACAACCATTACCAGTAAAAGCTTTTTCCTGATGTATTTATTTAATAGGTTACTCTAGTCTGAAACACGTTAACAGGTCTTAAATGGGCGCAAAATGAGACATGTCAGCATTGTCTACACAAAGATTTGAGGATTATATTGTCGGAATACATCACATTACCAGTTACCAGTTGAATTAGGAGGATTTTAAAAGAAAAGTAGGTCACTTTACATAGATGGTAAAGAGGTTATAACAGCCTATAGAGGGACTCTATTTACAGTAAATTTATTTAGCACAACATAAAGTTCACTTTCATTTCTTCTACAGACCTTTTGGATTCTCTGAACTGTTTCTTACTTTCAGATTCAGGTAGTTTTAGGGCTGCTTTACTCAATGCCACCTACAGCTCATTAAACCACAGTGTATTATTAGTCAGGCCCTAAAATACTATTAGCATCTAAGCGCAGCTTACAGAAGCAGTTAGTTTAACAAGGCCGTCACAAAGGAAAACCAACACTATTGCAACTGACAGGGCAGGTTGTCTCAGATGGGATGCCAGAAACCGAATATACTCTGAAGCCTTAAAGCAATCCTGCTTAGTTGACATGTGATGACTACTTTGCCTCCATTGTATTCTCCAGCTACAGATTAACACTGAACACTGAAACACATACTGATATGGGGAAGGTTTTAAATACTGAAAAAACCCTGCCAAGTTCCCTAAAAATGTCCAAGCAGCTGCGAAGTGGTGGATGGTTTCAGCTCCTGGAGATCAGAAGACATTGATTAAACATTGCACCCATCAGTGCTTTGAGCAGGTAAATTAAGGCTCTTACCAAAACAGCAGGACACATATATTTTTAAAATACAAGATATTTCTTTCTGATAGCTCAAAAGATGTAATCCTTGGAGCCTATGTATTAAATACAAGTTCTATCAGACCTGCAGCAAATTCTCGACCTCCGGTCCAGAGCCGAGCAGACGTATCAGACCTTCAAATGAAGTACCTGTTGATCCCTGCCTCGATGGCTTCATTGCGAAGCACATTAATCTGCAGCCTTTCACAAACATCACATGTAAAGTTATACTTCTGAACTGTATTTTCCATTAACAATCAATAGACAAAATCAGCTTAGGAAAAGATCAGACACAGCAAGCTATACAAACAGATCTGAAAGTTTATCCAATATATTTTATCATTCCTGTTTTTTTTGGGTTTTTTTCCCCAGCTCTCCATCAAACAAAGCAAGCTTTACATGTTGGACTATCAGAATAACGGGACAAATTTATAAACCTGAATTTCAGATACAAAATACTAAAGAAAAAACTCTTAGTTTCTCTTTCAAAGCAATACTACAGATCCCTAGTTGTGTGCTTTATAGTACCTATACATCTATTATAGTACCTACAATTCATATCCAAGTGACAAGTTCTAACACAGAATTCTTCACCATTAACATTTATTATACTTCATCATTCATATTGCATTCATTAGTTACATCTTTGCCAACTCCAAGATGGTCTAATAGGTCTGAGTCACGTGCTTTCCTCTGAATCAAGAATCGCTGTCAGAAAGCAGCAGTTGTAGCTAACGCACACGGTGTTAGCTGCCAGCTGTAGTACCTGAACGCTCCAACGAGTGTAAGCCTTTCTGCTCAAGATTTCTTAATGACTTCCTTTTCCACCAGTTCGTCCAGCCGTTTTCTGAACTAGTGTAAATTCAGCATTCACAACTGGTTGTTGCAAGAACTTCTATGGTTTAGTGGCACTTCGCATGAGAAACCACCAGCTTTTGTTCACTCTGGACCTGCTGCCTTCCTTTGACATCTCTACTTTTGGCATTGGAATAGACCAAACATCTATTTCCTATCCTTTTTCCCCCCTGTTGCATATGTGATTCTGCAGGCTTCTATCACATACCTTTATCTTTCCATACTGAAGAATCCCATACTTGGCTGTCAACCACTTCCAAACCTTCTCTAGTTCCGTGATACCCATTCTGAGGCACTGGGAGCCAGAAATGCACACTGGATTCTGGGAAAATACCCATAAACACTCGCCCTGTTCTTATTCTCTTCCCTGAAGTGCTGACCAGCCAGGCAGATCTGAAGAATCTGAGGATGCAGAGGGGGCCAGGGGAGTAACCACCTGAAAATCACGCATGAATATACGCCAACTGGGGCATGATTTAAGGTCCTTTCTAGTTTCTCTCTGTCAAGTTACATCTTCTCCTTATTTTCTCAATATTCAGTCAAACTTGCAAGTTGATCATTAACCCAGGTGCTGAAAGATCAATCCACACTCACTTTGTGTGGTGTTATAAAGGCCATTTCTCCATTCACAAGAACTTCAGTGTACAAATTGTTAGGTTTGCCTGAGGACTCTTAGTCTTTGAAATCTTCATTGAAAGAATCTTTCACAACAAGCAGCAATGAGAGGTCCTGAGTGTCTCTCCAGATCCTGTGCTAGATGTGGATAGGGACGTACAGCACGCAAGTATGAACACCCTCCATCCATGCAGCAATGTTAACTCAAATCCCTTATCTCATAACCTCCACGTTTTACATAACAAATATGAAAACATTCAGTCTAACGGCCTTCCTGCTGAGAACTGCAAGTACGATCACGTTCGTAGCACCATAATAATAATATTTTTAAAGTGAAACAAAGAAAAGCTGCCAAGAGAAGAAGGCAACAGAAACAGCATTAGAGGATATAATTGTGTTCAGTAGGAGAGGTGGGAAGTGAAGATTAAAAAAAAAGAAAAAATGAAGTTATCGATGGTGGGGGTGCACTCTTCTTCCTCGCCAGAGGAACTGACACAACAGCAGGAAGAGATAAGGGTAGCAAAAGTAGAGGAAAATACATGGTTACAGATTGGCAAAAACAAGGTGAGGAAGGAACTAAATGTGGGCATTCTGCATATGATCTCATTTCTTTCAAGACAAAACCAACACCGTAGTACAACAACATCTAAAATGACATTAAAGTACAATATTCCCTCCCTCTAAACCTCTTGTTACAGACATTTATATGTGCCTGCACACCCTCTTAATTTGACTTCTCTGTACACCCAGCAGACCCCACCTTATCTCCCAGGCTCCTCTAGCAGGAGCTTATTTACACTTATTTTTGCCAACATTTGCCTATAGAATTACCATCAATATTCTGCTCATCTCTCCCCATCTTACTACCTTAATTCTGCAATTGTGGATGTAAGCACTTGACTTCAACTCTTATTTCTCTGCAGGCAACCTTTCATCTAAAAGCATCTGCCTCTCTCTTCAGCATCTGCTCACATGTAGCCAGTGAGCACAGATTATTCTTCCACCAATCTATTTCTTGGTCAGCTTCCTGCTGTAACCTCTGCAAGTTCCATATGTTCAGATTATGTTTAAATACGACAGTCTCTTTGCATAAATCTGTAACTGTGTGCGTAGACTGTAAACAAACTCATCCGGGCTTTCCTCACCGCTGTATCCTTCCATCACTCATGAAAACTTCACCCAGCTTCACTCAGATCCAACCAGAATCCTCCTGTAAAGCTCCTCACTGTTAACTCTCTGCTCTCTGATCCTTCCCCTGGTTACCTCTGCCAGAACAGGGGCTGCTCATCTTCATTTTCAGCACCCTTGACAAATTACAACACAAGGAATCAGCTTCCAGCTGCTCAGTTAACAACAGCAAGATTATATTTTTCAGTCAAGTATCTTCATACCTTTTCATGTTATCCCGCAAATTTCAGAGGTTTCTAATATAAACATTTATAAGAACTGTTATCGTCTCTGGAATTGTGCCTTAAATGTCTCACAAAGATATTAGGCTGTGAATACTTCCATGCACCTGCCAGCCAGGCTGGCAAATTGTCTGTCTCACTGAATACTGACAATGAGAAGGAGCAGAAAGAAGCATTTCTTGGTTTGTACTTCAGAACCTGGTCCGTTCTGCTGTAGTGTCCCACTTCACTGACATCCCCAGACTCTCTGGTAAAACACATTAAGTGACGGGGAAACCCAGTAGTGTTGAATGGATAATATTAAAAAATAATAATAATTACAGGAGAAGTAGGAGTGAAGAGTCGAAAAAGAAACTGTTAAGTCTGAAGATACTTAGCTGAGAAAAAACAGTGACAAGAGTAACAGTTTCAGGAACCGTGAAGAGATACTCGGCCCTGTGTTATTTGAGCTTTTTGGCCAAGGAAATGATTTAACTATGTTTATTTCTAAAGGTACTATGATATTTTTCTCTTCAGCCAGCTCAAACTACTGAACAGATCCAATGCAGACTTCCCCTTAAAAGCTACTGTTCACATTTACATTTGCCGTATGTGGAGAATATTGAGTAAGTTACAAATGATTTAGAACTGGATATTCTAATGGTAACAGTCATAGCATAATTTCTGATTTGTTTTCTATGAGGCAATACTAATTTGGACAATATCTCTTGATCTCCAGATCTCAAAATGCCTCAGAAGGAAGCAGAAGTACATACCACCTTCAGTATACACACGGGAAAACGAGTCACAGAAAGGTTAAGAAATCTATCAAAAACTACCCAGGAAACAGGCAATGACTGAATCAGAAATAAGACTCGAATCTTGCAGCACTTAAGCAGACAAAAGCTAGCACTGCCCCAGAAAAGCAGGTTAAAAACTGTGACTATATTTAGCAGGGCAGTTCCCCAAACCCATCCAAGCCGTGACCACACCAAGGGTGACACCGGCAGAAGGGAAGGGGTCGAGGCCAGAAGGATGCGGAGTCACCTCCTCGCTGTCCGCGCAACCACAGCCTGGGATTCCCGTTCCCCTTCACCGATAAAACACTCGTCTCATGGGTAGACTCAGTTTTTCTTCACATATGAGAAACAAGCCAACATTTCTGCATTTAGAGTCATTTTCATGCCATCTTGAAGCAGTTAACCAATGTTTGCTAATTAAATTTCACATCCTTCCGGGAATTTTCCTCATCTTGTTTTTGAGCAAAGTGTGATATAAAGAGCGCAAAGAACTAGATTATAGTCATGTAAGGCTTAAACCAAGGATTTTGTTTTTAAATCAACAGCCTTAGTAAATTAAGCTCTGATGTAACTAACCTATGGCAGAACAAGGAAGGCTCTGCCTTATGTGGGGGTTCCACAATGAGTCACAAAATTAATTCAGGGATATTTATTCAAAGTTTACTCTGGCAAGAAAATGAAAAGCGAAGGGACTGTGTCAGCACTGGTTAGAAAGGCTTTATCCAAAGCGTGATAACAATACCTGTGAATAATTCTTTCTGTGATTTCACTTTGTATAAAGGTAATGAAACAATCTCATTAAAAAAAACAACAGGGCATATTTAAGGGCCACAATATAGACTACTATACCACAATAACCAGACTTCATGAATTACAGACCTGTGGCTGTACCTTCACTCATATTAAAAAACAAAACAAAAAACAACTAATATAAAAGAACATAGAATTACAAGTTGAGTGTCACATAAGTAAAACCCTTCAAGTATACTGCTAGATTTGCAAAACACATCTTCCTAGTAGTATTTTTGTCAGACAATCATAAATCTGTTCAAACACTCAAGCAAAAGCATTTCATTTGCTTCTTGGGGATACGCCACACACAAGAAAACACTAACATGTACATTTCTGACAGATTCCTAAAAATTGATTAATGGGCCCAACCTCCATAGAAAAAGTTATTTGTTCAAACTAACAGACACAGTAAAAGGCCAAGTATTACTTACTATCTGAAACTCCAACTCAGAATGTTAACGGTACGGTTACAGGTACTGAGGCCTGACTTAGCAGTCTAAAAGGCTTAGCTAGAAGAGCACTAGACTCTTCAAAAGCAGTTATTACTCCTTCTGTCACAGCCTTAACGTCCAATTATCAGCACAGTCACATGACAGTTATTCAGAAAATCAACAATGAAAAAATTTAGTGATAAAGAAGTTTGGGTTCAAAATGACCTACATAAACCCTCCAAGTCTGATTATACAAAGTTCTGCAAAGTATTGTGAAATAGGATGGTAGGAAAATTAGCTACAGGATCTTCAGATACGACAGCTCTACAATATACAGGGTTTTCATTCAAGAACCTACTAGAAGGTTGATGCCTCAGCCCATTTCAAACAATTTTGTGCTTTAAAACAAGAACTGAAAGAAGTGTATTCCACCTACAATATCCAAGCTTACAGGTGTGCTTCTAAGCATTAAAATCTGTTGGGCATACCCCCCAAAAGATGAAAGATACTTTGCACACTACAAGCAGAAAATGTTAATAGGTAAACTCTGAAATTAAAGACAATTTAAGTAATGGTTATTTAAAGACGTTCCAGACTACTGTGTTTCCCGTTTTCGCAGAACAGAGACATCATCCTCAAAGCTCAGGACCTCTTCCACAGTTTCTTTAATCTTTTTCCTCTCAGATTTATGTTGTGAATACTCTTGTAGAGAAGCTTGTAGTGAAAGCATATGAGCATACACTATCAGAATGAATAGAAACAATGAGCATACCTTCTACAAGTTGAGAACAACTAGCTGCTGAGTTTTCCATGACAATTCCACATGTGCAAATGCCTTTACTTCCTGTGACAGACATTTAAAATATACCATAAATTCCCGAGAACTTTAATCTCACATAGTTGTACTCCCTTTACTCCTGAGGTTTTTGACATAAAAATTGCTATTTCTATCCCTGTTAGAAATACAGTAAAAAAAACTAACATCTATAAGACTGTGTTGTACTAGCAACACTAAACATTCTATCAATTACTAACATCATATGAATCAAGCTATAAATACAGCAATATGGGTATTTGAAAAAAGATGCCAAGACAAGCCCAAATATGTGAATTTGACCCTTCTCACACCCTGAAATTTTCACTAACGTACAATATCATCTTATTTCTGAGTGTCCAAAGCATTAACTCACGATTATGCTATACAGTGTCTGACTCATATTATACACGACATGGAAGCATGGTATATTTAATGGAGCCAATTACAGAAGTGACAGAAGTCAAGGAGGATTACAGCCATCAATTCAAGATGTCACATTTACTCTATACTCGCAAGACTTTTCCATCTGCATCAAGTGAGCTAAAAAATTAAAACAGGATTTTATACTTCAAATTTTAATAGAAAATGATTTTCCATTAACAGTCTACCAACTCTTAAAGTACTTAAGTAATAGCTTTCGGAACATTAAATATTAAGTATTAAAAGAGTACTTCAAAATGATTTTTTTTGCCATTCCAAAAAGTGACTATTGGTTGCATATTTGCCTATGCAATTTACTGTTGCCAAATCTCAGGATCACTTTGTTATACTTCATTTTTAATTAAGTTTCTCCCTCCTTCCTGCTAGGTAACTACAAACACAAATAGAATTTGTGCTCTACCAAAATGGGGTCGATCAAATTCAGCTGACAAGATAATCTTCTCCAGAAAATTCTATTTTAATCTCTCCTGTAATTTATGAGCTTAAAGAAAAGTTGCTAATACATTATACCAAGTGCCAGGCTATATACAATTTTGCTACATTATACAGGGGATCGTAACAGGAAAAACTAAGACATCATTAACATCTTAGGAAGTTTCTAATCACTTATCCACTTGCCTCAAAAAACAAACAAACAAAAAGCATGTGCTGAGTACATACATTTCAAATAAGAGCACATATTTTCAGCATCCACTCACCGGTTATCACACTAACATAACAAATTGGGCTACAGAGAATCCTTGAGGGAGGAAAGTTCCCCTCCTAAGTTTTATGGAGGAATACACTTACTGGAGGTGAAGGAGTCCAACCAGCGCTCTGCTGCCAAGGAGGGTCACAATAACACCAGAACTACCCAAACCAGGTAAAGTCCTCCATCCAGAAATGGAAATTAAGTATGTAGACATTCCCTCAACTAAATGTACCACTGAGCAATGATTTAAACCAAGGAAAGGTATAAACCTTGTGAGGTTTTCTGGTTTTAAAAGTATATAATAGAAAAGTAGATAGCTTATTTCCTAAAGACATTTAAATACATATTTTGGTTTTCCCAGTAACACCAGATTCTTGTTCCTGGTTGTCCCAATATAGCAAATAACATGCAGTTAATGTGCGCCACAAAAAATTTTCATGAGCCAAAGATCAGAAATCAAATCTACAGAACTTAATCTCCAAAGCAAACCCTGAAAAGTCCAAGCACTGCACAGATAAGGTCTCTCATTCACCAGAGGAGACAGATTCTTATTCCAACGTACCAGTTTGTAGCATGTAAGAGGTTCAAGAGCTGCTCCACAAACAGCAGTGATGAGAACTACAACCACCTTCCCCAGCAAGCCATCCTCACTCATGAGTCAGTGTTCAAACTCACTGAGGTTTACCCAAATTCACCTGCTTCCTCTCATTTCACATATGATTTAGAAATAACCCCAATTATCTCAAACTTCATATATATTATACATTATACATAAGACATTCTTTCAAAAGAACAATTTTTGCTTCTCCCTCTTGGACTGAAAGCCCTGGCACTTTAAAAACAGCTACTGCACATGAATTTATTCCTCCACTGTTAATCTGACTGCAAGTAAAACTGTTTTTGACATCATCTAACATGCAAGAAATTATGTGGTCACAGTTTGAAGTTTCCAGTCTCTTCTTGTAGTTCATTCATTATCAAAAGTATACCTGTAGTGGCAGCTTTTTAAAGCAGCTTTGGTTTGGAAAAGGAAATATATCTTGACTAATGCACACCGACTAAACTCATAGGTCCACAAAGTACAACGTATTGTAATACAAACCACAACTATAAAGTGGGGTTCAGGATAAAGTCTCAGCCTCATCACTTTCCTCAGTTGACTGGGTTCAGATACAATCAAGTCTAGATTTTAGCCAAAAATACAATAAGGTTAAATATGACTTTTTTTTTTTTACTGTACATAAGAGCAAGGCCCAAGTCTATTCAGATACTCCACAGGAAATGCACCACGGCCTTCTGGAAACAAAGTTTATTGTTACTACATTTATGATAGAGATGTTCTATTTTGCAAGGAATGTAACTAATTAAACTAATTCCTCTTCTTTTTCTCTTTTTCCCAAAACTGCTATTAATGAGGTGAAGACCACAGGTGAACGGTAATAATATACCTGTTTGCTGAACAACCCTTGAACTTGTAATGAACTTACATGGGCTTCACTTCCTAACACTGACAAACAGGAGAGGAATCAACGGGTTTCCTAGTTAATCTATACTCATGTTTGTTAGACACCTTCCTTGAAATATGAATGTACTTCAATCCATTCAGGAGAGCATCCGCTTTTTAAATCAGCCCTGAGTTCTGCCCAGGAACCCACCAGTAATGGCCCAGCAGACATTTCAGGTGCAGGCAGCGAACGGTAGTTGGGTTGTTTTCAGGTCTCCATGGGACTGCGACTTCACCAAGACTACAAAGAGAATCAACCCAATGCACTTTCCCTGTAGCATACGGCGCGACTGAATGTATGGCACAAGAGGAGGTATTAAAAGAGACATCATCCTAGTTTAAGCATATTTCACCTCATCTTTTTTCATTTATAGGTGTTCTTTCCCTCGCCATCTTTATGAATGTATTTTCATTTCCAGTTTTACCCAAGACTACTCACTCAACATGCACCGAATGTTTAAGTCCTGGTCCACAGTTTGCCCAGGCAATCTGTCTGCATAAAAATTCCACTTCTGATTTTTTTACTGAGATTTTTTCAGAGATGGTCGGCGCATCTCTGTACCAATACAGTATCTCAATTTTGCAATACCCTTCGTAATCATAAGTAAGTGAAGTCACTGACTTCAAAACCACACAGACCAACATCCTCCTTAAGCCTGAAGAAAAAAGCCTGCATATCAAATCAGCCTGGGAGTGGCAACATCACACGAGTGGTTCAGACGTGAAGCTATTCAAGGACACAGAAATCTCTGTCAGGATGCTGGGAGGAAACATAGCTCCAAGGTAAGACTGAGCTTTCTGTGTGCACATCAACTCATCCAACTTCAGCCCCAGTAGGCCCAGACCACAGCAGTTATTTAACAGATGGAGGATAAACACCGAACTAGCACGGAAGAGGAAGGGAACATCACAAAACATCATTAGTAGAGGGAGAAACACTGAAGGAGAGAGAAACTAAAATGGAAGATAAAATCAGCAAGTTCCTGGCTATTTGCATAATTTAGAAATAGCACAAAGTAAATATTTACAGGCAGCAGTCCAGCATAGGTCAGAATTTTTATCTGGAACATTTGCAGAGAGACAAGGTAACCGTACAGTTAATAGCTTGTCATTTGAAACACTGATTCAAATTTGACTAAAGAAGAAAAATGACTTTAAGAGTTCAAGACTGGCATCCAGGAAACGTTTGTTTGCATTATGAAACCACTGTCTGGTTATTAGTCTGTTCTCAAGATTGTGCTGTGTTGCAGTGCACCTGCATGAGGCACAGATCCCTTCCAGCTCAAACAATTCTTAAAATCTTAAATTTAAGTAGCTACACACACCACAATTCCATAAAGTATTTTTGATCATGCAAGAAAACCTTCATTAAAACCATTTTCTAGGCAGGCATAAAAGAAGAGGAATAAAACATTTCAGCAAGACTTTGGCTGAGAGCTTTGAAAGAATATGTTAAATGCCAACATTAAGAACATAATACAGAAAAAAAAAATTTTTCTCTGATACAGAAGACTTTTTCAGTTACTCTTACGAGATTAACAGTAGTCGAAGCAGAGTCAGCTTCCCATCCCTGTAATCATCTCTCACTCTTGCTGTAACTGAAAAATGAAATAACTGAGAAGATGCAGTTAGAGAACCACAAGAACTGTGGAAAGGGACTAGAAGGGGGAAACTGAAAGGAAGCTCTAGTGTCTGTCCCTACTTTTATCACAGTTTTTGAGAGAGCTTTCTAGATCCCTTTAGATCACAACGAAAAACATGTATGCCCCAAAAGAGCAAATAAAATGAGTGGCTGTAGGAGATAAAGTGTATTTAAAATAAATCAGCAGCAGCACAGTGTGGAAAAGTGAATATACTCCTATTTTGTGCATGCAATTTAAATCTGGAGAGTTACTTTTAATTGATTCATACAATAACTAACAAGCTAGAGACAAGTAACACTTGTGAAAGGAAATACTTGTAATATCCTCTCCATACACTACGAAATGCACGTTATAACTCTTAGAAAGAAGATTCCAAAATGCTGCTCTTTCCCATGTTTCAGCAACAAGTTTAGGTATTTTAGTGACCAATATCAAACAGTACATTTCAAATAGGCAAATTATGCTGCACATAAAGCACAACAGAACTTTTTTTTCCTGAGCAGCCTATACTATATCACATAGAAAAGCGACGTCAAGAAAAAAAACTAACTATGCTTTCGCAAAAAGGGTCACTGTAGTTGGCTTGTTTCCTCTGAACTTTTGAATCCTCGGGATAAGCACGAAGGTCTTTCATCCCTCAATACAAGACACTAGATTGCAGCTAACAAGAAATCCACTTCAAATATTGCATACTTCCTTTCCAAATGTCAAGGTTGTTTAGTTCATCAGGAATAACAACATTCTGCAGAATAAAGTTCCAGGGCAAAATTGTAACAGATCTGCAGGGTCCTTATGTGCAGCGACACAACACTATGTGTCCACTTACTGAGGCACTTAAGCTGTGCCCATGGCCATCCTACTTACCACAATAATAATGTTTTTTATAATAGCACCGTTTTTTTTCCTCAAATCATACTGCCTAGTATAAAAATCCCTAGCCAAGCTGTAGCAGTTCATAACTATAGGGCTATACCTAAAAACACTGCATAATACAAGAATGCTGCCACAAAACCACATATTTAGAACCAGACATCCCCTTCTTGTAGTAATAAATTGTCCTTTTTTCTATTCTTAGGTTACAACAATATTTACAGTCACGAAAAGGCAAAACATTTGTTAAGACCATATCTGTGAAACAAGAAACAGGTTTTGGACAACAATAGATTTTTCAGACTACCTACTTACTTGAGCCTGTCTATCAGTACACACGTCCATTTAGAATCTTGTCTAACTGCAACCGACCTGATATCCACAGTTTTTTTTTTTTAAATACAGAAAAATCACCAAGTACAAAATTCTTCACCATCAAGTCAGAATAATTCTAGGGGAAAAAAAAAAAAAAGCCACTTCCATTCTGCCCTTCAGCAGCTCAGAGATGACAGACAGAAGCTGGGGATGTTTACAGGTCCTATATGAATAATTCAGCGTCAGCATCAGCAGCAACTCCCCAGCACTGACAGCCCCCCCGTGGGGCCCGAGCTGCGCTGCACCCCAACCCCAGCGCGACAGCAGCAAATCCTCAGCAACACACCCACTCGAGCGGCCAAGGGGCCACTTTGGAAGAACTGGCCCTTCTCTAAATATTTTTAATTTTTTTTTTTTTTAACTTGCACTTCTCCTACCTACAGCACAGGGATGAACAACCCAACGCACCAGTGCTCTGGGATTCCTCCAAAAACTTCCCCGCAAGGGGCATCTCTCCCGGCCCCCCCCGCCCCCTCAGGACCTTCCCACACAAAAACCGCGTAAATGGAGAAAAAACCCCGCGGGCAACCGGGCACCCCCCGCCCCAGCCCACACCTCCCTCATCCCCGGGGGCTCCCCGAGGGCCCCCCCAGGCTCCAGCGCCCTCCCCCCGGGGACGATAGCGGCTCTCTCCCCAGTGAGGAGGGAGGAGGAAGGGATGGCTGGGGCCCCCGCCTCTTCCCCCTCCTCCTCCTCACAGCGGAGGCGCTAGGCCCCGCTGCCCCCCCGAGCCGCGCCGCCCCCCCGAACCGCCCCGTCGGGCCCCCTGCCCTTACCGACGGCTCGGCGCTGGGGCGGCCCGGGCGGCAGGTTCTGGCGAGGCTGGACGGTCGCGGCGTCTCACCTCAACCTCAGCGCCACCGCCACCGCCATCTTGCCTCCCCTCCCCCGGCTCGGTGGGCTCCGCCCCCTCTCGCCAGGTCCTGGCAGTTACCGAACAAACAGCGGCGCCGCCGTTCGGTGGTTTCTACCGGTCCCCGCGGCTCGCCCCTTTTCCCCGCCATGCCAGAGTGAAACGTTGCTCGGGCAGCACCCGCTCGTAAAAAGCCCCGAGGAGGCCCGGCGGTGTGAGGGCTGGTGTTATGCTCCTTCCAGGACCCGCTGGCCGGTGCGGCGGGGAAGGTTCCCTCTCCCTCCCCCTCCCCGCTGAGGGGGTCGCGGCGGGAGGGGGGGCGGCCGCCATGGGGCGAGCGGCTCCCGGCACCACCGGCCGCTGCTGCTGAGGGACCCGGCGGCTCTCCCGGGGATGTTCCTGACCGGAGGGGTGGGAGAGTCGCAGCGCCTCGCTCTCCTTCACCGCATTACGGGCAAATCGATATAAATTTATAAGAACTGATAACGGGGCGCGGGCGGGCACTGCGGAGCCCCCGGGCCGTGCCCGTGAACGGGGCCTCTGGAGCCGCGGGCACCTCAGAGCGGGAACCCGGCCCCGCCGAGCCCTTCCCGCCCCGCGGGCTGCGGCCCTGTCACCCCCGCGCTGTCACTGCGGTGCCTCTGGCGACCAGCGACTGCTGAAAAATGTGAGGTTTAAATTAATCTCGAATGCTTTTTTATCCCACTTCCCCCGAACGAGGAGTATCTCAAGTGGTCCCTGCTTTTTCAGTAAGATATTTCAAATCTGCGTGGTGTTTTACCCGTAAAAATGTAATTCTGTGTGTGCTGAGGAATCCCTTATCTGGTTTACTATGGAAAAGAAATACCATTAGACAGGATTAAATTACCTCATTGTTGATACAACTTCCATTAAATACTAGAAGTCATATCCCACATTTGTGGGTTGTGTGTCCACACATTTATTCAGATTAATAAAGCAGGGGCTCACCCTGGGGCAAACGGAATTACTTATAACTCATGTTTTGTACTAAGTATGTAGTTATTACAGGAGCTGAGTGAAGTCGCGTGGCACTCTGTGAAGTGCCACATGAAGGTGACATCTCCAGGCTGAAGTGTTTGCAGTGTTTAATCCCAACACATGCCCGTGGCTGCCTCCATTCCCTGGGAGGTGTCCAAATAAAAAGTCTGCAGACAAGTCAGGCTCACGATTTGTGAGGTCTTTGCTGCTCTTCAGACACTGAATTCCTCTGAATTGTTTTCACCATTTTATTCTTTAAACCTACCCAGCTATCATACTCCACCATTGCTGCCTTAATACATTTGTCTCCCATATTGCCTGTTTGTCTTGAAAAGCAGTTTCCAAGCCATTGTGTATCCGATTGCCTTTTTATGTTTATTTTACTACTTCCTGCCTGCTTTTGCTCTGCAACCTTCTCCAGAGGTTGACTTCACTGCGAAGACACATCGAAACATTTGGTTTTTTTTTCCTTGCAGCCACACTCAGGACACCCAGCAGACAGCACAACGTGACTGAAGAGAAGCTCCTCTTGCCCCGCTTTGGGGTTTCCCTGAACCCGCGGGTCTTCCCCAGCGGTGCAGCGCAGGGATCAAAGGTACAACACGCTGAAAAGCTCAACTTTGGTCACTATTAGTTATTATTTAACGCACCAGCAGGGTCACCGGGCAATGAAGGCCTCCCCGCGGGAAGGGTCCCCACTCACACCCGCCCGGTGCGCCCCTCCTCCTGGAGCAGCGGAGCCGGCGCACGTTTCCGCGACAGCGGCCGGGCGGCCCCGCCCCGAGGCGGAGCAGAGAGGGGAGGGGATGGGTGGGGGGGACCCTTTTGTGCCCCGGAACCTTCCCGCCGCCTCCCGCGTTTCCTGCCGGAGCGGCGCCGGTCGCCAATGGCAGCGGGGCCGTGGGGTTGGGGACCGGCGGCGCTGGCGCTGCTGCTGCTGCTCGTGCCGCTGCTCGCGCTGCTGCTCGGCGGCGCGTGCCGCCGTTACGCGGCCGCCGGGGCTCGCGCGTCCCTGAGGGGAACGGCGGCGGCGCGGGCGGGCGGCGTGCGCGCGCTGCTGGTGACGGCGCACCCTGATGACGAAGCCATGTTCTTCGCCCCCACGGTGCTCGGCCTGGGCAGGGCCGGTGCCCGCCCCGCGGTGCTGTGCTGCTCCGCAGGTGAGGGGGGACGCGCCGGGAACGGCGGGACACCCACCGCCGAGGTGCCACCGCCCTGAGAGGCCGGGCTTCCCGCCCGTGACGTCATGGGAGGGCCGCCATGATGGCTTCCCGTGTGTGACCTCGTGCTGTGACGTAAGCCCTTGGCTGTGACGACAGCAGCGGTTGTACCGTGGGACGACCCCGCGTGTGAGGTCACCGTGACGCCACACGTGATGTCATCGGTGTCCTGAACCTCCCGGCCTGTGCGGCCATGACAGCGATGGCTCTGCTGTGAGACACAGTGGTGGAGGTGCCGGCCCAGCCGCCCGCGGGCCCGTGTCACGGCTCTGGGTCGTGGTGCGCTGTCCTTCCATCCCGTGCTCCCCGCAGAGCTGCTGCGCAGGGGCGGCTTTGGTCAGAACGTGCCTTTCTGCAGAGTGTGAGCAGCTGTGATCAGTAGCAAAATCTGCCTCTGCATCTGGACCTTGCGCTGAGGTTTCACCATCCCATCTCATGTTGCGGCACTGAGGTACTTTCAAACTGTGCGGAAGCATCGGGAAGTTGTAAAAAGGCGCTGTTTAGCGCAGCCTTTTGGCATCTCCGTTTAAGTCTGTGGTCTTGCAGAGGGCTTGCTTGGATGATCCACTTTTAATGTCACAATAATACATTCACTGTAACACATCTAAAAATAACAGTTGTGTCACAATCCAATCATGGAAAAATAGGCCTGAAGAGAACCATAGGTCATGTTTTCTGTCAGGCGACCTGCAGACAGCTTCTCTGTGTTTGCTGCAGACAAATGTCGGGGTTCCTCTGCCTCTGCTGTCTGTATCAGTGCTGCATTAGCTTTTCTTCACTTTTCCCTGAATCACTGGTGTAATTTAAGCTTGTTTGTTTATTTTTTGTATCTGCCATGAGCATGAAAATCAGAGTATCCCTTTGTAGGAGCCTCTTACATATTTTACTACTGTTATCTGCCTCTTCTGTCTTATCTTCTGCAGACTAAACAACCCTATTTCTTGCAATCTTTCTTCATGTTTTCTAAACCTCTCATCATTCTCCTCACTCTCCTTTGGACTCTCCCAGTTGGTTCACATCTTTTTTGAAGTGCAGTGATCAAAAACTGGAAGTAGTACTTCTCCTGAGGCCTTTCTGGGGCTGAGTAGAATGGAAAGATTCTCATAGGCTCCACTGTTTCCCAGGACAAGAATTTCTCACAGCATGTGATGCTCTTGTCTTATGTTCTTGTGATCTACTAAAGCTCCAGATTTTTTTTTTTTCTGCAGAACTGATATCTAATCAGTTAACAAACTGATCTTTTTTTGTGCATAAGAAACAACCTAATTTTAATTGATCTTTCAGACAATACTGCTGTGCGAGAATTCATGAGCCCGCAGTGAAAAATAAAGATTTTTTTTTTTTTTTTATGTTTATTGTGAGGAGTATCTTAGGCTACAAACATTTGTATCTTACACTGACGGCTACTTTTGAGGGAAGGGAAGGTCCCTCTGTGTTTTTGAAAGCTCTGGCTGGTTGACTGCCAACTTTTCTGTTCTTTGTTCTCAAAGCTTTTTGTAATACCAGACCATCTAGGTGAGAAGCCAGGGATTAAGCTATTGTTGAAGTCCAGTGGTGTAATGGCTTTACTGATCACTCTGTACCTCCCATTCTAGATTTAGTGCAGAGCTTTCACTTGTCTTTGCTGAGGGACAAAGGTCTGTGGATCCCATTTAGCTTTTTTACCACTATGGAGAGATTACTGAAGTGCAACTCTGCCGTTTCAGTTTTGGGGACTAATACGCTCTTGCTGTCAGAGAACTTTCCAAAGAAATGTTGTGTTTCTGTTTATTTTGTTAAATTTTCTTTTTTCTTTACTCCTGATTCAGTGACATGAAACATTGTGTTTGACACTGCCGTCCATGTACTCTCTTGCATGTCTTTGTAACAGAACTAGCAGCCCATATAGGAGAGGACATTCACTGAGCTAATAGATTTTTCTGTGCCTCTAATTAGTCTTTTGGGCAATTCAGATGGTTCATCCTCTCATTGTTTGTATGACTGATGATAAGTGAGTTGATCAAAGACACTGCAAATTGTAACACTGAGACAAAATCATTACTTAGAAACCGTTATACTTGCGTGTTTCAGATGTCAATCAAAATGACTTAGAAATAATTTAGGATTACAGCACTGTGAAGAAAATCGGTCTTTTACCGATTGAATAATCTTAAATTGAAATAATAACTCAGTGTAAATGTTTCGCTCTCTGTAGTAGCTGACTCTCTATTGTGAATGTTCCATGGATGAGGTCCAGCAGCATCAGCTATTCAGCTGTTTTTGCTTTCAAGAGCTTCCCTTTTTTTTATTCTTAGCATTTATATATTCCTGATGTCCTGACATCTCAAGCTGCAGAACATGGATCTGTTCCTTCGAGTTCAGTAGGAGTTGGGTATTATGAGAACAGTGGTAGTTTCTGGATAAAACATCACCTGCAGTCAGCTGTGACGCTGCATTGCAGCAAAAGATGTTGTCTTAAAACACTAGTGTCATTAACGGCCTTGCAAAAAATCAGTCCAAAATAAGTCCCGCTGTACTCATGCAATCTGTCTAGTGAAGGTCCACGCTTGAATTGAATTTACAGGAGCTGGAACTTGTAATCGAAGATGCAGACTACCAGGCTGACGTGTTCCTCAGCAAATGCAGAGATAATTGTTGTCACAGTCTCCTAAAACCATTCACTCGCAGTCTGCAAGAAGAGTTTGTTTTTTTTTCTAGTTACTCTTTCCCTCTTTGAAAATTTTACAAAGCTTGCTAGTGATGGCTCAGATTGCTCCACTGCTCGAGAGAAATGCTAGATTTAGATGACTCACACCCACAACAATAAAAAGTTCTAGTGTAATTCAAGACAGCTGACTACAGACTTGAATCATACATTAATACGCAGTGTTATTTTTTTCATTTTATTGCTTCAAAGTTAAAATTGGCTTGCAAGTACTGCCTTGCACAGGGCCACATTTTGGAAGGGGCCATCACAGTGCTGGCATGGACTTTGCATGGCTGATGCCAAGAATGAATAGAGGAGTGTCAAGGCAAGATGAGCAGAAAATAATTCAGTGAAGAATGGGGTGGTGTTTTAAGATAATGAATCCTGTTTCCTTGCTAGTTGTTCATCTCAGTCTGTTATAATTTTTCCCAAATGCCTCATCTAAATTAGCTTTCCTCGTTTTGATTCTATAAGTTCTTTGCAATCCTGCCATATTAGTTTCTGCCAGAATTTCCTCTGTGAATGATGCAGACTTGTGAGAAATCTTTGTCTTAAACCAGAGATAGTTTTGATGGAATTCCTCATTTCTTCAAATCCTTTTAGTTGCATCACTGTATTCTATTGCGGAGTGTCCTAGTGTTATATGACAACTACTGTTCATTAGAAGTGGCCCAGGTTATATCGTGAACTTTAATCACTTAACGAATACACCATGGGACAGGCTTCCCATGTGTTATCTCAACAATTCTGGGCCAGGTGCTCTGGACTTGCTGTTCAGCTTGGCTCTCTGCGGCTGTACTGCTAAGAGTGCAGGAGGGAGCTCATGGCAAAATGTCTAGTAGTGAAGGAGATTAATTATTACTGATTTGTTGTGAATACTTGTTTTTTAAAAAGTAGACTAAGATCCCACAAACCTCTTTTGCAGACATAATCTGGAAATTTTCCAGTGGTAACAACTTGTAGTCACCTCACTGCAAAGGCGGTTTCTCCTCTGTTTATGAGAAGATCTTGCTTGATTGTTTCGTAATATATTTGTAGCTTCCATTCGGAAAATGTGTAAGCAGTTAGTCTATGTATATGCACATCAGAAGACTCCTTTTTCCTCACAAAGCATGGTCAGCCTATAGAATTTACCAAAATATATATTAAATCTGGCTAAAAATGTAGCAATGTTCAGAAGTGGATGAGGCTTATACCAAAACAAAACAAAAAAGCCCAAGCAAAAAACTCAGAAAAGTTAGAAATTGTGGTGTTTCAAGGAGTAAGACTTTTACTACTCAACAAGTGGTTGGAAGCAATTTCCCAAGCAGGTTATTCCAGAATTGTTTGGAAGATCTCCTGTGTCTTTGGCAGAAGGATTTAACTTTGGCCAGTCTTAAGATGGGGGTCCTGGAGTGTTTGGACCACTGATATGATTAGACATGGCAAGTTCTGATGTCCTTGCCAGATCAGCTTATAAATGGCTGCGAGCCATGCGCAGAGCATAAACGTGAAGGATGTGGTCAAGGTGGGCAGAACTTTCCTCAGCGTTTCACCCTGAGCTAAGCCGGGTGTTGCTCAGGTAAAAGCTCAGAAGTCTGCTGCAATGGATCTGTGCCTCAAACTGTGCCCTTTTATTTAATGTGTGATGCTCAATGCTTTGAGAAAGAGAAGGATTCTTTCCAAGCTAACCTAAACTAAGTCTTGCTGTGTTTGCTGTTTTCAGGAAATTATTACAATCAAGGAGAGATTCGTAAGAAAGAACTGGAACAGAGTTGTTTTCTACTGGGGATTCCTGCTTCCGACGTAACAGTCATCGATCACAGGTAACCGATTTTCATTTACAGCATAATTTCATTGCAGTTTTTAAATAGAAAGTGAAATTCACTTTAAACTTCAGTGAAAGCTTACTGCATCATTCTAAAAAGTCTTGAGGAATATCAAAAAATACCATATTAGATACTTAAGTCTTAACATAAATCTAATCAATGCAGAAGACGATTCAAATGTATAATGGGGATCGTAATCCCTAGGTTAAGATCTACTAATCCAGCAATTTGAATAATGATAACCGTACCTGTGGGGTCTGGCACAGTGTGTTTGGGCAGCATGGTCACTTTTTGTTCCACTTGTTGCATTGTTAAACTGACGGTTGCAAACTCTGAATTGTCTGTGGCAGGTGTGTCTGTAGGCTAGTCCTTACAGGGTTGGTGTGCAGTTCTGTTAGATTTATGATCTGATTTAGTCCTGGCTAAAGACAAAAGTGAATTGCGGTATTGAAGACAGTCTGCAATAACATGACAGTAAGATTCTTTCAAATTAAACCATGCAAGATTTCTGTTTCCCTAAGGTTGTTTTCTTTAGTTGTGTGTAGACACAAAGGTAGCTGGTAAAGATGACACTTCTTTGTTTTGGGATTAATTCAGGAACTCTCTTCTGAGAAGGCGATTTAACTCTTCGAGTAAGTGAAACTCAGAACTAACATTGTAAAGGCCTCTTAAGTTGCCCAATCACTGTCTATCTAGGGGTTGATAGGAGCTGAACTGGGTACTGGTTGCTGGGAAACATGTACAAGTGGTTGTTTCAATTCTGAACAACTATCAGTCATAAAATCTTTAAAAGAATATTTTTATTTATGAAGAAATAGTATTAATAGCAACATATTGATTTAAAGCCACACCAACTAGAAATGTCAGAGTTGAAAAAAATCTGGCTTCTGGCAGGGCCTTTTCCCATGAACACATTTTCCCTTGAGCTAAGGCAAGAGAAACCACAGTCCGGAATACGAATCTTTTTGAGTTCTTTGCTTTTTTTAGCTTTAGGTTTCTCTCCAAGTTTTCAGCTTACTTATAAAAACAGCATAGGAGTTGTTTTTCTTTTGGAATGAAAAGAGATGTTTCCGTTCTCTTCTCATGAACGGGTTTTGGATAACATCAAGTTTTGTAGTACAATCATATGACAATGCCCAACACATTTTGGGGAGGAATAAGGAAAAAAGCTGCTAACCTTTGCTAAGCATAAAGGCTGCGCAATGAACCAACTTTTGAAATTAAACACAGAGCCCAGAAGCCCTCTGGCCTTTCATCCTCCAACGCAATGTGGGGCTGGTTACTGTGTGATGCAAGTTTCCCGATGCTGCTCAGTCATCCCCCTGCATATACAGTCCAGAGTATGAAGCTTTTTGCAAGTAATACTCCGGTTTGCATTGTAGGAAGATGGGGGCTGTTTCAGAGAATGAGCTTAGATCATGCCTCTTATTACTTTTGTTATTTGTATTACATATTTATGTAAGTAATGACTGATACATGATTTCCCACAGGGAATGCAGTGCCTGAAAAGACAGATCTATCCTGTTGCCCAGAGCTTCTGGGCATGGACTGGAACATACAACATTGTTCTAAGAGACAGGCTTAGATTCGAGGTCTTTATCTTTGGGGTTAGATTGCTATGAGATAACCATCATATCTGACTTTGCTGTGCATTCAGGGAAGTGAACTGAGGTTCTTGCTGAATTTTGCTCAGAGCGTGTTTAAACAGTGAAGTTAAGTGTGTTTCCAGTGCATTATTTACTCTACACTCACTGACCATGTGGATGCTCTTTATGAAAAACATCTGTGAGTTAGGTGTTAGCAAAATGGGAGAGGATCGGGAATAATTTCTAGATGTCACTGAATTTTTAGAGTAGCTAATTTTTAGAGTCCTATTTTCTGGCGGTTTAGACAAAGCACTCGGACTTGGAGTTCTTGAAACTTACTCCAAGTTCCTGGATTCCTTAGGGTCAGTAGCTTTCCTGTGCCTCTGTTATGACTTCTGAAATTTATAGATGACACGAAAATATTTGCCAGTATGGTGTGATGTGAAACTTGCTAAATGAATAGTTTATCTACTGTTAGATTTCTGTGTAAATTCATGTCTATGGAATACAGTTCAGGAGGCTGTTCCTCTTTAGCCTTTTGTCTTCTGTAGGCACTATTTAAGAACAGAGCCCTTTGGCTTTTTTTGTTCCCTTCCTAACTCTTCAGAAGATAATTTTCCATCCATGTGAAGGACTAGCACATTGCTGCTGGCGTGCTGCCCATCTAACGTTTCTTTTACAAACACTGAATGCATTACATTATCCAAGCTGCGGATTTGTATTTTGGTAAGGAAAGCCCAAAGGATTGCTAGGTCTGGATCTGCTCCAGCCATTGTAGTGTGGAGCTGAGTCATGCTGCTTCATCTTTCTTTGCATGTGAGTGAGTGAGTAGAATTTTCAAGATGTAAAAGGGGAAAAACATCTGAAAAGCAAGGTGATTGACTTGCTCTGTGATCTCACTTGGCCAGGCAGGTATGAAATCGATGTGTCATTTTGGATTGTATGTGAACTTGCAAAGAGAAAGCTTCAGTCAGTCAGCCTGTGATGAAATCTCTGTTAAAGCCCAAATTCTTCTGAAGCCTTTGTGCGTGGTTGTACTGGACAGAAAGTAAGACTGATTATTTGCATCTTTAATATGACAGAAAATGTTTGGCCCAAGTTTGCACTCCAAAGAAAATAGCCGAGATTTGTGTAAACTACAAAACTTTCCATTCACAGGACAAAGGCTTACTGCAAATAATGTTACATCTGTTTCCAGATTTCCATGGAAATTGCACTCCATTAGCTTTTTTATTATTATTATTTCACTTAAGTCCAAAAGGGCTTTGATTAGACAATGCACGGGAGAGAGGACATCTGCCCATGCAGAATCACAGGCTATCTGCAGATTTTTTATGAGGCTCCAGAAAGGCTGTAATTCTTTTTATTTTTTTTTTCTTATAATAATTTGTTGCTGTTGGGCTTGGGTTTTTTTCCTGTACAAGGTAAATAGGCTTTATTGCCCTTATTCGTGTTTAATTTCTAATGAACTTCCTTTCACGAGCTCTCCATTTTTAGTTTGACATTCTGTTTTATTGCTAATTCGAAAGAGCTGATCTATGGACTGATTAAAATTGCTGCCATGCTTTATTCTAGAAGAGCTGCAAATTTCAGTAGTGAGTGACGGGATTCTCTTCATCTTACGTATCCCAACAACACTGTAAAAGTCTTTATTTTTTGCAGAATTTTCTTTATTTTGAAATGGCATCTGTGGGACCTGAAAAGCTTAGATGTAAATTGTTCACAGATTTAATGTGTGTTACAGGGAAGTCAACCTACATCTTTTGAATCAGTCAAACATACTCATCCTGAATACTAACACACTTCACCGTTACAAGAAGGCAGGAAGCCTTTGTCAGTTGAGTGGGTATCTTGGTGTTTATGTAATCACGATAGCCAAATTTCACTTCTGTTTAGTGTAATTCCTGAAATTTAAATTGTTTTCTTTCTGACAAGACAATAAAACATTTGGCCACCTATTTTTATTTACGTTTCTAAATAAACAGAGCATTTTTCCAAAATGTGTACCGCATGGCAGCTCATGCTGATATTTTAAGACACCAGAACACTTCGTAAAAAGGATTATATCAAAGTCTGCCTTCTGGCTTCTGCTTGTTGCTCTATGCAATAATTTAAGAGGAAATTCTTCTGGGGATTGAGATGTCTCTTAGCCCTCCAGGAAGGCTGCTGTCTGAAACAAAGGCTTGTATTGCAGTAAGTTAGATTTAACTATTTTGTCTTAAATTAAATATTTTCCTCCATGAGGAAATCTGCCCTTTTGCTTCCCTGGGGCTTCTGTGAACCAGGTCCTTCCTCAGCCTTCTGGCATCATTAACTTCCTTGCTGTACAAAAAGGGGAAAGGGTCTGTGGTGAAAGGGAAAATGATCCTTTCGGTGCCAAAGGGGCACGTCCCCCAGATTACCTCTGTGGAGCAATGAGCAATGGTCCTTTTCAAAACATTCAAGGATTCTCCTTCAGATGTCAACAGAGACCTGTCAAACCACGTCAGGGAAGTCACAGCAGGGTTTGATTAAGAGCAAGAGTCTGGCCAGGGAAACCAAGGGCTCTGAATTAATGCAGAGGGAAGTGAAGGAATACTGTGAAAGGAGAAAATATCTTTATGGAAAATGAATCAAAATACTAAGCGTTGATATTTATAATTTTAATGCTCAAGATTACTTAAGCAGAATAAAAAACATGCAATACTGATCTCAAAACATAAAAGATGAGAATAGGGATCTCAGCCATCCCCTGAAGCTGACGCAAGTTTGATTCAACTTAAAAAAAACATCAGTACTGGGAAGCTGATAATAAGAAAAGAAAGAAGGCTGTGCATAATCGCTGTGTTTCGAGAGTCTGGAAAAACTGGCCAGGGCTGGAGAGAGGGAAATGCACTAGAAGTCATCTGGTTTTGTTCTTTCGTAGTTCATACCTTCTACCATTCTTTCATTAATGGCTTTTGAAAGTCACCCCCATAAGTTAAATGCAGCATCTGCTTGGAAGCAAAGAAAGCTTCAGTGACCCATCCTGAATTTGTGGGTCATTCATGTCCCAGCTTTGGTGTCTCCTGGTAACACAAACAGGAATGCTGACTGGAGCAGTTCTGTCCGTAGACCACTTGTGTTCACGCAGAAGGAAATGTCTCTGGGTTTGCTGGTTTCCAGTATAAAATCCAGGGTTTCATATGAAAATATTTTGAGCGGACTTTCTTCATGATACTAGTAAGCTACAGAAAGATACAGTCATTAGATTAAAGCTATTTTCAACAGTTATACCCAAGAGTCCTCTTTTAAACATGTCAGATGATAACAACCTATTTATTTTGCCAGTTACCCAGTGGAACAATACCACTGGCGTATTTTGCCAGTGGACACCCTGAGGAACTAATGGAGAGTGACAGGCGTCTCCCCTTTGCCCCTGGAAGGTTCCCTGCTCTGATAGCCCAGCAACATCTCTGGTACTCACTCATTTTAACCTGCAGCTGCAAGCGCCTTGCTGTTAGTTACAGGCAGACTGAGGTCTTTTATCAGAAAAGAGAAAATGGTCAACTCTTTTCCTTAAAAAGTTACAGTTATATCAAATACTCACATTAAGTTAATCAAGGAGGAGGAACAAACAGAAGAAAATCTAGCAGGAATTCAGCTTAAGCTTTTGAATCTCTGCATTCCTCCCAGTTTACTCAGAGAAAATGTATTGCTGTTTCTACTGGGAACACTCTTAAAAGCTTTCTCGCAATAATGGATTGGGCGTTAACGCCTTGTTCACAAGAACTGTGTGGTTTCTTTGTGTGTTCTCATACTCTTATTTTACTTGTAGCTACAGTACAAAATGTTGAGTGCCTCAGTTAAAATAAAGCTGTGAGATCTAAGGCAATGATGTAGTTTGGAGACATCATCTGCTTGAATCTGCAATGAACTTCCATTTTCTGCATGTTAGGTGGTTACTGTGCTGGAAAACAGAGGAAGGGGGTTTGCAGCCTCTCTTGGTTCGACTCCCCTTTGGGATTCAGTCTCGAGAAGTGCAGTTACCTCAATTTCTGAGTAATAAAAGGAGCTTAGTTACTTTGATGTTGATTGAAGTATTTTATTTTTCATAGGAATAGCAATGTTTGGATTACAGACACTGTAAAGAGTCAGTGGAACTTTTGTGAGGACATAGACTTATAAATTCTCTGTTTTTATACAACATGTTTTGGGTCTACAGCAACACAATTTTTCCACATAGGTCTTAGAACTGGAGCTATAGAGTCTTGAATGTCTGTCATTCTTTTCTCAGAGCCACCTTCTGGTCCCATCAAAATCAGTGGGGCCTGGTCACTGACTTCAGTGGGACCAGAAATTGTCATTGAAGCAGTCAACAACAGAAGGCAAAGTCCTGTTTAGCAAATGTTAGTATGGGGAAAGTTGGAAAAGCAACTGTACAATGGATGTTGTGTAAAATGTGTTTTCTCTTAATGACCTTCCAGTTCAGATTGGCTCTGTTTACATACAAATCAAAAGCTGGTTTGTCCAACTGCCAGCACAGCAAAACTCAGTCTGGGATCTGAATATCCAGCTGTGTCTTTTGCCTCTGACATCCTCTCAGTAATAAAAGTTGTGTGGCTGGGATTTGGCTACAATTGCAGATGATGTGTGAGCCAGAATTGAATTCAGCCTGCTCTTCCTCTGCAAGACAATAGAAGTTAAAACTTGTTTGTGTCAATAAAATAAGCATATACAACTCATATCCCCTTTGGGACCAGATATGATGAATAAGATGCTCTTTTTCCATCATCACATTTCTAACCATGACCAATGTTAGTAATAATGCTGTGAGACTCAGACTTTTGTCTTCCTCATTTCAAAGCTGGAGCGGAAGCTTTTATGGAGTTTACCTGTGAAGATGCAGCATCCAGCGAACAGGCACAGTTACGGCAAGCTTTGCAGAGCTGTCTAATCTGGGTTCTTTGTTCTTCGCTTTCAAACTCCCTGAAGGGTACGCTGTATAAAGTGCCGTCTTTGCTCTGTAAGTCTGTACTCTGAACAGCTTCTCTGCAGAATGATGAAGTGACAGAGACAGTAACTTCACAGGTGACAGTGGTACTGCTAGCACACCTGGTAGTTATCGTGTCGCTGTTTCAGTCTTTTTTCCAATGGTATGTTAGTAATCTAGGTTGCCTTGCGTAGCAGAGGCTCTCAGACTTTGCCTTACAGAGATTTTTATTTGGTAGCTTGTCAGGAAGGCAAGTGCTGCACCTTGTGAGGCAGATGCCAATGGAGCGTGTGGTGTCAGAGAGGTTTCAGGCCCTGAGGTGCTGTCTGCGTGGAGGCAAAGCTATCTCTGTTCATAGGGATCAACACGTGATGAAACTGTATTTACTGTGGGGTCATCTTATAATGATGTTGAAAGTTCTGGCTGCAGTACAGAGCTCAGCTGGCAATTTCACTTGCAATTTGCACTTTGCCCACCTCATTGTGAGGCTGCTTGTAAAGCTATGCAGCAGTTAGGCACAGCATTTGCTATCTCCAGTCTTTCCATTAATAAAACCCTATTTGACAGATGATTGAAAGCTCCTCCAGGTGACAGTGTCACGGTGAACCAGCAAAGGTGTTCTCAGCAGTGTAGAATCCGCGGCTCCCCAGACGCCTCTGGCTGATGGCAGTGGGGTACTGCTCTGCAGCAGCGTGATCCACAGCTGCCTTTGGAAGCATCCTACAGCGAGAGAACTCCCATTTGTGTTTTCTTGGCTGAGTTTGTTGTGACATGCCCTGTTATTTTTGCATTCTGTGTCCATTCTGAAGTTCCCCCAGGCATCCCTTCAAATGAAACGTTGCATCACCAAGGAAGTGAAGCCATTAAAAGTGAATGCTTTCGCCAAATACTTGGAGCAAATACAGTCAGTTCTCATCTACCCAAAATGGACTTGCAAGTTGACATTGCAAAATTTGGTGAAGAACAATAGGCCTTTCTTGAGCGATTTGATGCAGTTTTTCAAAAAGCTGAGCTGTGCTGTTATTTTTTTGCCACATCATGAATGAAGGTTTTGTGTTTGCATAGAGCCAATGTGGAAAGGTTACCAAGCAAAGTTCTTAGAGCACAGAGCTTCACCCTTCAAAATCCTTTTTGAAGGAAGAGACATTTTAAGTTCTCTGCAGAACTCTGCTGAGGTCTCTGACCTTCTCTGTGTTTTACTTTCATGCTCTAATAATCCTGCCTTTCTGTGGAGACGTGGGATGGACCAATTACTGGTTACATAGTACTCTTCATGGTATGGAATGCTGTAGAAGTGTTAAGGATCTTTATTAGAGTTTTCTTTGCTAGTCAAAGGGTTAATTTCCTTTTCCAAAGAAGGAGATCTGATTTAGGTTTGGCATGGGAGGAGGGAAGACAGAGGATTTTGTTCTGCAGGAAACTAGGTCAGCAGGTTTTTATTATCCTGCTTGACAGCCCAATGTGGTTTGCATTTAGGAATGAACTCGGTTGACATTGTGTATGGTTGCTTTCCTCTTCCCAGAAAGCAGGCCTCAGACATCACTCCATACATTATGGCTTTCCCAAATTGGATGCAAGAGAATATTAAGCTGAAGAAGACCAGGCAGTTGTGAGTTAGATATGTTGTTAGAGCTGTCTGTCAGGAGTGCCTCAGGAACACAAAATGAAGTCCAAGATGTTTTGGAGAGGAGAAACAATAGGGCTGGAATCTTTTCAGTCACTGAAATGCATCAGAATCACAGAGATCTTCATTATTTTTACAGCCCATCTACTGATGATTGTTCTTGTAGCCTGTAGCATTGTTTCATTTTTGCTTGGATGTGGTCAGATTCTGATCTTGGTCCTGCCAAAGTAAACCTGGAGGAATTCCCTGTCTTTCTCTGAAGCTACTGCCATGTGTGGCTGAGATCACAGTGTGCTCCTGCAGGTAACCTTTAGATGGGGAGTTTTCCATTGTAACTTTTGCACCATCAAGACTGATAAAAGGTTTGAATCATCCAGAATGTTTTTCACATCTTCCAGCTTTCTTGACCATGCACCCTGGAATGTATTTTTTTCCTCGGCAACTGAGAGTAGATGTCTGTGTTCTTTACCTCTGCCTATTGAAGACCAGGTTGTGGCAGACGTCACGAATGTTGGAGAATTCAGGCTGCCTGTCTTTACAGAGTATTTTCACTTTCCTGAATAATGTAAATCCAAGTACTTATGACTTTAAAAAAATCTACTTTGGTTTGATCATAGGGATCAGGTAAGGGTGATGGAGCTTAGAAAGGCTGTTGGTAACATCCAGGAAAATTTCTGAGTAATAGGACTGAAGGCTGAGCATCTATTTCAAGTTTTATAGTCTTGTTGTTTTACAGGCTTTAATGTGAGTTAATGGCTATTCAGCATAATAAAACCATCTAATTCTGTCCTGCTCTACTCTTTATTCAGTTCTGGCATCGAGAAACCCAGACATTTTTGCAAACCAAGTTTGGCTTTTAAAGCTGAACAAGGAAAATACAGGCAATACTGAGAAGAACAGACAGCAGTAGGTTGCCAGCAATTCCTGGAAATAATGGAGTTTCACAACCATTCCCTGCAGATTGGACGTTTAAGGAGGCAAGATATCCTTGTGGCTTACATGGAGAGAATAATAAAAATGCAAAGTGTGTTGAGAAAGATTATTATGGTAAAAATTCAAATGCCATTTTGGGGTTTAAACCAAAGAGCAGGATATCAAATGCCTCGAAATGATGACAGCATAGAAATTATACAGGTCAGAAAATTGTATACAGCCTCTCCTGAACTTGCTTTTAATGTCATGTTAGGCTGTACATTTTAGTTGTCCAATGCCTTTGGATCTTTTAAACAGTCTCAGCTGCAATAAATACGCTCATGTCATCATCTTTTGAAATACAAACATGTTAAACAGGGCTGAAGATAGTTGGTATTTCTGTAATACCTTTGTGCTTTTACACTGTTGGCATCTGTGACCGAGAGCCAAGAAAACAACAGCGCACGTCAGACTGAGGGGCAAGAGAGGACTTGGAGCAGGCAGACAAGTACACACAATACACATCCGAGCCGAGGCAGCATTTTGAAAATTGCCTTCTACATAATGAAAACAGAAGAGGTTGTAGGAGAATCTCCGTAGCTTCGTTCAGGGATGAGGGATTATTTCATCCAAATTTGTAGCGGCTCAGGAAATGTCACTGTTGCTGGAAGACTTGGGTTGTATTCCTTACTCCCTAAATTGAACCAAGTTGGATTTAAACTCTTAGTTCAAGAAATGAGAGATGGAAAATACTCTCCCTCCTGTAGTGGTTCTGCAGAATGTGTATTTTATCTCTTGAAGCTGTCAGTCATATGAAGGTTTTGGGATGTGACTCACAGGATAAATAAGTTTGGTTGTTCTCGCTGTGAATAAAAAGGCTAAAATCCTACCTTTTCATAAAGGCTTTTTCTTCCCCCAAAGCAGCCAGAAAACATCAAAATCATTAGCATATCAGAGCTGTCACTGAAAACACACTAGCTTCTGGGTTGAAACAGCAACTGTTAATAGCACTCAGTAGTGCCATGTGTATGAAAAATGTCTGCAGCCACATATTTGTGCTCTTTCAAATGAATCAACTCGAGGGTTTCTAGACTGAAAATGAGGTTGGTAATGCAGAAGAGCAGTGCATGTACGTCAGCAAATGAACAGATGCTTGTGGAAGACTGCGGGATAAACAGATGCCGAGTAATGCTGGTGTACAAAATAAGCCATTTGTGCCCATTTGGGAGCTTTGCTGCGTAAAAGATGCAGCCCACAAATTTAAGTAGGTTATGATGTTCTCCCCTATGGCTGGGGTTAGAGGCCAGTCCAGTTCACTGCAGGGTAGCCGCTCTGTGGAACAAACATGAAGCCACTAAACTAAAATCGTCTTTCAGAGAGCGACGTCTTCATATGGGTGCATTTCTTTGTTTTTAAATGTAACCCTGTCTTTACCAATTAAAGTAGCTATTTAATGGTTAGAATATGATCTCTGGGCTATGAACACAAACCCTGTTTATCCCTTTTGTGGGATAAAATATATTTAGTCTTACTTTATTTGTAGTTATTATTCCTTCTTAGTGTTCTAACCGGTAATTAACCCCATCCTTTGATAGCTTTTTACAGCTGGGAACAGGCTGACAAGAATAGTGCTCTTTGTTCTGCAGTAAGGAGGGAACCATGCCAGGTAGCGAACCTGTACCTGTTTCCCAAACTTGGGTAACCATCTCCTGGAGCAACTGCTCACTGCCCATCCTTGCTGAGAATGGAAACCAGTTGGTTGATTCATTTTACTGACAACTTATTCCAGGCAAAAGGTGCCAGACTGGAAGCACTGGTGAAGGGTAGACCTAGGTCCCATGCAATATTACTCACAACGGAGTTACTCTACACACCAGTGCGTGTTGATACACTTCGTCGTTGCTTCAGATTGATTGCTTTTATCTGCAAGATTACCATCCAACATGATAACGACTTGGCTTCTCTCCTTGTGTGCCAATAAAAAGATTAATTAGAATAGGGCTAAAAATGTGTTAGTATAAAGGGAGATATATTTTCTCCTGTGATGCCTTGTCTCTTATTCCATCCCAATCCTTTATGCATTATGATCAAAGAGGTGCTGTGGAGCAGAGTTGAAGGGCCTTTGTGCAGAGTCCTCATACAGCTTCTCCCATGTGTAGTGCTCTTGGGGATTTACAAGGAGGTAAGGAAAGACTTTCTGTCTCTATACTCGTATATCCTTATTCCAGGAGAATGGATATGCTCTTGGAAGAGCAATCTGGAGCAGCGCTCTGCCAGCACAGGATGTTTGATATCCAATGCGTCCAATACCCCCTCCCACAGCGGCTCATTCTGTTGACACGCAGTGTCCTTCCCCGGTGATCCTCACACAGCTCACAAGTGATCTCTGCCTGCACGGCAGCTCTGATATTCATCTCCAGCCAGTCTTGGCAGTGGGACTTTCCTGGTGACCTCTATTAACCAGAAGTGTCTTGGGAGGTTTTCCAGTTCTGCCATTCTGCCGTTGGTGTTTACAGCTACAGTAACTAACTCCTGACATTTATCCCCAGCTTGTGCTCTGATTGCTGCAGCTTGCTGCCTGTTTGCACATGGGGCCCTCTGATAAGGCAGGCATTTGACCTTTCTATTCTTAACCCATTAACATTTAGAAGAGCTGCTCTCCTCACCTCTAGAAGCTGTATTCCCCCCTTCCCCCAATACCCCTGTTCCTGCCAGATAAGATTACGCCTGGGTTATATATTGATCTAAAGCAGAGTGCCAAATGCAGGCCAAGGGCAAATACTGAATCCATATGAGTGAGTTCACGTGCTTTGGTTCCGCGGTGGAAGGGGAACGACCGATGCCTCTTTTTGCTCTCTCAGCAGAACCTGAGAACAGGCACAAGGGGGTCAGTTCTTTATCACACCAGTGGAATGAACACCCTGGCTGCAGTGGGTACCTGTCCGATTTGCTGATGTGCATCTTCACACTGTTTCCTCTTCTTCATCTGCACTTCAACAGATGAAGGGGTTGAAGTGGTTATTACACGCAAAATGAGTGGATTTCGTTGTAAGTGAAAAGTAGCACCTCATGGCCAGGGGTCATTGCAGCGTTGGGCCCTCACCGCAGCATTGTTTGAGTTGTAGTCACTGTTGTCATGTCAGAGACAATCACTGGCTGTGTGAGCCTCCTAATTGAGAGAGACAAGGCATAGGAACGGAAATGCTCCCCACCAGAGCTTTTAGAGATCCTGATTTTGTAGTTAATTTTATTTTTTTTTCCCCTCTTCAAATGTTCCGTTAAGTGAGTTTTTTATCAGTGACTCAGACGAAAAGAAAATTTGAGATTTTTGTGATAAGGTACTAGATGTCTGGGCAAGCCTTTGGCTTATTTGGCTTATCCAGTGCACTGTGCATGCCGAGATGTGTGTGTGAGCCTCTAGTTATGATAAAACGCCGAAAGCATGGACATAGGAAGCAATAAAGCATTATGTAGGAGAAGATTAATCATTTTTGTGACTTTGTTTAAAGAAAGCCCAGATGTTGGAGTAAATATCTACTGAATCATTTTCTAAGCCACAGATGACCAGAAAATTAGTTAAAAATAAATAAAATAGAGAGATTAGAGGAGTAAACCTGCAGAACTTAATGTTTAAGCAATGTAGCCCAGACTAGTTTGGCCTTAAAGTGATCTGCATTAACAGTAATTTATTGGGGAATGTTTAACCTTTGGGATTTAAATTCAGCAGATTGGTTTGTTCGCTGGTTACAAGGACTGGGAGACGGGATTGCTCCGGTTTGCCCCTGCTGCAGAGCGTGCCAGCGGAGACAAGGCCCTAAGCAGAGCTTCAGTACAGAGCAGAACATTTGCCATGGGCTGCAGTGGTGCCAGGATTTTCTGTGCTCTCTGTGTCACGTTATCCACATACAACTATGTCCTTAATGCCTGTTATACCGCAGTGGGAGGGCAAAGTGGCTGCTGGATGGCTGCTTGGAGATCTTTCAATGAAAGATTTGACAGAGTGGCGCGTCTTTATAAAAGCATTCTCTATGCACTTCAGAAATTCTGAAAGGATTGTCCTCCCTGGGATGAGAAGGAGGGGTATGAGCGTTGCTGTGTTATTGCCGTGCAGGGATAACGGCTGTGGGTGTCCGCACAGGAGCGCTGCGTTAGCTCACCCTGTCCCAGCCCCGCAGCCCATGGATGATGCCGAGAGCTGCTCTGTGCTGGTGCAGCGAGAGGGCTTTTCTTTCAAGAGCTAGTTAAGCCATTAGCGTGCAGATTGCTGCACCTCCTTCCTTTGCGAGCTTTTTACATATTCTGTGTGGTCAGGTGTGTCTAAAGCAAGACAGGCTCAGAAGAGGTTAATTTAGATATACTTCTGCTAGCAACAGGTGACAAGAGAAATAAAATACTGAAGAACACTTGGATTTGCAGGGCAGCACTGGGGTCAAGGTACTTTCTAACAGCTCGGTAGAAACTCCTTTAATAATACCTTATAAACTTCCCTGGCTGCCTAGCCTATTTACAGGCCTTGTCTTTACCCTTAATCCATTTCAGAAGATGTGTTTCCATTTTGATTCAGAGGTTGCCCAGCAGGACATTTGTCTTGGTACACAGGGACAGCTGTGTTGACAGTCTCTGCAGCCTCAGGGCGTTCCAGTCTCTCTGTAATCAGATGAGACCTGTACATGCTTCAGTGCCTTAGCAGTGAACTGAAACAACCTTTGTCTGTTTGGGATGATGAGGGGAGTGACCATGTTTAGAAATTTGGCAGTCATTTTGTGAGATCCTCTAAAGGATAAATAAACTGCGAAACCCAGTGAAGGTCCAGGAGTCTGTTTTACTGTAGCAGTTCATCAGGCAGCATGAAAGAAGGATGGTCTGCTGTTGGAGAAATACATGCAAGAAGTGCAGATGATTTGAAGTTAACTTGTAAAAATATGTTGAGTAATTTTTATATAATGTCTGTCCCTTAGATCCCTATCCAGTGTTATGGTTTTACAGCTGTACATATCTATTTTCTGACAGGTTTCTGTTTCTTTGTGCTGTGTGGCAGAGGTAAATATGCAGCTCTATTTGTGGGATCCTAGTAGTTACTAGTAAAATTGTATGTAAAAATCAGACAGAAATGGAATTTTTAAGCTGCCAGTACACCATTTAAAATGCAGTTTGAATAGCAATAGCAATGACCAAATCCCCATTAAATACTAGTCAAGAGTATCCATAAGTGTGTTTTATTCATGCAGTGTGACAGTACAGTTAACTCAAGCCTGTATTGATTCTATTTATTTCAGTTTAGAAAACACGTCCACTGAGTTTTCAATGTAATTATTACAAGGACAAGGAGCAACACTTAGGACTGACAGCCATGCATATAAATACAAATCTTTTGCAAAACCTTCAGTCATACTGCTTCTCCTTGGAGAACAAGTCAGAGTTAAACAGAAGTGGTAATGCTGACAAATTGTTAGAGATATATGAGTATTTTCATTATAATGAGTAAAACTGTAAAAGATACTCAATGTGCCAAAGTAGTGGGATGGGATTTACTAGTTTGGTCATGGAGTTTACTGTTGCTCCTGGTGGAGATACTGAAGCCAATTTTGAGCACTTCAGATAATTTGTTCTGTAGGAAACTGAGCTGTTTTGATGGTACTACACCAGTTTTTTGAAAAGGAGAAAACAGAACTTGATGAAGCAAACAGGACGTGTGTTTTCGTTGGTCACATATTCACCTTTTTTCCTAATGTACACTAGATTTTGCAAATGCGGATGGTGTTTTATGACCCATAATCTCAGTTTTATTGCACGAGAGATGAGTAACAAGGGAATTAAATGCTTTGCTGGACATTATTGAATATCTTTTGCCTCCTGTAGCTTATTCAATCACTTCTGGTTAAGAGGAAAAGAATATTTTTACTGCAGGTAACTGAAATAGTTTTTTAGTAACTGAAATGGGATTTGGGATTAATATTTTGTTGTCTGATCCTTCTGTACCAACTGAAGCATTCAATGAAAACAGTTTCATTACAGTTCCTTGGCAAGTCATGCCCTCTCTTCTAACAAGTCACATATTAACTATCTCATTGTCCCTGCATACGCCTTACACAGTGACTTCAATCCCCTCTCGTTTCAGCGTTGCAGTCTATTTCTCTGCAGTTACTATTTGCATTGAAACAATTCAGTTCATGGCACAGCCTTCCCTCCATGCACATACATTCTACATTCGTTATAGTTTTTGCGACTGTAAGCGTAACAAATCTTGGCTGAGTTACATGCCGTTTTCTCTTATCATTAATATTTAACTGAATTTCATTAAGTGTGCGTTGTCTGTTAGTGTCTTTTTTCTGCTCAATCCAAGTACCCAGGAGTACATGAGGCTCTGCAGAGCACCTACAAGAGACCTGTTGAAAAACGGATTGTTATTTGCCGCAGGCAATCGACGGTGTTCCCGGAGTGAGTGTGGGCGATGCGGCCGCTGCGAGCGGGAGCTCACACGCTCCTTTGGGCTCTGCCCCCGACTCCGCTCTCTTGCCTCAGGCTCTCTAGGGAGTTACCTGAGCTCTTAATTCTCTCATTATAAAATGTGGAGGTTATTACTTGCCTGCTTACCCGTACCAGCCTCAAAGGGGGGTTAGTTAATGAACATCTGTTAAGATGTGGCAGTAAGTGCTGTAAAAGTGCTGAAGTAGGAGCAGTCCTGCTCATGCAGTGATGGCGTGGCTGCAGGTTGGTAATCTGCAGTTTTTTCTTATGGGATTGTGCTGCAAGATGGAATAACCATTTTAGCAGGCACCTGTAGGGCACAGCTTCCCTGTCTCTGAGGTGTTCCCTGTGCCCGTGGTGCTTGTGAGGTGCTCCAGTGCCCAGGACTGGGATGCTGAACCAGCACAGCTCTGTGCGCTGGAGGAGTTTCCGTGCATCCCGAGTAACCCAGGTGTGTGCAATTCAGAGCACGCAGCGCTTGCTGAGGGTGTTATGTTCCCAGCCTCAGTTCATTATCCCCACTCGTTAAGAAAAAGGAGATACTGTCCCCTTCTTTAAAGCTTATTGATTTCCTTACACTCCCCCTTGTTGAATGTCTTAATCCCATTGGGTTCCCTGCAGCGGTGTCAGGAGGGTGAAGCGCCGCTCACATGCACAGAGCAGTTGCTGCAGCACAAAGCCCCAGCTCGCAGGAGTGAATCGCTTCCAGCCTTTGGCAATCTTGGCCTGGTCCTAGAAATCCGGCTGGATGCTGGTGGCTGCCAGGAGCCTCCCTCTCTCCATCATGTGAGTGGTGCGGAGCGGGAGCTTCGCTGCTACTGGGCCAAAGTTCAGCGGCTGCATCACGGCCGAGCAAGCAGCGCCAGGGTTACTGCCGATCACCCCGGCTGTTGCCATGGCAAAACCATTGCATAACGCTCGCATTAAATCAGAGCGCGGAGGAGAGGAAGGCTAAACAATAAAAGGTCGTTGCGTTGTTGTACTCATTTTGTTCTTTGTTGCTGGGTCCCGCGTAGCTGTTGCAGATGCAGTTCCACGCGGAGTTTCTGGCTGGGCTGCTGTGGAAGCCAGTGCAGGTTTTCAGCGGGTGCAGACAGCGAGTAGGGCCTGGCGTAGAGCTCACTCGTGTGATCCTGTAATTGGGGCATTCACATGAATGGCGCTGGCAAGACAGTGCCTGCAAAAAGATTGTTTGCATAAGTAGAAACTTTGCATGTCAGTAAAATTCATGGGTTCCAGCTCATAGTTAAGATAGGTGTTTAACTTCTTGACACAAGCTGTCTTATAAAAGGAAGTGATTTGATGCTAGTAATGAAATTTGCACCCAGCTAGAGAGCTCAAGGCATCAGAACCTCAGTGTTACAAGGGCGGCTGCACCATGATTTCAAGAAGTAAGGCTCCCGTACCACTGTGCGGATCAAATGGATTGCAGGAGATAGTTGTAGGAGGCTGAGCCGTCGGGAAACCTCTTTTTGTTTGGAACTGGTACAAGGAAGCCGGAATGTTGTGACATGGGAAACTGCATTTGGAATCAGGCCATCATCCTCTTGAGATCTCTGCTGAAGTTGCATCTGCATTTACATAAGTTCTGGCATGAGAAATAAATGTCCGTGGAGTGACTATTCTGTGCTTTCTCTTCCTAGGTGATTAGTTTAAAGGACTGAGGGATTGATTTGGCTGCAAGCTTTCTCTTGAGGTTTCTGACTGCAGTTTATCTGTTACACAGAATAGACCAAGCTCTGTCTCTTTGGTAGGAGCCCTTATGCTTTTGGCCCTCCTGGCCCATGCAATTAAGTCAGTGGCAAGGTTGTGTATGACTTACCAGGGCCACGTTTTTCCACTGTGGAGTCCTGGGCATGTTACGATGTGTGCTGGGAACTTCATGTGCCAGTACTGTAGTAAAAACCTAGCGTGGGAGAACATTGTGCAGCCCCCTTGCGCCTGTCCGCTTGCTGCTCTTCTGCCGGTAGAGTGCGGCCTCCTGCCCGGCAGTGTGAAACTGGGAGTCTGTCCTTCTGGAGCCAGCGGTGCCAGGACAGCTGGACATGGCTTCTGGGGGCATGTGTTCATGTACCCTGACCCACGCTCTGCCCTGCCGCTGTCCTTTTTTCCAAAGCATTTTACAAAACAAAAGAACTGAGTGAGGGAGGAGTGAAGTCCTGTGGTCTGCTCCTCAGAGTTCTGGTTTTGCTGGTGATTTGTATTTCAGTTTTAAAACATAACCTTTGATTGTGAGATTGCTGGGCTTTTTGTTCTCGCTCAGGACAACTTAGGCTGTCAGGCCCCGCATGAATTCCTGGGCACTATGGCAAAGCCAGTAATAATAACGAGGAAGTGAGCATCGCTCTGAGCTATTCTGGGAACTGCCCCGTCATTTCATATATGCCTAATGATGCTCATTCCTTTTAGTACAGATGGTGCTTTTGGAGAAATGTGGTTTGTGTTCTTCCCCTATCAATTGTGCTCTAAGATCCCAGACAGTTGTGTGTTTGAAGATGTTTCTCTTATTAGAGGCCTACAGATGAGATTGCCAGATGTTGCTAAGAGATCTGTTCTTTGTCAGTCATTTGGGAGAAACACCAGAAATAACACTTTGCCAACAGAAAAAGGTTGGTGAATTCTTGTTTTCCTGAACTAGGTAGGAACTTCAATGGTCTACTTTCCTGCATACCTCTGGGAGATGTGAGTGGAATTGCCTTCATTTCACACTGCGCTATTGTCTGCTGCCCAAACCACATTTCAGTGGGCCAGAGGAGGAACTGCTGACTCATAATTCAGCATTGCAGCCCCAAATCTCATGAGACTACTAAATCTGGCCTCTGACTGATGTTTTCAGTGAACCCTGTTTAATGGCCCTCAACAGATCACCCAGAAGTTCAGCTTCTATAAAATGAAAAGGAGGCTTCTTGCCCAGTGCTTGGGGAGTCACCGCTGCCACTCTGTAGTGCTGGAAGCTGCTGGTTGTGCTGGAAACGGGCTAAATGGTGGCTGGTGGAGAATATGTCACTGGTGTGGGATCTGTGGGACCCACTCAGGCGACGGGCACGTAGTGTATTGTGGTCACATAATGGCTGTCGGGACAAAGGGCTGGAACTGGCCTTGGCTTGGCGTGTAGTGTATGTGCAAAATGAATGCAACTCAAACATGAATGAAAGTTGGGAATAAAAAGCAGCACTCAGCTTAAGGGTGAAAGGTAAGGGAGGGAACTGCTTTATTTTTTTAAGAATTCTCTTTAAGACTTGAACTTAATTGTTTTGTCACTACCAGATACACTCCAAGGCGTTGCGTGGTTCCTGCTAACAACCCGTTGCAGACTTGTGCTTAAATTGAAGCTTCTCAGCATAGGTTGGAGTGAATGAACTAGAGGCCCCTCCTGCCTCTGGCAGTTGAATTCAAAGCTGTGCTGACAGCAAAGTGTTCGGCCCTCAGCGCCTTGTGTGGTGACCAGTGACGATGAGCACACGTTCTGATGTGCTTTCACACTTGTTCCTGAGCATGTTCCAGCAGCACAGTGATAACATGAGTGTCACACGAGGAGTGTGACGCTTGTACCTGAGATTCCCAGGTCTTGTTTCTCCTCTTGCAGGTTGTACGTTTGCAGCAGAGCGTTGGGGCAGTGCGGGGTACTAAGTAAATATCAGCCCCAGATGTGATTTGCTGTGTGGGACCAAGAATTGGACAAGGAGTTGTAGATAAATGCCAGAAATATTGTTCTCCAGCAGTGTGACCATACCAGGAACCCTGTTCCTTAGCTGCAGCATTGCATGGTGACACCTTGCCACTGTGTGACCCAAGCAGGGTGCCCACACCCAAATCGCTGTTTGTGGTTTGGCAAACAGGGTCTGCTTTGTTATGTGCTCTGGAGAGTCTGGGGAATTTTAAACTTTAAATATTGCTATGTTTCTGCTAAAAAGGATGTGTTCCAAGAAGTATTCCTGGCATTTGCAGCCAAAAGCAGAATAGTTTGTGATGAAACTTGATTTAGGAGCCCATTCACTGTTTGGCACCAGCCCCTGAGGAAGTCCCAACTGCTTGAGAAGACGTTATCCTTGTTGCAGAGTTCCTCTGCACCGTATGGGCAGAACTGTTCACTGTATTTATCATTTTGGAGCTTTGTGCAGTCTTTTGTATATTTTGGGCCAGACCTTCAAGCCGGGACTAAGATGTTAAAATTGGTTCAGTACTCCATGGGAGGACAACGCAGGGACTAAAGGATGGGTTTGTGGGGTTCCCAGCACCCAGGATTGCCAAGACGTGTTTTAGATTTTGATCTACAAAACAGAGAACAGACACAACACTTTACTTAGAAGGATCTCAAACTTCTTTACATAGCTGTGAATGTATAATTGTTTCCATTTTACAGGCATGAAGAACAGAAGATAGGAAAGCTGTGACTAAATCAGTGATCAATTCAGAATTAGTTGAGACGAATTTTGTTTCCTTACACAGGAAAAATAAAATTAGCTTTAGCCATTGCAGTTTCTATGCATTTCTGTTGTTGAAAGGTACCATCAATTGTTTTGTTTAAAGACATTGAATATGAACTTGTTCCTACAGAGCTTTGTGCTGTAATTTATCAACAAGGCGCTGAGGCACAGACGTCAAATGAATACCAGATTTCAAATTATGATAAGCAATTGTGTCATCTCTGTGAATAGACATTAAACTCTGCTGAGAAATCATCAATAATTCATTAAAAAAAAAAAAATACAGGGACGTTTGGATAGGTCTCTGCAAACAACCAGTCCTGTGTTCTGTAATAATTCCTTTGAATTTAAACCCAAAGGGTGCTTCTTTCTCAAACAGCAACACATGATCATGCCCAAGGCAGAAAGTTTGTTCCCTAGAGATCTGATTCCCGTTTACCTTTGGGGAGTTACACAGGTACTTGGAATATTGTCAGAGATGCCCTGTGTTTTCCATGGCTCAGTGGAGAACGTGCACAGCTTGCCCGGACTTCTGAGCAAGCTGAGCCGAGTGCTCTCTGTCCTCTTGGTCTTTCTCCTTCCACGTGACTTCTGCCTGGTATGGCCACGTTAGTGACATCAGCACTTACCTGGCGTCTAAACTTACCTAATTTACCTTTGAAATTTGAGTAAAGTAGGTCCAAACTTATACATTACAAAAGTTAAGGATGGGAGAAAAGGATTGTGTCCATTCTACCTTTTTAGTGAAATATTTGAAGTGTGTTTTATTTTTTAATATTCCAGTCATTGACATTTTCACCACTTTGTTTACCCTCTACTTATACCAAACCCTAAGATTCCTATTTTCAATCCTAAAATACAAGTCTCTGAATAAATTAAGTTTCTTTACTATGAAGCTGCTGGTGTAAAAATTTCAGCTTGAGTTTCTCCGTTGTAGGCAGCTTCTCATTTGACAGCATCCTGGTTTAGTCCATTTCTCTCCTAAATTGTAGCTTGTTACATTCCAATAAGCACACAGCATCTGTTCTCTGTATAACATGATGTTGCAAGATGCTGATCATTTGTTCAAGTGGGCTTTTCTCAGTCGAATCAGAGATGTACATGCAGCCTAACAGCAATATTTCCCTCCTGTCTGTAATTAGCTGTTATAGGAAGAAAAATTTATAAATAGTTATTAGTGTAAGGATTTAGAGGCTCTGCTTCAAGATCTAGGGCTAGGCTGTCTTAACCTATCGTAGCATAATCTCAAAAATAAAAATTCTCTGCTCTCGTTGGAAGAGAATGAAATAATACTCAATGGCTTTTTTGCCTCACTGGCGAGCGCTCTGGCCGGAACGCTCAAGTCACGGAAGGCAAAAGCAGGGACGGGGGATTGAAGAACCAGCCACTGTAGGAGAAGATCAGGTTTGAGACTATCGAAGGAATCTGAAGGTGCACAAGTCCCTGGGACCTGATGAGATCCATCCACAGGTCCTGGGCATTTCACACTGTCCCACATAACACCCTTGTCTCTAAATTGGAGAGATTGGTAGATTGAGATTAGATATAAGGAAGAAATTCTTCCCCATGAGGGTGGTGAGGCCCTGGCACAGGCTGCCCGGAGAAGCTGTGTATGCTCCATCCCTGGGAGTGCTCAAGCTCAGGGTGGATGGGGCTCTGAGCAACCTGGTTTAGTGGATGGTGTCCCTGCCCATGGCAGGAGGGTTGGAACTGGGTGATCTTTAGGGTCCCTTCCAACCCAAACCATTCAATAAGTCTATTATTTCTGTTTACACAGTTTTTTTCAATTACTTTGATGCTACGATATAAAGGTCACTGATTGCCTCTGGTCATCATGTGGCTTTTTCACTAATTGTGCACTCACATCATTTTGTTCTGTGGGATCTTTTGCTTTTTGATCCAGTTTCAATTGCCCAGATGTTCATTTCATACAGTTAACTTTATACAAAGGGCATCCTTTGTTCCAACAAACACATTGCGGTCATTGTTCTCAGCTGGGAACCCAGTGCACAGCAGTTCACCTGTTTCCTATGTAATTCACCATCAATCTACGGACCTTTGTGCTGATTTAATGTAAAATCATTCACTGGGGAGAGAAGGGATAAGGAGGAGAAATTATGCAAAAATGTTTCCTGGTCCCTAGCCTTGGATTGATTAAGGTCATGCTGCAGGATAAAGAGGCAGTAAGAAACGGGAAAGCTCTTTCATCTTGATCCTTTTGGTGTGTAGTGGAATGGAAAACCGCATTAGTACCTTGAAAGTTTTGCTCTGGTGTCTCAGGATGTGTTAATGGAGACCTAAACATCTTCTAGAAGGAACCCTGTTGCCACTCCACTCCATCTCCTATTACTGCCTCCAAAGGCTTCGTGTCAGGGCAGAGAGGGGCCCTGCCAGTCCCTCTCAGTAATTGTCACATAACGAGGGGCTCGGTGTCATTGTGCACCCAGGGGCCTGAGGATGCCCCATTCACCACGTCTCAGGAGGGACCGATCTCAAGGTTATTCTCACTGCATGTGTCCCATATAGAACAGCCCATTTGCTGTTTGTTAAGCCACGTGGACATGGCATAGGCTGTTTAGTTTAACCTTTAGAGCAGTCATGAGAGTTTAGTTCATGAGCAGAATAAATTCCATGGAAGGCTTTCAAAGGAGATTGTGCACATAAATGCATTGGCTGTTGCTAAAAGATCTGTGGAGGATGAGCAGTGGAAAATTGGACGGGGGTTGAGCAGTATATCATGTAAGAAGGGTGTAACTTGGCAATATATATCAGTGAAGCTTTCTAAATCTCTATCTTGGCCAAAAGAGCCCTTCCAAATGACAGGAATCTCACCATCTTGAGCCCAAACGTTCCTAGAAAGACGACCCTCCAAAATTGTCCAGGCAGCTGGCAGGGAGAGCATTGCTGGCACCGTGCAGAGCGTTTCGGTGGCCAGGGCTGCGGCAGAGGAGCTTTTCTCTGCAGCCGGCGGGAGGAGGAGGCCTGCGGAGGAGCTGGCAGCACGCAGTGCTTTTGAACGTTCCTTTCATTCAGCCTGCTGGGCAGGATCGACACGAGGCTGAATTTGGGTTTAATGTGCTGATGTGATTTGCTGTGCCCCCCTTGGAGCCGCCTGGGCCGGGATGTCCAGGAACTGCAGATGGCAGTGGCTGCGCTGCCTGCTCGTCTTGGCCAGGAGGAAAGCAAGAGGGCGAGAAGGAGAAAACCAGGAGTCCTGTCCGGTTCTCACTACCAGCAGTGGACAGATAAAGGTGCAGGTTTTGTGTTCTCAGGAAACGTTTCCCATGGCTGGTCCCACTGAAATCGTTAAGCAGAGACAGACACTGCTCCGTACTGCAGCCGCTGCAGCACTGTAATTCTCCATTTCTCTCTCTCTTCAGTCTATAGATCCCTTGGCACAGCTGTAAATTCCCTGTAGAGTGCACAGTGTGGCTTTCACTGAAAATAGCTGTGAAAACAACAGTTCTGGAGCCTTGTTCCATTAATTTTTATTTTTTTTTTTTGCTTTTTCTATGCGTTGCCCCGTTTTTCCCTGGTCAACAAGGGCTGCATCCAGGCAGCCACCTGCATTCAGTGCCAGTCATGTGGAATGCCCAGAAACACTTCCAGGCTGTAACAGTGTGGTGGAAATGAGGCCAAGTGAGCAAAGCCCTCTACCCTTCCCAGCAGCACCCGCCAGCAGGGTGACCTGGGCGGCCTCTCCGGTGCAGGATTTGTGTCTTGATGTGTCCCAGTGACTGACAGCAGCAACAAGGAGCTCTCTGGGGCAGAGGAGAGGGAACCCTGTCTCCTGGGATGAGCTCCAGTCTGCTCCAGGGAATGTGCTAATTTTCACTCCTTTATAGTCCTTTATCTCAGCCCTGCGACCTTGAGCTCAGAGGCATTATCAGCCTTGGCCAGCGTGCACTTAACCATTTAAATGCTGAATGTTTCTCATACTAAGTCCTGATGGTAAAAACGCAATTAATGCAACTTGCTTCAATAGTTCAGCAGGTCAGTGAACTTTTCAGGTTTGGTGAAGAGTGATTTAAGATGTTAGGAAAAATGTTTTGTACTGAATAGATGAATTTTGTGAACTACAGCAGTGTGCAAAGTTTGTACGCCCCTACGAAGTTTCTAGGGCACGGAGAGATCTCCTGTAAGAATGTGTCTTATGTGCATTGGTATATGTTGGATATGAACTTGGTTTTCTTAGTCAGCTTTTCATCCTTGCCTGGACCCATTTATTGATATCCAGAGCACAGGCAGAAAGTTATTGGCCTCACGCTTTCATTGCGGTCACTGCTATCATCCTAACTCTTACATTTTTGGCTTTACAAAGTATTACACAAACTCTTACCCCCCAAAAAAAATCCTGGAGGAATCTCGATTGATGTTTTGCCAGTTCTGCTACTGACTTCTCTGGGTGACTTCAGGCATGTCATTAACCTGTGTGTCACTTTTTGTGTTTGCAGAATGAGCTAAGAATACTTCAGTGGGCCATCATGGCTATTCATGAGCTATGAATGTGCTTACGTACATGCGTGTCTTGTTTGGCAAGATCAGCTTCTCTGTCTTTGGTGCCTGACAAATGATATTATGCAAGAAAAATAATTTCCTTACTGGGAGTGAGTGGTCTCTCCATGAGCAGCAGTAAGTGGGTAGAAGCAGAGTTATTTGCAGAATATTACTGCCTAATCGGTTCAGTGTTCATGGAGTTAACTTGCTCATGCCTTCAGATTGTTTTGTTTCCAGGGATTCTAAACCGTTGCCTCCAGCTGTTCATTTCCATTGAACGAGGGTGATCTTTATCTGTCTAAACTAGTTAAAACCTGCTCCACTACCCAGCAGCCTTTTTGGAGACAGCCCAATAAAGCTGAGTGCAGTGGCTGTGACACCAAAGCCTCCTGGACATCATAAATTCCAAGCCCTACGTTTTTTTCTGACCTCTCGCTGTTGGAGCACCCCTCCTGTTTTAATGGGACTCTTCACTTCCTCCACAGCTCCATTTAACACCTGTCCAAAAATGGGAATGATATCTGCCTTGTAAATGGCCAGTGAGGAATCCCTTTTAGACTAATTTACTGCTTTAATATTATCCGGTTAAGCCTTCACATAATCTCAAAGGTACCATTCAAACAGCTGAAGCACTTGTAGGCTTGCACTTAGACTCTGCTCAGTGTGCGTGTTGCTTGGGATGTTTCAGTTGAAGCATATTTTAAAAATCTGCTCCGTTTAAAGCTTGCTGTGACGTGGTGGGACTTGTAATACCTTTGGGGTCAACAGGGCCACTTCCTCTTCAAATATGAGAGGGAAAAGGTTTTGTCTTGAGCAGATGAGATGCAGGTTTGCTAAGTTGATGAGGCAGCCACCAGATGTACCAAAGAATCTTTCCTATCATGAAATTCCGATGTCTTGTATACATCAGGCAAAGATGCTGACTATACAAGCGGGAATTGCAAACAACAGAAATTAATGTTGCTGTTAATGCTGCTACAGGGACCATGGCTAGGACGTGTGCACTAATGTGGAAACGCCTTCCCTTATTGCTGAGGTTTCTAACAGCACATTATTTTGGCCTATGCTGTGAAGGAGTACACAACACAGTGTGTAAAATACTAATGGTCAGTTTGTACTTTAGGCTCTTCCTTCTACTACTACTGCTGCTAACAGCAGTGGGAAAATTTGTGACCAGCAGACCTCTCCTGAAGAGCCAGGCTGAGCTTTGCTTTGGAATGTGCCAAGGAGACGTTTTCCTGTTGTTGTGTTGCAGATGTTCTGTCCGTGCTGTCTGGGGAGAGCTGGGAAGCAGAGCCCCTGCAAACAGCTGGATCAGTTCAGATCCAAACCCCTGTGTCTGTGTGAGAAGCTGTGGAGTCACTTCTCTGCTAAACTACCTTGGAGTAATTATCAGACTATCAGAAGATGGAAAAGGTCTGAGAAAAAGACCGGTTTAACATGTCATTATTGGTTTTTAGCAGCTGTGTGTTATCCTATTGTTACTAATAACCTTTTTAACTTTGCAAGCAATGTTTTCTTGGCACCATTCAAACATAATGACTGGGGGGTCAAATTCAGCTCTCAGTTGTGTAAATATGGAATCGTTCTGTGGGCTGCCTGGTGTTATTTTGCATTTGGCTCATGGTCCCTGCCCCCAGGAGCCTGCAATCTAAAATACCCAGGCAGAGTACTCGGTCACAGTGTGCTTTGTGTGCCTAGTTGATATGCAAAGCATAAAAGAAACAGATGAAGAACTACTGTCAAATCCATGCAATTTAATTATGGTCCTGTTGTCCTCTGGTTGAGGACACTCCAAGATACAAACTTGTAAGACTCTTGAGTAAGGTTCAGTGGTTTTATATGGTAAATAAATTTATCTTGATTTCATTCTCTGATAAGAAGATCTCTCTTTTCTAGCATGGTCTTTATAAAGTTCTCAGCAGTGAAGTGACTAATTGCATTTCTCATTTGCAGGGATCTTCCAGATAATCCTGCTGTTGAATGGGACACACAGCTCCTCGCTGCCTTTGTGCTAGACCATATAGAAGCCAATAACATCAATCTGGTAAAGTGAAACTTTCTATGGCACAGGCAATTTCCACTTTACTTTTGAGCTAGTGTTCTAGGATTTTTCCTTCCCCCTGCAAGCTTTCTTTGAAGTCCTTAACATTAGGATTTTGGTTCTGGAGTCTCTGTGAAGTAGGCTGGGAGAGGGAGAACATACACTTACTCATTTTGAAATATTTGCTCCTGTTGCAAGGTTCAATTGATTAAGAGATCTGGAATTTAGGCTTATGTTTAGGCTTAGGTTTGAAGCACATTGTCAGGCATGTGTTAGAGACCTAGATTAGCAGGGTTATTGGTTGGGATTGAAGAATATTAAACTGGGGAGATTTCCTAGCACTGGTATAGGTTTGGTTTTTTTCCCCCACAGAACAGGAATAACAGCCTAAACATGGAAAAGATTGCGTTCGCTTGAACCTTGCTGTGATCAAATGTGTCACTGTCACACATTGATTAGCAGCAAAATCACAAAACTCTTAAAGCCTTTCAGCAATTCACAAAACAAGAAACCACATCTCCTGTAGCATGAAAGCCCCATGAGCACAAAACCCCAGCTTCTTGCATTCAACTTTGTATTGATTCTGAGGCTAATTTTCCATGAAATTCATTGTGGTGCACAGAGACAAACACAGTTTTCCTGGACTCCTTTTATGCCTTTTGGCCTTATGAATAGATAGGTTTTAATCTAATCTGAAAGCTCCTAACACAAGAGGATTTGTATTGCATGTTTATGGCTCTCATGGGCACTATGACAAGTGCACCAGAATCCCAGTAGAAATTCTGAAAACACTAGAACTTCCTCTAGATGGTTAGAAAGGGTTAGATCTTTGCTTCAGAGGAAATTCAACTCAAGCTGTTTGTGCTGGGGGAGGCCGGAGTCTGCTGCTAACGTAGCATGAGCTGAAAAATCAAATGCAGGGTTTTCGAAGCGATAAACGTGCACAATCACTGGGACAGTCCCTGCTGTGCTGCGGGGGTTGGATGGAGCTGCAGGAACAGGGGACACGGCGCAGGGTCCACTGCGCCGAGCAGCGAGGACAGATTATTGCAGCGGAACACATGAGCCGTGCCAAAGGCCACTGAAGCAGCTTCTCAGGGATGGTGGTAGTGAACTGCTCTGTAAACTTAAAGTGTCCCAAGTAATCACTCAGGTCTCAGATGTTTGCCGTAATACCTTTCACTCAGGAACAGGCCTAGTTTGCCAGCAACAGCAAGGTAAGTGCCTAATTACCTTTGTCCAACATTCTGCATTTTAAAACTTCAGAGCTTGCTATCTGTTAGCCGCTCTTGGAGCACCTCAGCTGTCCTGAGGCATTGGCCTTGCCTTGAAAGCCAAACTGAGTCTGGTTTTCAGTAATGTTGAAATTGATAAATTTGACTTAACATGTTAAAAGAGCCTTGTCAAAACATAAGCTGACAGGGTTCAAACACAAGCTGGCTCAGTGGAGTTAACAAAATTGGAAGACACATATCGTTTTAGCTATTCCAGTGGGAAAACTTTCCCCAGCTCTCCCCATAGCCTAGACAATGGTATATTTTATTTACCGAACATATGTGTCATCTGGCAGCGGCGAAGCAGGCTGCGATTCCAACGTGCCTGAAAGATTGCAAGGCAATCATGTTATGCGTAGTTTTGTTCCATTGCATAGTTACTCATTTCCTCAATTGCCCTGGAAGTCCATGAGTAACTCAATCTATTTGAGAGCTACAGGGACATATTTCATCCCAGCTCTATATTAAATAGTGCAGACACAGAAATTAACGGTTGGTGTACTTAAAGCCAAAACTAATTTATAGACTTTGGAAATTATTTCCTGCCTGCTGGATTTATAAGCAAAAGCCAGTGTTGCTGGGAGAGGCAGCCAAGGCTACTCAGTCTCGATCCAGATTAGAAAGTATTTGGTGTGTAAAAAAATAAATTGCATAGTATTGTGTGAGCCCCAGGCAGGCTCTAGATTATTAAATCCTCTTCAGGATCTCAGGGTTGGTAATAGCAGAGCTTGGATTAGGAGGCGACATTCAGACTGTTTGGGGCAGATGCGGTGCCAAGACCAGAATTCAGCAATACCACATTCTTACAAGCTGCTTTCCACTATGGATTGATGGGAACATCATCCATACAGCTGTTTGTGGAGAGTCGATAGACTCGGGCCAGCTCCAGATCAGCCTGGAAAGCCTGGTCCTTCTACAAATGGCATTCAAGTGGGAGCTTATATATGGAGCTTATATAGTTGGAGTTCAGCTCCCGTGTTTTGGATCTCTCCTAAAATTTGGGACAGTTTAAATGTGTGATGTTTGTGGAGAATTTGAAATGCTTTTGAAGAACTCCAGATGTGGAGTGCAGCATGTGGCATTTGCCAGAGGAGGCGACAGAGCTGGGACGCTTGGGCACCCCTTTCCTCCCAGTCTCCTCAGGTCTGCTTTGGGGTACACGAGTGGGAGGTCCCCAGCACCTTTCATTCTGAGAGCTGGTGCACGACTTACACACTTGCAGCTCAAACCCAGTGACCACTGGGTTGTTGATGGCGATTAGTTTTTTCCTTTTCAATCCAGTTGCCCGTTCTTTTTAGTCTTTAGCTTCTCTGATTTAGTAACAACAAGAGACATCTCCAAACACACGGGAGACTCAAAGAGAGATTGAATATCACTGTCTTCTGCAAGTGTAATTCAGGCCTATGAAATGATGCTTAAAGGAAGGCCTTTAGAAATGGAGTTGCTTGCTATGGCATTTTATAGCATGGCCCTTCTTAAAAAGGAAAGAGACCTTTCAGTCCCCACCAGTCCGCTTGAGCAGATGTGTGCTCTGTTCATTCGCTGGATGATGCCAGAAAGCGTGAGGGAAACCCACAGTCTAAGCACTTTTTTCTTCCATTGCACATGGTGTGTAGAGGAAGCCTGGACTCCAGACCTCTCAAGAGTTTTCTCTTCTGCAAGTAATTGAGTAATTTCCTCTGTGCGCTCCCCTCTCCGGAAGGGATTTCTGGACCTGTTTGTCTTGGCTGTTGCTGTGGCTTCCACTAGTGAAAGCTCCATTTCCTGAATACCAAGGTCACCCAGAAGAAAACCCAGCAACACCAACAGCAGCGGCTCCCATTTCAGAACAGGTGTGGGGAGGGAACTCCGTCTTGCCCTAAAGATTTCATTGAGCAATGATTTCCACATCGAGTGTATTTCCTATCCCAGCCTTTTGCTCCCAGAACTGGCTAATCCTGTTTTTGACCTAGACAATTTCAAGATGTTCAGGTTTTCTCATCCTGCCCTGATTGTTTGCTTGATTTCATCATCAGCCTCATTCAGGTTACGTGTTAACAGCAAGCACAGCAGCTAGCTGCACCGCATGGAAGAAGCAGATGCTCCCGTGTGAAAATACCTTTGTTATCAATGAAACGAATCCCTGAAGCCAGGGGCGTATATTTACATGTGATTGCTGCCTGCTTTAAGTCACGAGCACCACAGTGATGTTGTGGAATCAGTCCCTGTTTAGACAACAGACCTAGGAGCTCCGTACTGGGTAGGTGGGACATGACGGCTGTGTCAGAGCCAACCTGCGTGCTGGAAGGGATCTCTCAACGTGACGAGCCAGTATTTCAAAGGTGGGCTCTTTGCAGGTATAGTTAATCCCACCATGGCCAGCTCAGCGTGCAGATACCTTGGGAATTTTACTTACAAATTTGTGTATTTGAAGAGACAGGCGATTCAGGTGCAGGTGTCCTAACAGTAGATCAGACAATGTCGCTCGAGAATTGACTTCCTGCAGTCTCTTTAGCAAGTTCAGGTGTTACATAAGCCCAGCAGCACTGAGAACAGCAGCTCCTATTTCAAAACAGATGTGGAGAAGAAAAACCTCTAAAGGTGTTTCTGAACAGAGAAATTCCATGTCAAGAATATTTCCTAACTCGGCCTTGTGCTCCCACAGTTGACCCAGGCCGCTTTTGTCAAAATAACGATTAGCTTATTTAATCTGCTCGCTGTAGTCTCTTGTGTTGGTTTTCTGGTTTGTTCTCTTGTACCATCCATAGAAGAGAAAATGTGTGTTTTGGCTTGCCTGGGGTTTTTAGCTTAGTTTCCTAAGGAAACAAGAATAATGCAATTGTATTTATATGTGTGTACATGTGTATTGCAAAAGACTCTAGAGCCCCTTGGCTAATTTCAACCACATCTGACAGCAGGGTAGTAGCCTTAGAATCATAGAATATTGTTTTTGTACAAGTTACATGAAAATAAATGACCGGACAGAAGATACAAACCCTCTGTCCCTGTGTAGTAAAAAGGTTTAGTGCAAGTCCAGCCCTTAGCAGGCTCACACTGTTCTTCGTCTGCGTAGGAATTTATTCTGTTTGCAGTGAGTGGGGTACGTTGTTATCGTAGGAAAGTGCCACTCTAGGTAGGAGTGACTTCAGAGCATGTTTTTTCTTATCTGTACAATACAGGGTGCTGTGCTAGTTCCCCGAGCTGTACAGAAAGCAATAATGTCTTTTCCATTCCCGTTCTTTCTCAAGCAGCTGATGTCCGTATGGAGGGCTCAGCTCCGTGCCAGGCCGGGCAGTCCCTGCAGGGCCCTCAGGTGACACTGATGGACAGCAAAAGCAGCCAAAGCCAGAAACATCATTTTTCTCCTTACAAAATAGGGGTTAACCAGAAAACGCTTCTTCGTACCTGAACGAAACCAAACTGGGTCCCACCGCTTCCAACCAGCAATGGAGAACCCCGCTGCTTGGTGGCAGCGTTATTACAGCCACAGGGTGAAGTGGGAAACGTAGCTGTGGAGCTGTACTGGGTGGATGGGTTTACAAGCAGGCTCGTCTGGAGTTTGTGGGTTTTGAAATATTTCTTATCGCTGTCTTTGTGCGTCCTCTCCCTCTTTACACAACATCCCGTGTTTGAGAGGGCCGCTCCCGTTGGAGGGTGGAGCAGCAAGCTGCAGGACGGGCAGGGCGGCTTTTGATCTTCCTTTGATCTTTAACCCAGTACTTCGATACCTGTGTATTAGACAGATTGTGAGAAGGGAGCTGTGGTGAGTAAGCAGGGCAGCAGCATTTCCTTCCCCAAAGAGAGAACAAGCTGGCGAGGAAGCAGACATTGACTGAAATATAGGCAGGTTATGGTTTGTTCCCGGTCACAGAGATGGGAGCTGTGGAGAGCTCTGCTGCCTGGCCTCTCCCAGAGCACAATCTGAACTCCAGACCATCCGGGCACTGTCGCTTGGGGCAGCTGGCACGCCTGCCAGCTCACGTACCCTGTCTGCTCCACCTCTGCGCTGCCACTTTGTGTTCTAGGTCGGCCGCGGGAGCCAACAAGCACCTGCTTCCCGGAACAGAGCGAGCCCGCAGGGTGGACCCTTCACCCCGACGCGTTATGGGGAGGTCTGAGGCAGGGAGACAAGGGTGTGCTGTGCTTTGCAGGGTGACTTGTTAGTGCGGGGTTCCCACGTTACTTTTGCGTTATGAAGTTGCTATTTCTCCCTGCAGACAAGCAATAAACAATATGATCTTCTTGTTCAGTGAAAAGCCTGACTTGGTTGTACAAAAAAGTGCAGTCAGCTGATTCTTTAAAAAGACTTATTCTCATATCAGATTAATCACTGTGTTCTCCTGTGATGAAGCCTGGCCACAATCAGGGCAGTAGTACATGATTGGCTTGCTCTTGTTAAAGCAACGTGTCCTGATTCACAGGACAACAAACTATAGCTTCACCCTGTAATCCGCAGGCATTCTAGTGTGTTCTCAAATCCTGGAGAAAGTGATTCATAGAGCTGGACGTCTTGGGCCAGGAAAAGACTGCAAGAGATCACTCTGAATATAACCTTTTGGCTCCGTAATAAGTAACAAGTGCATCCTGCCAGTGGCAACACGCTATTTGTCATCTTTCTGTTGTTTGAGCTGTTAAGACTGTGTAGTCATCTAGTTCCAGAGTGTCTTGTTTGTTTAGTTGTGTTTCTGTAGCATGAGTTCACACACAAGGCTTCATTGTGCAACACTGTCGTGGTTTAACCCCGGCCGGCAACCGAGCACCACACAGCAGCTCCCAGTGGGGTGGGGCAATCAAAAAAACCTCGTGGGCTGAGATAAAGACAGTTTAACAGGATAGCAAAGGAAAATATAATAATAATAACAATAGAATATACAAACCAAGTGATGCCCAATGCAGTTGCTTACCATCTGCTGACCAATGCCCAGCGATCCCCCCTGGGCAGCTTCCCCCAAGTTTATATACTGAGTATGACATTGTATGGTATGGAATATCCCTTTGGCCAGTTTGGGTCAGCTGTCTCGGCTTTGTCCTCTCCCAGCCTCTTGTGCACTCCCTGCCTTCTTGCTGGCAGGCCAATATAAGAAGCTGAAAAGTCCTCGACTACTTTGCAACAACTAAAATATCAGTGTATTATCGACATTATTCTTATTTAAATCCAAACCACAGCACTATACCAGCCACTACGTAGAACATTAACTCTATCCCAGCCACAAAAACAACTCTTTCGATACAATGAGTTGGGACAGTGCTGTGTTAGATGTCAAAGTTGGTAACGGCACAGTCTCCTTCTTCAAAATGATGATTGTTCTGTGGTTTTATTGCAGGTGATAACCTTTGATGCGGGAGGAGTGAGCGGTCATGCCAACCACATTTCCCTTTACACGGCTTTAAGGTACAGTGTTCTGCGCGCTTCGTGTGATGCCTCACTGTAGTGTTACAGAGTGAGTGTGCTGTTTGTGTGTAAGCAGGAAACTAATAGCTGGAGCCAAAAGCAGTATTAACTTCACTGAATAACTGAGTGCCAGGCTGTGGGACACCATACTGTTTGGAGAAACTCTCACAGCTCTGTAAATGGCCTACAGCATCTTTTATTATTCTTTCTACTGGTGCATTGCCAGTCTCCCTTTCACTGCTGATTCAGACCTCATCGTGTCCTAGAGAGGTCGCCCCCAGAGCTGCCCCTGCCTTTCCAAAGCATGAGAAGAACTCTTTGCAAATATATCTTGTATTTTTAGCACCCATTTGTTTTCTGAATCATCTGTGCAATTCAGATAAGTCTCTGGCTCTCCATACTAACAGCATCACAGTGATTTGCCTTTCTTGCTCGCCTGGAGAAAGCTGCAGTGCCACAGAACCTGTACTGTGACCTACTGAGGTCCTCTGGGAAGATGCTGAAAGTCTTTGATGCTGTCTGATGGCTGGAATTCAGTGTTAGAGGGGATCATGGTGTTTCCCAGCAACTTCTGAAATATCCTCACAGACGGAAGGGGGGCGGAGTTAAAGCAAACTGTGTTTGTTTGGGCTGAGCGCAGAGATGTTTTCTGGCACAGTGTTATTTGAGGAGTGAGTGAGGAGCAGAGGTTGATGACTGATGCTCACACCACCAGCACAGAGGGACCAGAGAGCTTCCAGCTGCCTGAACCTCAGTGTTTGCTCAGTCAGTTGTCAGACGGTCCGCAAATAGGAATGGAGGGCAGATCATCAGGTGTCCCCCTACATCCTGAGAGATACAGAGAAAACAAGCTAGGGACTTAATTATGTATGAGAAAGTTAAGAAAAACTCGATTTGGATCCCAGCTTTACTGTTGTCTGACTTTGTGGCTGTGCAGAAATCTCTTTCCCACCTTTGTGCTTCAGATTTCCTGTGTGTGCAGTGGGGATGTTAACCCTCTTCTCATCTCATAGTGTGTTAATAGAAAGCATTCATTATCTGCAAGTCCCTTGAACTCAGACCTTTGCATTAGTCCTCAGCCTACAGCAGAACATTGTCCTGGGCTGATGAGATACATGCTGATAGGGTCACCGGAGTATAAGCAGCTGTCATTAACTAAGGGCTGGTTTGTATCTTGTCTCTCTTCCAGTCCTGAATCAGCAGAAATAGGCATGGTGACCCAGTCATCTCCATGTGGCAGGAGCGATGCTGTGGCCACTGAAAGGTTAAGTTTATTTTTAGTGGCTTGCTTGCCCTCATTATTTTTCATTTTGTGTCATGGAGGAAGTAGAGCGTGACTGTATCACTCCTGATTTTCAGTGCCCTGATGAATTCTCGCCTACTGGATAGCACGGGCAGCGCTGGGAGCATATGCTGAGGCTTCTCCCGAGCCTCCCTGCCCGCCGGGCTCTGCAGGGCAGTGGCTGCTGCCCCCAGGGCCCCAGTGCTACATGGCAAGAAAAGGGCAAATGAACTCTCCCCTCCAGGTATCATGTGCAATGTATTTATTAACCATCTTTAAACAAGGTCTGCAGGATTCTGCCTCCACTGTGGCTGTAAGTGGAAAGGGTGAGGCAGAGGGCTGGTGCCGTTATGCTCAGCTATTTTGGATGCTCCCTGTTTGGGAGACAGACTTGTACCCACTGCCTGAGAGATTACTGTGTGCCAGAGCAGGGGTAGAACAGGTTGTGTGAACCATCCCACAACTCCTTGCTTCGGGACGTGCAAATTATTGAACAGCTTCAAGGAACAAAACAGTTCAGGAAATGGTTGTAGTTGAGCAGATGCTCAGTATTATCTTCTAAGGGCATAAATTTTCTTTCTAATTTCTGGAACAGAGGTTATGCTCAGAGAAGCAGGAACTATTCGGAAGAGACGTCCTCTTTCCCTTGCAGCAACCTTCCTCCTGACAGCTTGCAAGGAGTCCAGTTGCTGCTATGTTTCTCGGCTTCAGATCTGGGAGGAATTGTGAAATGCCAAGGTTTGAGGGTGGATTTGTTCTTCTGCAAGGGAAAAATAAGAAAAAACAGGATGGGAGAGGAACACAAATTGCTATTTGATTTCAGTCTCCCCTGGGACTATTTCAGTTCTGGCTTCCAGATGGAAAAAAATACCCAACCCAAAACCAAGAAAATCCCACTATAGCGAAGAAGGCAGAGTTGCAAGCAGTCCTCTGTAGCTCTGCTTCTTTCCTTGTCACCTTGATTTGGCAACATCTTTCTCTCTTACCCCCCAAAATAGGAGCTTTCCCTGTGGCCAAGAGAGGCTGGATCCTGTACGTGTGTCCACAAGGAAGGGCAGGTTTTGAGTGACATCAAGGTCACTTTACCCCCCCTCAGCACTTGGCCGGTCAGTAGGCACTCCAGTAACAAGCATGGTAAATACTACGTGACAGGAATGTTTGAGAACTCTCCTTCCTGCACTTTGAAATGACAGTGTTTGCACTGAGATCACATGTAATATATAGGTGGCTTAGTTTTGCTTGAGTCATTGTGCATTTTGATTTTAAACAAGCCCTCTTGTGCAGTAACCTAGCAAATGGGGGCCTGTTGGGTTTGTTTGCTCGCTTGCTTAGGGTGGAGAGGAATGGTCTTCGTGGGGGGGAAGGACTGTACCACTTCTTTTCTTCAGTGAGCTATCAAATCCATTTAATCCCAACTAGAACAGAAAAGAATAGTCCTTGTCTGCTTAGGGCAGAGCAAACTGAGTGGAAAATAGGAGCTGCTATATTTAACCACTGTGCATTATGTTGTTATAGCAACTGCATCCATAAAACTTATATCAATGATGCCATATAAAAAGCTACATCAAAGAATCATTAGCTGAGCCTATTCTCCTCAATTCAATTTGGAAAAACACCTCTCAGTCCTGCAGGACATTTCTTAACATTCACCAACTCAGTGGTAGGTTGTAAATGAGACTGTGCAGAGGCAATATTCGGGAGCTTAGTGCTTTATCACTCTTTGAGTTGATTGTGATGCAGCTTGAGTGCCACCGATGTCTTGTTCCACATACACGTCACAGCCTGACTATTGAATGCCCCGTTTATGAATGCCATGGGACATAGCACTGTGCGGAGGGGTCGCGCTGAGGCTCCCTGAAAGAGGAGGATTGATTAAATGCCAGTTTCAAATCAGTGTATCGAAACAATGAACAGTGCATTGTCCAGCCAAACCCCACAGACTCAGGGAGTACAGTTCTCAAAACCCACCAGCCACATTACATCCCCCCAAAGCGCAGTTCTGCTTGTACTGCAGCTCCAAGGCCAGGTGTTTAAGGATGTGTTGAGCAGGAAGGAAGCTGTTTCTTGGGTGATGAGTGAATGGTATCCCATCTACCAGTTTTATTTCATGCCCTCTTACAGGGCTAGAATGGGACTCTGATCTCTCACTCTTGTTAAGCAGCTGTAGCCCCATGCATTTCAGATAAGTGGCATCTCATTTATGTTTTTAAAGCAGGGTGTTGTTTTATATTTCCCTTTATCTTTTCACAGAAAATCATTTTTTCAAAACTGGTTATTATTTGCTCTGTCTTAGAAAAGGATTTCCTGTGTCACTGACGTGTTTGTTTGGGATTATTTAGTTCTAGGTTCCCTACAAAATAGAGTATCGAAGAAACAGCAGGTTCCAATACCTCACATTTCAGCCTGTCTTTCACAGTCCAGCTCACTTCCAGTGTTTTCAGTTTCTAGTGTTTTCTAGTGTTTCACTGCTCTCAAATGTCCCATGGGGAACTGATGAGTGGTGGCTGTGATTGCACCCAGATTTTCCCCATAAGGTCAAGACAGAACTGTCCTCCTCTCTTTGCCCTTTGGGACTCTGTCCCTTCCCCTCAGAGGACTCTGCCCCATGCCTGGCACATATCCCATAGCTGTGTATGTTGTCCTAGATTTTATCTCATTCCTTCACCCCTCCTACCTCCTTCCTTAATTTGACTAAGTTCATTCATCCCGGTGCCCTCCCATGATACTGTTGAGAGCTGTTAGGATAAAGTTGAGCACAGGGCACCAGCATTGCAGGGATTCCCCCAAAAGAAGGGTTTTTTTTCCAGAGAAACAGCCTCAAGGAGTGTCCTTCCCAGTGTCACTAGGCTGTTAGCAGCGAGATCGGAGCAGTGACACTGCACATTCTTCTCCCAGACAGTGCAGGGACCAAATCACAGAGCCACAGAGCAGCTCTGCCAACTGGAAGATCTCTGCATCGCCACCTTTTTTCTGACTGGCAGAACCATCTTTTGCCACTGCAATCCCTGTGAGTACAGAGCGCATGAAGAGTGTTTTACAAACTACGTGTTGCTACGTGGTGTAGTTCAGGGTGCGTGGAAGTGGAGCCAGAAAGTCCGGTTAGGGAGGGAGGAGGCGTTCCAGATAGCAAACATTCGACATCTGGCAAGTATATCCTTCTAATGTCTCTGTGATTCCTAGGAGGCTGGCTGTTCTTCCTCCTTTGTATCTGTTTCATCAGATTAATTGGGCAGATTAGAGGTTAGGATCCTAAATGGAGCCCCAATGCATCTTTAAGATGTCCATTCTTTGCCATGCGCTTCAAAATTGTATTTCCCCAGTGCTCCACAGCAGCCAGCACAGTCAGTTCAGTGAGGGCTTTGCTTTTGGCACAGGAGACTATTTGGAGAGTTAAGTCACTCATTTCAAACAACAATTTCTCATGAAACAGAACATCCCTGAACTTTAATCCACCCTCCAAGGCCTCAGTCCTGCTTCCACTCCAGAGTTGTTGTGTGTACCCCAAGACTGAGGTTTCGGCTCTGTCTTGACTCGTTCTTTCTTGCCATCAGTGGCCAGCGACTCTTTGGAGCCAGCCTGCTCACTTTGCTGACATCTTCCCTTGAGGATGAGTGAGTAAAGACAGGGAATTTGGGAGCTAGCTCAGTCCTGCAGTTGGCAGGATGAGGGTTGTTGCACCGTTACGTTTTTTCTGCTGAGCAGAGGTAGCTGAGAGCTACAACAGCAAGAGCTTTCCAAGCACCTGGTCCTTGCAGTGCAGAGATGCTGGGCTCCTTAGATGGCTCACAGCCTTTTGAAGTTCTTCATTGCAGAGGGTCTCACTTTCCTTCAGATGTGGATCTGAACCTACCACAGGCACAATAAAGAGGGGGCAGCGAGAGGTGCCCTGTAATCAGCTGCTCTCTGGCGCTCCGTGGGTGGGTGGGAACAAGCCACCTTAGATCACTTGGTGTTTAAAAATAATGGGTTAAAAAAAAAAATCTCTGGAAAAAACCACATGGAAAAAGCTCCCAAAAGAGAGCCTGTTTGTGTTTGACTTTTGGAGATTTTATGCCAAACTCTTTCATTTCACCCAAACCACAGCAAGTCCAATCTATAAAACAACATTCCCAAAATGGCAACAACAGAGAGCTGCAACCTCTCCCCTACTTGGACGTGTCTCACAAAGGCAGCTCCGGCAGGGTGGGGATGGGAGGGAGAAGATTGATTTGGGAGAGGATTGGCTGGTTTTATGAACGTGTGCAGGAGGTAGGGTTCTGTGTGTGTTTCTCTCTCTCTGCAACCACAGTTCATCGCCATCTCTTGCCCGAGAAATACCGATGGTCAAGGCTGCGATTCCTCTGCAGCTGGGTGGAGCCCGTTCCCATCGCTCTGCTCTTCCTGACTACTGGAGAGGATCAGTTTCTTCATGCCTGTTGTTTCAGATCAGTGTTAAGTCTGCCTGGCAGCAGCCTTGAGGACCTTTCAGTAACCAAAACACAGTTTGTGTCTCCCTGAAGCTTTATACAAGCACAAACTCCTTCATTTGCTACTGAATCAAACTTTCCTTCCGTGCTGAAGATGCTGTCTGCTCCCGCTGAAATGTTTCCATATGAACTGTATCTCTCCTTGCTTCTGTTTCTAGTGCCCAGAAATGGTTATTATTAGTTCACTCTTGGACAGCTCTTCACATCCTTTAATTTGCTGTCAGTTAGTGCTTTAAAAGTCCCTCTACAGCAGAGCAGCACACCCACAACAGACACTAAGACTTTGGATACTTAGCCAAATTTCACAACCACTCTTTATCTCTCCAAGCTTACTTTTAAAAGTTCCCACCCTGCTAGCTTTACCAAGTGCTGAATCACTTCTTTGGGTGGCCAGATTCTAGTTGTGGGGGAAGCAACCTCTGGCAGAAGAGCAGTGCAGACATTAATGGAGATATTTAAACCTTCCTGCCCCCATACCGCCCTCCCAAAATTGCTGGTAATGTTTATAAGGCAACATTTAACAAGCTTTGTCAGAACAGTAAGACTTGAGTGGTGGGGTAGAAGGTGGCCAAGTTAGTATTACAAGGCCATTGTTTAGCAGAAAGTGGTATTGCTTGCAGATCTTTGGCTCTGGAGAAGAGGAGACCATTGGCAGGAGAATCTATTTCAGGCACATGATTTGTGATTGCTGTTACTTTTCTGCCATGACCTGTATTTCTGGCTTGACTTTTGCTTTGAATTGCTTTGGGTATTCATTACTCCGTGCTTCCTATTTTGTCTACGCCTGTGTAGCTAATCCTTTTCCTTGAACTTAACCAATAGCCAGAGATAATCCTAGTTTGAAAGTGACTGGAGAAATAGAACAGTTTACATATAATGTATGTTTTATCCTGGTTGATTTACACATGAACCATCACACTGTCCTTTGTTAAATACACCACTATAAGATGATAACAATCTCTTTAAATATTACACAGGGTTAAATAACTTTTTTTTTTATTTCCCTTCTCCTTTTGGCAAATGTTCCATTGTTTGGATATTTTTTTCTCATGGGAGAGCAAGGCTGGGTGTGGGACAGCTCTGAGTGCCATCTGCTGGAGACCCGCTTCTTCCCACCCCTGCCATGGGCCAGATGTGGGGGCGATGCAAATGCTGATGTGAGCATGAGTGCTCTGAAGCCATGAACCACAGGCCAGGGCAGGAAAAACAAGAGAATTTAGAAGGAGTTGAAGCTAATACTCTCTGCTGCTTTCACCATATCGGGATCATTTGCTTACACTTCTTGGTGGAAGTACCATCACTGTTCACATCTCCTGCACAAGACAAACTCTTGAAGGGATCAAAGTCTTAATGAGCAAGAATTCAGAGCAGCTTCTCAGATGCCCCAGTGCCAACATGGCTTAGAAAGAAAGAAGCTGGTCCCCAAACAGGAGCTGCAGCTGAGGCCACGTCCCTGCTCAGCAGCCATAAGATTTTAACGAGCCAATGCTCTCAGAGGTGCCTTTGGCAGCCTCCTGCAGTTTCCCTTTGTGCAACGTAAGAATTTGAGAGAGCTGGATTTATAGAGCTGATTTGTGCTGTGTCCCAGCAGCCGGGATGAGGAGAGTCATGGCAGGACCCTGTGGGGAGGGAGGGTCCCCCGCCTGACATGTGCACCCGGGGGCCGCTCTGGAACCTGGCTGTAAGATTAGCCATTGCAAATGTGTGTGTGTATTAAAAGGGTTGATTCAGCAAACAGAGTTTATACCTGTAAAATCAGGATTTGAGTAACTTCACTGAGTGTTTACCCTCGTGTATCTGTTCATTCACAGGTCACTGCATTCAGAAGGGAAGCTACCTGAAGGTATGTCACCTCACACTGCCGTGACCCTGCAGGCGTTAGGCAATCTTTACATGAATGTTCTGTCCAAAGTTTACTCTGCCTAACTCACCTCTATTTGCAATGCAAATGAAACCCACAGTTGAACTTTTCTTTGCCCTTTTACCTCCCTGCAGTTTTATTACAGCTCCGGCTCTTCTACCGTCACTTTTCTGTCCTTTGGGATTGTCCTGTTGGGATGGTGTGATTTCCTCTTGCTGTCTTCCTTGAATATGAGTGTTACTTCCAGGTCCCTCAGCTCAGTCTCAGAGTTTCTGGTCATTTTACTTATAAGCCTCTTTTCTTTTTCTCCTGTGACAAGGGTCTCAGAGACCATTACCAGCTCAGCCAAAAATGGTTGCATGTGCCAAGCTAAGCTTCCATCAAAATGTGGTCAGTATGGGAAAGGTATCTGAAATCTGCACTGCCACAACAGATTGTTGGAGTGTCTTCTTTAACCTGTCAATGAGCAAGTATCTCTGAGAAACTCTCTGTACAAGCAGGGAAAAGAAAGAAGGAAAGTAAAGAAGCAGGCTGTTCCTGACTCTCTTTTCTAGATGCTGCAGCCCTTATCTCTAGCAAACAGTGCTTTATTCGGGGACAAATCTGTGGAACTGGTTTAAGCGCAAAGCTGCGAGCTGTTTGGACAGAGCACAGGAAGGCGGCTCAACCAGGCCCACCCAGTCAACCTCCTGCTCCCTCAGCAGTCATCCAGACTGTTTCTTCAATGCTCATTCCCAAATCATTGTAGAATTTGGATATGTTACAGCAAATCAGTTTTAAATCCCTGCTAGCAGCAACTTGCAGAGCAAGATCTGGTGGACAGAGCATAAGCCAAGATGACAGAGTGCCCTTTAACTGAGTTCTGGCTCTAGTCTCTTCAGTTCCCCCATCTATGAAATTGGAATATTAATGCCAACGTCTTTCCTAAGACCTTTTCTATGTTCAGCTTTGGGATGCAGCGAAGAGCTCTGTGTGTGCTGTGTGCAGTAAAGAATAAGGAACTGCAGTGGTAGATGTCACTGCTGGATGTTGGGCCTCATCTAGAGTGAACCACCTGCATGTGCTGTTTGTGCAGGTTTGTTAGGTATATACCATGGTCCTGAATTTGAGCTGCACCTCTTAGTTGTTTCAGGTTTGAAACAACATTTCCATTTCTCTAGCAGCATCAAGAGGCTCCTGAAGCTATAAGAAAGCCTTGTTGCTCTGATTACATCACATCTGACATGACCTACAAACACCAAAGGAACGGGGAGCTCCCATGCTGCTGCTTACGCTAAGCCTTTCCAAATATAGTTCCAGTCTCATTGAAATTCCCAGTATTTATAATTTGATCTGGCAGGCGTGCAGGACTGTGCATCAGAGGGGCTTAACGAAACAAGACTGATGCTGGGATTGAGGCTGTCTGCACAGAGCTGAAAGGCATGTTCAGGCCATGGAAATGTGCTGCTCTCTCTGGTAAGAGGGAACTATTTGTGGGTGAACCTGTGTAAGCCCAAGTGACCAGGGAATCCATAGAAAATATCTGCAAATGCAAAAGCCAGCTAAGCCTTGCATTGCCTCAGTGATATGTAAATGAACACCCTAAATATCCCGCTTTACTTTCTAATGCCTTTAGCCAGCATAAACACAACAGGCTTTTTATAATCTGTAATCAAGTTCTCCAGCCCAGACGCAAGCACACAGGCTTGTTTAAAGAGGCTGAGACAGCTGCTGGATGTGCATCCACAGCTCTTGCTGGGTGTGCTTCCACAGCTCCTGCTGGTCCCATCCAAGCGACAACCAGCGCTCTTCTGACAGAGCGGTGTGCTGCCGTCTGTCAGGAGCCGTGCAAGCCCTTGCACACACAGATCTGCTGGTAACCTTCTCATTCTAGGCATGCTTGCTGCATAAGTGGTTTGGAAGTAGAAAGCCAAGCCGAACAGGCTGCAGGCTTCACGCACTTCTATTCTAGGCCTAATCCACGAGCTATATTGATCTTGCCCTTTCTGCCACCCTAGAAAGGTTGTATTACACTGTTAATCCCGTCCTGCCCAGGTCACAGTCACCACAGGCTCGGAAAAGCTTCACCTGCTGGTGTCACAGGAGTGGACTCATGAATGGCAGCGCTTCTCTTACCCTGCTTGGCAGGGGGCAGCCTGTTCTCTGAACCCTTTTCCATCTCTCCCGGGACTGTACATTCCTTCCCTGCTTCATTTCATCTCATGTTCCCGTGCAAAGCAGCCTTTGCTGTCAGCAGGTGGAGATCCTTGTCATATCACGAACACGGAAGACTCTTACAGCGCCTTTTGTCCGGTGAGGCTTGAATGCCATTGCTTCGCCCAATCTGACCGACGGGTCCCAGGAGGTCAGAGCGATCAATACTGAACGCACTTGCAGTTGTTTTGAGCCCTTATTGTTGAACTTTGGGGAACAAAAGGGCATAATTGCTGCATGAATTAATATTTCTTAGGGAAAAACTTATGAAGAAAGGGAGAGTGTATTTGTTAACAGAGCAGCCCAAGCCTCAAATGTTGGTGCTGGATAACCCTGCACCAGGGCGCTCTTTCCATCGTTACGAGTAGGAATTCATGTGGCATCCAGGAACAATGAGACCCATTGCCCCATGTTTGCTTTAGCCCTGACCTCCCCAGTAAGCACTGAAAACCAAACAGGTGGTCGGTGGGAATGCTGACTGCAAGAGCAAGGGGATCCATACCTGTTCCTTTGCTCAGCTGTGCCATCGTGCAGCACCATAAAATTCTTTTCTCTGGAACTAGTTCCCTGCTGAGCAGCCCAGAGGATCCCTGCAGAGAAGGTGGGGAAGAGTGGGTCCCCTACTCATGGTACATCACGAGTTTGCTTCCAAGTTTGCTACTTGGAAACAAGAAATGTCTTTAGTGGGAGTAAAAGAACTGTCAGGGCACTTCCACGTGCAGCTGCGGCACTTGTCACTGCGGAGCATCGTTTGCAGTAACAAGCTGAAACCTTGTGGCAGCTAAACAGCAACTGCTCTGTCACTTGTCAAGGTGGACGTGAGCGAGATGGGGGCTCGGGTTGGCAGTTGGGAGGGACACAGGCCACGCTGGTCACACAGCTGCCTGCATTCCCCCACGGCCGAGGGACTCACCGCAGGGAGCGTGGCGGTGCCGTCGCCCTTCCAGCTGGCATTGCGCAGCTGCTGCTCGGCGGGGACGGACACCGTGACCTTGCAAGGGTTGGGTGGCTGAGGCTGCGGTGGGACGGGAGCAGGGACGTGGTACAGCAGTGACACAGCTGAGACAGGGGGTGCCAAAAGTCACCCTGACCTGGCAGCCTGGGCCAGGGGCTGTGGCTCTGGTGGACATCGCCATCTCCCGGCAGCTCCGGGCCTGCAGCGAATGTCTGTGAGCTTCAGGAGGGCTTTTCTTACAAGGACACTGTTGGTTTGAAATATTTATCCTCTTTCTCTGTCTAGGGTGCCATGTGCTCGTGCTTGAATCGGTAAATGTCTTCCGGAAGTACATCTCTGTCCTGGATGTGCCCCTGTCCTGCCTCCTGCCCAGAGACGCGCTCTTCATCCTCACAGAGGAGGAGACTGAACAAGCCAGGGTGAGATGTGTGGTACCTGCTTAACCTGATTGAGTAGCTCATCATCATTGTGAAGACTTTAGTCAGAAATGTTATATTCACAGAGAACTTAATATATAATTATATACATGGATTATAAATGTCACTAATGAACTGTCTTCAGTGATTTGTAAAACATGAATGGACGAGACAGGTTGCTTCATGACCTGTGTGGATACCACAACAGGGCTGAGCAGATTTGCAGCTCAGAGATCTTCAGTAGTCACAGTGCACTGGGTTTTACACTCTGTCCAGGATGTGGGCTGTATTTCAAAAGAGACTGGATCCAACATAATATTCTGGACACGTGAGTGGTCTGTCAAAGAAACTAAAGAGGGAGACAGCTTCTGAACTTGTGGTCCAAAGCTCTTTACAAGTTCCTTTCTCTACTGAGGTTTTTTTTTTTAACAATTTTGCTGTGTGAGATCTCACACATTTAGTCTACAGTTCCCTATATCAGAATCTGATTAGCTCCCCTTCCATACCATGAAAATACTTGCCCAGCAAACAGTCCTGTTAATCCACAAATTACTGAACTTTCCTGCTTTTGAGGCTGCTAAATGATGGAAACATCTCTGATAAAGGTGTCGTTATTCCCTTGTGTTTTTTGCTTCTGAAATCCGACCTTTCTAAGCTGGCACACTATAAATAGAAGAAGTCGCAGCTGGCAACATATGATCGGAAGCAGCGTGTAGAGCGTTCCCAGATGCACACCTCTCAGGTTTCTGTGTCCCCAGCATGTGAACACCCAGGCATGAGATCACATAGGGAGGAGGAGTTACATGTGACAAAGAAGCTGTCACAGCACCAATGTGCAGCTGGTAATGTCCTTTCTAGCAGGACCTCTCTGTGCACTGGGCAGCACAACACCAGTGACATAGTGGCCCCATAGAGCAGGCAGCCTTGTACTGCTGCTGCTGCTTCCCGGCTCAGGGAAAGCAGGCTGGCCTATAAATTGGCAGTGAACCTCAAAGGAGGCCTAGAAAACTGCCCTCACGTTACGTTCTTGTAATGCTTTGTCAACTATTTCTCTTTCTAGAGAGCCATGCGGTGTCATCGCAGCCAGCTCCTCTGGTTTCGCCACGTCTATATGCTGTTCTCACGTTATATGGTGATCAATTCACTCCGCCTGCTGTAAAAGAGACGTCGCTCACAGCTTCAGGAGGAAAAGAATGAGAAAAAAAAAAAAAGACCATGCCAGGCCCAGGACTAAAGAAAACTCATCTGTTTTGTGCTCAAGAGGACAGGAGTCTCTTTGCGTAGCACTCTTTCAGACTACAAAAAACAGGCTGTATGAACTTCCTTCTGAATATCTTGTCACCTGATATATTGAGAGAAACAGGTTTTAATAGCTACTCTGTTTTCTCACTGTAGAAGCTTAAATAGGATAAAAAATTTGGATGATCCTGATTAGGAGTCAAATGCAGGAGTATTCTGCCTTAGAGAAGATACGGCACAGACTATTTTTCTCCAAGAGGATATAGCTGCGAGGGCTCCTTGGCAACTACCTCTTGGTGCTTTTGTAAAATCCAGATCTCAGAAGTAACTTTTCAAAGATCGTGCTTCCTCCACGGACAAAACCAGAACCACAAGGCCTGTCTTATTCAGTCAGAACTTTAAAAAACCAAAGCTTATGAATAAAACATCAGAAATCATAGAAATTTCTCTAATTGCACTGATCTTTGCTGGTACTGCTGCTGCTTTCATACACATTGTGTTGCAGGCTCCACCTTCACAGATCATCCCGCATGAAATGTGAGCATTTCTTCTTGCTTCAGAACATGAGGCTTGAGATCAATTCACAAGAGTCTCAACAGGACATAAGAATGACGTGCAGGAGACCCAGAATGTAACTAGGTCTTCTGTAGAACACAGGCAGAGATAAAAATTGCAAGAGATGTTTCAGAAGCTGTTCCACTTATGTAAAGGACAAGGAGTTAAAGATCCTCTCCGTTTCTGTTAAAAGGTAAGTGAAGCAGCTTTCAGTGGTTTCATTTCTTAGCCTATACAGAGATTTTACTAGTGATCTGGGTTTCTGTGGGGTCGTGGTGGAGCAAAGTCAGCACTGCTCAGCATTCCTGGAGGCCTTTGCACTCACTGATTGGGGCTCACGTCTCTCCTGGATCTACGCAGCTGGTCATTGAACAGTCAGGGTCAGAGCCCAAACTGCCAGGTCCTGATCTGTTGCTGTCAGCACATCCTCCTCCTAAGACAACAAACAAGTTCCTGGTTGTACTGAAGTCTGTGCCCTTTGCTGTATGAGTGTGACAGTGTTGAACTCTCTTCCCTGGCCATGAGTCAGTGCCTAAGCGTATGCCTACTCAGCCTTAAGACCATGAGTAAGTCCAGGCTTAAGCAAAACAGTACTTAATCACATGGACAACTTGAGTGGCCCCTCTCCTGCATACAGCTAAGCACCTGTGTAAATGCCTTACTGAACCTGAGTCTGCTAAGCTCTTTCAGATCCCCTTTAAATCCATCATCAATTTATTGAAGTCAATGGAGAAAAAACTGTGGAAGTTAGTGTTATGTCTTAAGCGAGAGATTATCTTATATAGGACATTTCTATAAACCAGACTTGAAACACAGTAAAGCAAAGATTAGATTTTTTTCTGGTACTTTGCTCTGTTTATTGTGGTTTAAACTTTAGCACAGCTAAGGGCAAAGTATGGAAACAGCACCCCTGGGGTGGTTTGTGGAACAGAGGTAGTTTGAAAACTGAAAGTCACAAACAGGACAGGTGGCATAGAAAGATTTATTTAAGAAACACAGAACAGATAACAATAGTGTAGAGATTGATTTTGCCAGCCCTCACCCAGGAAAGCCCAGACTAAGTTCCCCAGCAGTGTTCCACGTTCAGGTGCTGGAGGCTGTCAGGGTTTTGACATGTCTCTGATGCTCTTATGCTCCTTCACTGCCTTCTCCCACTCCTTGCCGTTGATATCCTCTGTGACGATGCTCTGCACGGTGCCGTCATCCAGACAATGGGGAGCTATTCCTGGAGAAAGACGGGGCACATAGAAACCTGCTTTTCACAGCTGAAGTATGGGAGATGCCTGCGCCGCTCTGTGGATGGGGCACCTCAGGGGATGGGAAATGCTCCCTTTGGTTACCACAGCGTACCCTTTCTACCTACCATAACCGTCTGGATTAGAACGAGGAGTATAAAAGCTCTGTACACCACAGGTCTTGCAGAATGTGTGCTGGGCACAATGTGTGTTGAAGGTATACGTTGTCAAATTATCAGCACCCTAAGGAAATGAAAAGCAATGTAAGTTTTCCACATAAACAGATGTATTCATTACTTTCTATGGGCCTGGAGCTAAGAAATGTAAAATTTAAAATACCACCTTCATGTTTTTACTCGAGATACAGAGTTCTGTATTCATGTTCCTTGTCTGAACTCCCGTGCTTTGTATATTCACATGTCCATAACAGTCAAGCGTGAGAACTGCAAGAGCTCTAACATCAGCTCACTAAGTAAGATGCACTAACACACCCGACAGCATAAAATTCAGCCATTTCCCCCAGCCAGACGTAGACAAACTTTGTATAGAAAACTGGCTGCCACTTGCATGTTTGAAGATAACAGTGGGTTATACTGCTCGTGTTCATGGCCATGCTCTTACTGCATTCTTACTCTACCTTCAGCAGCTTGAAACGCGACGCTGGGACAATGAAGTGTCTGTTCTGTTTCTTTGTGCAAATGCTGCAACTGTAAAAGAAAAAGCAGAGCTCTGTAGAAGCAGCGGACAAACTGTAATACAGCAATCAGATCTAGCATGGACCTCTTGACAACAGAAATTCCACTGACAGCTAAAACGGCTCCTGGTTAGCAGCACAGAGGTAAGCGGCAAAAGTGGACTTGTGATATCAGTAGTGTTTGGCTGAGCACACCCGTGGAACAGCCTGACCCCACACAGCTACACCCATAAGGTGTTCTCATACACCAAACGTTATATGCCATTTTTTCTTCACATATACAACTCTCAACAGACACAACAAGGACAAACTCTAGTCCCGAGAAATCCATTTAATCTCTCAGACCAGACTTTAGCAATTTTGCCAACATTAATTACCTTGCAAACAAGAAAGTAGGGTTCAGAAGTTTACCCATGAGCTAGAAGCAAATTAGTTCCAGGCGAAGGTGGATCACTGTTGAAATCAGACACACTTGTAGTTTGAAGCACATGTGGTCAGAGGTGTAACGGTCACATGAGAAGACCAAGTTAAGAAAGGATTGCTGTGCTTTGAGCACACTGCACTTAGAGGAAACGTAAAGCAGGTGGCTGAGCTCCTGTACTCGTTAGATCTCTCCTGCCACTTTCTGTGTTAGCATGGATGTGAGACCTGAAGTCCTGCCCAAAGCAGCAGCCCCTGAAATCGCCAGCACTGATCCCATATTGGATCAGGACATAATTATGGCTATACCCAATGGAAGAGATGTTCTGCACTTGTGTCATCTTCTAGCTCTAAGGTATTGATTGGAAAAGCATATGAGCTTCTATTCATCAATGAAAATAAGGAACAAAAACAAAAAAACCCACTCCTCACTTGCAGTTAAAAACATGAAGATCTGCTGAAGCCCAGACCTCGAAGCGGACGGCTCCGCAGTGACAGCCTCCTGTGTGCTTGACCAAACCTCTGTACTCACTGGAAAGAGAAATGAGAGAGAGGTTTAGTGATTGTACCCTTTTATTTGGCCAAGAAAGCAGTAAGGCTATATACTACATTATTCAGTTCTGCTTTGAGCAACTGCAGAACACCAGAAAATGTATCCACTCAAATGTATTTTAACCTGCCAGAGTGAGGGAGGGAACAGCTTTTGTCCTCTGCAGCAATTGCTCTTCTGGTTTAATTAAAAAGGTAAAAAAAAAAAAAAGAAGAGCAACAGTTCGAGTAAAGTACACTCTGCATGCAACACAAACCATGAGCTTCTCTGCCACAGTCCAGGTCAGAATGCTGCCCCAGGCCCCAGCACGGGACACGCACAACTGCACATAGAAACGAGTGGGATTCTCACTCAACAATCCTCTTGGAACTGGGAGCTGAATTACCCAGTTTTCCCACAACTGCTCCAGCACTACTAATATTGCTCAATTTAAAAGCAGAGAAAAGTAGATTCTACATAATTTTGAAATGCATTTTGGTTTGTATTGTCATTGCAGAGGAACTTCATGATCAAGGAATTTCTGAGCTTGTGCTTCCCGCTCTCCCCTAAGACACCCCCTGAGCAATTTGACCGGGTCACCGTGCTCGGTCAAACGCAAAATGCAAAGGAAAAACCTTTTCCTTTCAGATTTTCACTCCCGTACAACTACTGATCAGAGCCCAGTGATGATGTGCTGTGCTCTGGAAAGAAAGAGCACAGGAAATGGGTGGAGATTGAGAAGCTGAGCCTCGCAGATTCCGCACGCTGCCCCTAAGGGCATTTTTGGTGGGAAAGCCCTAAACCACAGGAAGCTTTAGCATAAAAAGCCACTTTCTCCGCGGTGCGTGCGGGGGACGCGCCACCCCCTCCCCCTTCTCTGCAGCTCTGCAGAAACCCGTGTTTACCGCGGTGCAAATGCTGCCAAGAGGCGGAAGGCGCCGCCGGGCAGGGTGGCTGAGCCCGGGGCTGCGGGCAGAGCCGCCCCGCTCCCGTTACTCACTACGCGTCCAGCAGCAGCCGCGCCGCCTCCTCGCAGCTCAGCCGGTGCCGCTCCTGGAAGGCGGCCCAGCGCCCGCTCTGCGCCCCCAGATCGAAAGCTCCGGGCCCGGGGGGCTGTTCCTGCGCCCCCGGCCTGGCCGAGGCTCCCCCCGCGGGTCCCCCCGCCGCCTTCCCGCGGCCCCGGCGGTTCCCGCC